>JH719956.1:3291-219876 GCA_000231845.2 Tetrahymena malaccensis 436
CACCTTCATCACCAATTTAATTTTCACTTTTTAAATATTGAAGAAAATATTATTTAGTTAGAAGGAAAAATTAATAAATAAATATATGAATTAAGAATAAAGAAATAAACTAGCAAATCATTTAAGCAAAGGTTGAATATAAAAATGACTTAAATTAAAAAAGCATAATCAGAATCAAAAGTAAATAAATCAAGTAAAAAAAAGATTGTTTTTATTTTTATTGAATTTGATATTAAAAATATCACAATCCAAAATAAATATGCTGTTTTTACCTTAATTAAAGTGTTAAATTTTAGAGATTAGTGCATTTTGCTAATGCAGAACCTAAGCCTGAGGTACCTTCCTCACCAATTTAACTGTAAAATTTTAAATATTGAAGTTAGAAGGAAAAATGAATAAAAATATGAATTAAGAATAAATTTGTAAATTATTAAGAAAAATGAGTAAAAAATTGAATTAAAAAAAAGAAACATACTAGTAAATAATTTAAACAAAGGTGAATAATAAGATATAAAAATATGAATATAAATTTAAATAAATATATAATAATATCTCTGAGAATATTTCTGATAAAATAATTTAACTTGATAACTATGATAAAATAAATAAGATTAATTATAATTTAATTTACTTGAGATAAAAATGGAGACCAGTGTAAGTTTAAAGTGAAGAGTTTAAAAACTTTTTTATGGAAAAAATAAAATTAAAGAGTAATTAATTAAAAAATAAATACTTACATCTTCTAAGCTGTTAAAATATTTATTCTATTTTATCATTTATTTTTTTTATATTTAATTAATTAATTATTTTTTAATAAAAATTAATTTGGATAGAGAGAATAATTAAAACTGAGATCAAATATATAAATTTAGAATATTAATGATAAATAAAAGAAAGATATATAAATATAGCTGTTTCATGTATTAAATTATATTTCTAAAAAATTTTATTAAATAAACAACCTGTAAATTAATTTATTTTATATTTAAAAATATTTTTTTAATGAATAAATTCTATCTATCTTTATTACTTATTTTTTATCATAAATCTATATTGATTTTTTGTTTCTTTTACAAATATAAAATATAAATTTTAGCTTCACAATTTAAATATTTCACATAAAAATGTAGCATGTAAGTTTATGGCTTACAAAAGATACTATATGCTTCATTTTATGTTTATCATAAATTTATAGCTTTAACAACTAATCTTTTAGCTTTAAGGTACCTAGTCAATATTTTTTTTTTGTGTGACTCATTAATTTCATTACTACTATTAATAGATATTAGAAATAATTTAAAAAGAATTAGAATAAATATTTTAATTATTTTATGAATAAAATAAAAATAAAAAATATTTGAATTAAATTTTTTTAATTAATCATATTTTATTTATTTATTTTTTTAAATCTTTATCTTAAAAATAAACAATTATCATAATCATAAATAAATCAAGTAAAAAGATTATTTATTTTTTAATTTATTTTGATATATTTATTGATTTTAAAAAATATCACAATACAATTGAAATAAGCTGTTTTTACTATAAATCAACTTTCAAATTTAAGAGATTAGAGCAGTTTGCTAATGCAGAACCTAAGCCTGAGGCACCATTTTCACCAATTTAATTGTTACTTTTTAAATATTGATAAAAATATTAGTAAATTAGAAGGAAAAATGGATAAAAAAATGAATTAAGAATATAGAATTAAACTGATAAATAATTTAAGCAAAGGTAGAAATTGAAAAATGACTTAAATTAAAAAAGCATCTTGAAAATCAAAAAGTGAATAAATCAAGTAAAAATATTGTTTTTGTTTTAATTCATTTTATTATTAAAAAATCACAATCCAAAACAAATATGCTGTTTTTACCTTAAGTAAAGTGTCAAATTAGAGAGATTAGTGCAGTTTGCTAATGCAGAACCTAAGCCTAAGGCACCATTTGGGCCAATTTAATTTCCACTTTTTAAATATTGAAGGAAATATTAGTTTTTTAGAAGGAAAAATTAATAAAAAATATTAGTTAAGAATAAAGAAATAAACTAGTAAATCATTTAAGCAAAGGTTGAAAATGTAAATGACTTAAATTAAGAAAACATAATCATAATTTAAAAGTAAATAAATCAAGTAAAAAAATTGTTTTTGTTTTTGTTTTAATTCATTTTAATGTTAAAAAATATCACAATCCAAAACAAATAAACTGTTTTTACTAGAGAACAAGTGTTAAATTTGTGAGATTAGTGCAGTTTGCTAATGCAGAACCTAAGCCTGAGGCACCATTTGCACCAATTTAATTTCCACTTTTTAAATATTGAAGAAAATTTTAGTTAGTTAGAAGGAAAAATGAATAAAAAATATTAGTTAAGAATAAAGAAATAAAATAGTAAATAATTTAAGTAAAGGTTGAAAAAGTAAAAAAATCAAGTAAAAAGATTGTTTTTGTTTTAATTCATTTTGATATTAAAAAGTATCACAATCCAAAACAAATAATCTATTTTTACCCTAAAAAAAGTGTCAAGTTTGAGAGATTAGTGCAGTTTGCTAATGCAGAACCTAAGCCTGATGCACCATTTGCACCAATTTAATTGTTACTTTTTAAATATTGAATAAAAAGTATGAATTAAGAGTAAAGAAATAAACTAGCAAATCATTTATGCAAAGGTTGAAAATGAAAAATGACGTAAATTAAAAAACATAATCAGAATCAAAAAGTAAATAAATCAAGTAAAAAGATTGTTTTTGTTTTAATTCATTTTGATATTAAAATATATCACAATCCAAAACAAATAAGCTGTATTTACTAGAGATCAAGTGTCAAATTTGAGAGATTAGTGCATTTTGCTAATGCAGAACATAAGCCTGAGACAACACTTGCACCAATTTAATTTCCACTTTTTAAATATTGAAGAAAATTTTAGTTAGTTAGAAGGAAAAATGAATAAATAATATTAGTTAAGAATAAAGAAATAAAATAGTAAATCATTTAAGTAAAGGTTGAAAATGAAAAATGACTTAAATTAAAAAAACATAATCAGAATCAAAAAGTAAAAAAATTGTATTTGTTTTAATTTATTTTGATATTAAAAAGTATCACAATCCAAAACAAATAAGCTGTTTTTACCTTAAATAAAGTGTCAAATTTGAGAGATTAGTGCAGTTTGCTAATGCATTACCTAAACATGAGGCACCTTGATCACCAATGTAATTGTTACTTTTTAAATATTGAATAAAATATTAGTTAGTTAGAAAGAAAAATGAATAAAAATTATGAATTAAGAATAAAAAAATAAACTAATAAATAATTTAAGATAAGGTTGAAAATGAAAAATGACTTAAATTAAAAAACATAATCAGAATCAAAAAGTAAATAAATCAATTAAAAATATTGTTTTTGTTTTAATTCATTTTGTTGTTAAAAATATCACAATCAAAAACAAATAAGCTGTTTTTACCGTAAATCAAGTGTCAAATTTTTGAGATTAGTGCAGTTTGCTAATGCAGAACCTAAGCCTGAGGCACCATTTGCACCAATTTAATTTCCACTTTTTAAATATTGTATTAGTTAGTTAAAAGGAAAAATGAATAAAAAATATGAATAAAGAAAAAAGAAGAAAACTAGTAAATAATTTATGCAAAGGTTGAAAATGAAAAATGACTTAAATTAAAAAATCAGAATCAGAAAGTAAATAAATCAAGTAAAAAGAAAGTTTTTGTTTTAATTCATTTTGATTTTAAAAATATCGCAATCCAAAACAAATAAGCTGTTTTTACTAGAGAGTAAGTGTCAAATTTGTGAGATTAGTGCATTTTTCTAAGGCAGAACCTAAGCCTATGGTACCATTTAGCCCAATTTAATTTCCACTTTTTAAATATTGAAGAAAATATTTTATGCAAAGGTTGAAAATGAAAAATGACTTAAATTAAAAAACATAATCAGAATCAAAAAGTAAATAAATCAAATAAAAAAAAGATTGTTTTTGTTTTGATTCATTTTGATTTTAAAAATATCACAATCCAAAATAAATAAGCTGTTTTTACTAGAGATTAAGTGTCAAATTTGAGAGATTAGTGCATTTTGCTAATCCAGAACGGATGCCTAAAGCTCCTTAATCACTAATTTAATTGCCACTTTTTAAATATTGAAGAAAATATTAGTTAATTAGAAGGAAAAATGAACAAAAAATATGAGTTAAGAATAAAGAAATAAACTAGTAAGTCGTTTAAGCAAAGGTTGAAAATTAAAAATGAGTTAAATTAAAAAAACTTAATGAGAATTAATAATTAAATAAATCAAGTAAAAAAAAGATTATTTTTGTTTTAATTCATTTTGATATTAAAAAATATCACAATCCAAAAAAAATAAGCTGTTTTTACTAGAGATTTAGTGTTAAATTTTAGAGATTAGTGCATTTTGCTAATGCAGGACCTAAGCCAGAGGCACCATTTGGTCCAATTTAATTGTTACTTTTTAAATATTGAAGAAAATATTAGTTAGTGAGAAGGAAAAATGAATAAAAAATATGAATTAAGAATAAAGAAATAAATTAGTAAATAATTTATGCAAAGTTTGAAAAAGAAATATGACTTAAATTAAAAAAACATGATAAGAATCAAAAAGTAAATAAATGAAATATAAAGATTGTTTTTGTTTTAATTCATTTTGTTGTTAAAAATATCACAATCCAAAACAAAAAAGTTGTTTTAACCTTAAATTAAGTGTCAAATTTGAGAGATTAATGCAGTTTGCTAATGCAGAACCTAAGCCTGAGGCACCTTCATCACCAATTTAATTATTACTTTTTAAATATTGAAGAAAATATTAGATAGTTAGAAGGAAAAATGTATAAAAAATATGAATTAGTATAAAAAAATAAACTAAATAATAATATCTATGAGAATATTTCTTGAAAAAAAGTTTAGCTTGATAGTAAAGTTAAAATAAATAAGATAATTTAATTTACATGAGATCGATATGGAGATCAGTGTGAGTTTAAAGTGAAGAGTTTAAAAACTTTTTTAATGGAAAAAATAAAATTAAAGAGTATTAAATTAAAAATAAATACTTACATCTTCTAAGCTGTTAAAATATTTATTCTATTTTATCATTTCTTTTTTTGATTTTTAGATAGAAACAATTTATTTAAATTTAATAAATAATAAAAATATTTAATTAATTAATTATTTTTTAATAAGAATTAATTTGGATAGAGAGAATAAATAAAATTGAGATCAAATATAAAAATTAGAAAATTAAAGATAAATAAGAGATATAAATATAAATATTTATATAGTTTTTATTAATTTGTTAATCTTATACATTTTGGAAAAAGATTTTCTTTTTTCGATTTTCTCTTTTTTTTTTCCTCATTTAAAAAATATTTATATATTTTAAAGAAAATTAAATTTATTATTACTATATATATGAGCAACGATTAAATGAGTTTACAAATGAATTATAATGAAATGAATTCAATTTAATGAATTTATAATTATTAAATATTTAAATAAGAAGAAGATTATTTTTTTATTAATTATGAGAGATTAAATAAGAGTAATGATATTCATTAATCATATTAAGATAGATTATAAGAATCTAGATAACATTTTATTAAATATTTTGATGAATTAGAAAAATATTAAAAATAATAAAATAAATAATATTAAAAAATAAATAAAAAATAGATAAAATTTAACCATCATTAATTGAATTTTATTTTTAAACTTATATGAGTAATAAAATTATTTAAAAAGTAAGAAAAATATATGAAGAATAAATTTAATTATTTGAAAAATAAATATTTGAATAATAATAATTATTATTAAAAGACTAATCTTATTAATAAATTAAAATTAATTTTTATAATAATTAAATTAAATAATTAATTAATTAGTTTAAATAAAATTAAATATTAAGAGTTATAATTTTTTTTTAATGGATTTCGTTATTTATTTAAATATTTTAATAATAGTTATATGGGATATATAGTGAAAAAGGAGGTCTTTCCCACCAAAATCTCAAAAATCCCAAAAATCGATAAAAACAGCAAGTGGTTATGTAAGGATTAAGTTTTTACTTGCATATATGTCTGGGGACGGATGACCCATTTTACAATATATTTTTATAATTGTAAAAACTAGATTTATACAGAAGATTATGATAGATGAGAAATATTACTTGAAAATAAATGGATTTTAATTGTTTATTTTTAAAAATTCATTTAAAATATTTACAATTTACTACATATAATTTAACAATATTTTATATTGTTTAATTATTATTGATAGGAAATAAGGGTAAAAATATCTATTAAAGTATTTAGAAATATTGATTTATTCAAAAATTTGAGATATTATAAAATAGAAATAAAAAAATTTAAGAAAAAAAATTGAACAATTATTTAAAAGATAAATCAATATTTAATATTATTCTAATTGTAATAACTAAATATATTTTTGGATAAATAACTTTTTTTAATTTGTAAGAATGTAATAATTTTTTTAAAGGCTTTATAAATAGTATTGATAAAATCAACTTTACATTCAAATTTAATAGATGGTAATTGATTTAATCATGATTATTAACAAAAATATTAAAATAAAATTAAAGTATTTATAATTAGATTAATAATTAATTTAATATTATCGAAAACGAATGGTAAGAAATTATTTGATTTGTGAATAAGAAATAAATTAATAAATTTAGGCATAAAATCTTTAAAGTTTAATTAATAGTACATTTATTACACTCCAAGCAATTACAAAGCTGTTTTAAATATAGAGAGAATGAAGCATAGAGATAAAATTGAAAGTATTATAGAGACTGAGATTAAAAGAAGAAAAGTAATGAAGCTCAGTAGATTTATAGTAGAAGCAGAAAAGCGTAGGTTTTGTTAGGAAGTAGTCAAATTCTAAGAAGAAAAAAGGGAAAAAGTCGATAGATTCTTTTGCGATGAGAATCTCATTTATTAGAACGCAATAAGGAATAAAGATTGCTTGGTAGTTATTGCAACAAATAAATAAACTAGAGAAACATTTTACATTAAGCAATTTAGAAGGAAGGTCAATTTCGAAAATGAAAAATAAATCTTACATATTTTTAAATAAGATGAAAATAACCCATTTCTTGACTTGATTCAAATGGATAATTAAAGAATGCTTTTGAAGAAAAAAGGTGAAAGGTATTCACTAATAGATTTTGCCTATTCAATTAATCACTAATGGGAATAAAATGAGTTAATTTTTATTTTCGAAAAGATGCTTTTGTTTGCCTGCAACCTCAAAAGAGAAGGAGTTTACTTGGGAGACTATGATTTAGATAATATTTCTTTGAAAGAAACAAGCAAGGAAAGTGGTAGGTATGCATTAAAGTTAATAAATGCAGATAAGGCTGTTTAAAAAAAGGGAGTACTTAGTTATAATTTATCAAGTTTAGACTATGTTCATCCTTTATTATAGAGTAAGAACTCTCATTTAAGCACTAATGAGATGGAAGCTAGTGATATTTGGAGTATTACAAGATGTATTTGTCTTCTCATCTCAGAGTTAGACATTACTCTTTGCTCAAATAATTACTAAGATATGTATGATTTTATGCAGCAAACTCTTTAAAGTAATTATCCAATACTCTATCAATTAGTATTAGCTGCTCTTTATTCTTCAGATTAGCTCATTTAGAAGTCAAACTTCTATAATACATAGAATTCATAGCAAAATGCATCAATTAGTAAAAATATATCTTTGTAGATCCAAAAGCTTCAATAAGTTAACTTGAAGTAATATTCTTTTGAAGGATTGCTTGATTTCTTGCAAAATTTATGTAGCTCTCAAAGGATGAACCAGCTAAAGTGCTTAGAAAATAGGGAGCTTAACTAAAAGCGTCCTTTAAGTAAATTTAGCTAGCAGATGGATTTATATTAGTTCTTGATGAAAGCTAATTTATATGAGAATGCAGTAGAAACAATAGAAAGAGTTTTGTAAGAGTCTAACAGTGTGCACGAAAGGGAAGTCCTCCTTTTAAATCTTGATTACATCTATTGCTTGTATAAGATTGGCATGAAATATAAAGGAGAAATGAGATTAAAAGAGCTAGAGAATAGCTTTTCGAAATATTCTCAATATGATTTTGAAATGCTATACAAATTCTCTCTAGCAAGTATAGCATATGAGATGAGCAATATCAATGAGCTTTTTAATAAATTTCCTTAAATCATATAGCTCGAGCAAGGGAATAAAACATCAAAACACTATCTTTTTTATCTATTACAGTGCTAATTAGTGCTTAAATATTTTGAGACTGGTAAATCTGAATTAGGGTTGATGTACAATTAGATTGCTATTGACTATGCGTACGATAATATTATATTAAATTAAAATAATCATGTGGTTGTAGCTGATAATAATAGGTTAGTCACTTTTGATAATTTTACTGAGTATAAAGAAGATAATTATTTGGAGGATCTAATTGATCCTTATAGAACTGTTACAGAAAATAACGAAGATGATGAATTTTCTAATATGATTCAGAATAAATTGAAATAAGTTAATTTAGGAATTTGTGAAGACAATTTGGACCTTATTGGGTAGTATTTATTCCTTATGGAAGAGTATGATTTAGCAATAAGGAAAATAACAGATTTGTAGACAAGAGCAGCCTGCTATTTTTACTAAGAAAAATATGAATAATCAATATAAATTTATGAAGGTATGAAAGACATGATTCACTTTTAATCAGATCCTTCAATTTATCTTGCTCTAGTTATGTGTTATTATCTTATTTAAGACTACCAAAAGGCATATCAATATTGCGTTCAATCAATAGTCATTTGTGATAGATAAGAAAAAAGTTCTCAACAAAAAAATTATTTAAGTAACTAATTTACTAAAGGTGAAGAGCAGGCTTACCGTGAATACAAAGCAAAATTAAATGAGAGAAGCAGGAGTCATCATCAGCTCCACAGTAGTAGTTCTCAAAAAGATTTTAAAGATAAAAAGGAAAAGCAATATTAAAAAATATATGAATAATATAACTTTAAAGCATCTGCCTTAGTCTTAAAGGCTTTTTGTGAAATGGAGATAGGAAGAGTAGAAACATCTATTGAGAACATGAAATATGCTATTGATCATTTCGAAAGAGTTGGCTTAGTCTATGAAAAAATAGATATGCAAGAAAATCTATCACTTTCATATTTAAGATAATCCTTCACAACACCATCTGCTTCTAAAAGAGCTTAAGAGACTACCTTAGAAGCCTATAACGCCAAATTAAGACTCATGTAACAAACTGGAAGATTGACCATAGAAATAGATTTTCCTGATTCTCTTAATTTGATATCACTTTCTTATTTGAATGTTTTGGATTTTAAAAATGCCATAAAATATTCTGAGTAAGCTTTAGATTTTATATTAGATTAGTCAGAAATTCCTAATACAAGCTATGTTGAAAACGACCAGGAAAGTTAAAATGTTTAATTAGATGAAGAAGAAGACATTTATAAAAACGGAGGCTATTTCAGGTTGCTATGGAAACAATATTTATTCATAGGATTGCTTTACGATAATATCAACAATAATGACAAAGTAATAGTATGTGCTTAAAAAGCTTTATAAATGCTCAAAAATTGTTCAAGAACAATTTAAAATGCTGAAGAAGAAATTCATATTTATTTATTGTTGGCTCATGTCAAGAAAACAATGAGTTTATTTGAAGATTCCTTAAGATACTATGTAAAAGCAATTGATACAGCTGAGATTTTAAGTAGAATTGAAATAAATTAAAATAATAAAGAAAATATATAAAAAAAATCAAGGATATCTTTGTTGCATTTACAGTGTTTGAGCTTCGCGCTATCTGTTTATTCAAGCGAAAAATATAACTCAAGTCCTTCGAATGGACGTTGGTGTGCATAAAAAATGGAAAAATTGCTGTTTGGTTTAAAATAATTAAAATATGAAATACTTCCTAAATACTACTTACAACTATCTTAATACGAAGACTTGATAAATGATACACCTCATGCCATTGAATTAGCTAAAACTGCAGCTATTCTTCATTAAGAAGTGTATAATTCGAATGAATCAATCCCTCCAAACGAGCTTAAAACTAGAGTCATTATATATAACACTCTAATTTCTATGCTTTAGCATTCAAGGAGAAATAAAGAAGCTGAGTCGTATTTACTCGAACTTTAAAAATTTGAATGATTTGAAATTAATGAGAAGATTTAATTTCCTTAAATATTTTTATAAATATAAAATTTGTTTGTTTTTTTTATATAAATAAAAAGTATTCTTCTTAGAATTATTGATTTAAGACATAATTTTTAGATAAATACTTAGCTTAATTTATAAATCAAATTTAAAAAATGAAAAATTTTATTCATTTTATTAAAAATTTTAATATTCTTTCTAATGCTTAAGTTACAGATTTAAATCTATTTAAATTAATTACATTTTAAGATTTATTGATAAAACAAAAAATATAGTTAAAATCATTATTTTTAATTTAAAAATATTTTCAACTGTTTAATCAAGGGAATATAGATTAAGTTGAATAACCATATATTTTTTGAAGACGTAATTTTCATTAAAATTTAATTAAATTCAAAAAGTTTTTGATTAAAAGGGTTATCTTTACGTAATTTGTAAAAATTAACATAATTTATAGTACTTAAAACAAATGTACCCATATCAATAAAATGAAATAAGATAAAAATAAGATTAATAATTTATTTTTAAAAATATAACTATATTATTAAGAATTTTTGTAATCAAATCTCTTCTACTTTTATGTCATTATTACATTTTGTCACAACATACTCCAAAAATGCAAGATATAAAGCTTTCTCTTTTATTCCATGTATCACTCCTTATTCACCAGAGTGTCCAGAATCTAGCACATTTACAACTATATTTTTAGGACAAAACTCTTTAGTTCTTTTTGGAGTTTGAACTCTATCTCTAAATCTGTTAACATATTTTAAAACATTCCATAGAGGGGCTCTGTAATCATTAGAACCACAAGTTATGTAAACTGCAGGATATTCAGCATCAAGCTAAATATTTTCGTAAGGAGAATAGCTTGAAATAAGATCATAAAAATACTAATATTCCAAAGGATTTCCAAAGTCATCATAATCAGAAGCGCTTAGTGCTTAGTTTTTATCAAGTAAACTCGTTAAAACATCTAAAAATGGGTAGTTTAAAATGCAAGCTTTAAATAGCTCAGGTCTTTTTTAAAAAAAAATGATTAGTAAAATATTTAAGCTATGTTTTATTTACCTCATATTCATTACCGCTCCAACTAAGACTCCACCAGCACTAGCACCATAGGCACACATTAATGAAGGATGAGTGTATCCTTCGGCTACAAGGTATTCTGCACAGCTAATAAAATCATAAAATGAATTAGGTTTTTTATCTAATATTGCATCTTGGTGCCACTTTTAACCTCTTTCACCTCCTCCTCTAACGTGAGCAAAGGCTAAAGTCCATCCTTCTTCCAAAGCACTCAAATAATTTATACTAAATCCTAAAACAATTTATTAATTTTTTAACAATTATGCTTCAATTTATTTAATTAAGATTTATACCAATATCTAAATTAACTCCATAAGAGCCATAGCCATGGAGAAGAAGCTTATTTTATCTATTTTTTTGGAATTTTTTGGCTCTCAAAATAGTAATAGGAATAGTAACTCCATCCTTGCTATTAGCATAAATTATTTCAGAAATGTAATTTTTTTTTTTGAATTAAGGACCATCCAATTCAAAATCTTACAATAATATACCTTTTAATAAAATTTTATAAATATTTTTATTATATTTGTATATAAATGAATAAAAAATTGTATTAAATTTATTGTATTTTAAAAGAATTGTGTATGATAAATATGTGAAAATTTATAGCTTTTTTACTTTTTTTGCTCTTAAAATTGAAGTCAAAAACTTGATTATAAACAAACGGTGTGTCAACATGGAATCTAAAAGTTTCTGTTTTGAGGTTTTCGTTAAGTCCAGGAGAAATAGAAGTTCCTGCTAAGTATTCATCTCCTAATGATACTTTATAATTGCTTTATGGGCTGTTTAAATCTACTACTCTCATGTAAACACTGCCTTCTTTATATATGTAAAGGACAAGACAATCTTCAAAAATATCAATTTCTCTGATGACTTCTCCTTCTTCAGGAATATAAAAATCTTAAATATTATAGCCTTTAGATGAAGGTGAATTTTAGTTCATAGTGATTACTTTAAAGTCGTAGCAATTTTCTTTAGTTTTGAGATCTTTATTAACTAAAGCAAAGAACTTATCATTAACATGATTACAAAAAGCTTTACAGTTATCAGATCTATTAATTAAGCATTTAATTTCTCCTGTTTCTCTATTAAGAGCATGAATCTCTGAGTTAGCCTTAGATCTACAATCAATAAATAGGTATTTTTTGTCTTTTGATTGCATCAATTCAAGATAAAAAGATTCATCTTTTTCCTGATAAATTAACTCGTCTTTACTCATATCACTACCTATTTTATGTCTAAATTAAATAAAAATTTTTAAATGCTTCTTAAAATTATTTTTGTTATGTCACTTGAATTTATATATTTTAATTATTATCAAAAATGTTTTTATTAAATTCTATTGTTAACATTCATTTTAATGATCAATAATTAATTAAATTATATTAGAAAATAGCTGTAAGAGTAAGTTACAAGTATTTTATGAATTAAAATACAAGCAATCCTCAAAATTAACATAGCATATTTATCAAAGTGCATATATGAATATTTATATCTTAAATATTTATTTTGCTTCAAATTGTATTTTTAGTATTTAGATTAAATATATAAAATATACTTATAAATTGCGTTCGACCAAAGCCTGTCATCTTGCTTAACGTAATACAAGTAATTACCACATTTTGAGAATTTGACATTAAAAACATCTTCTAATCTGTCATTTAAAAACACGTTGTTCTTTACATCTTTAATGAAAAAAGTTTAATGCTCATCATTTTTTAGATCTACTCCTACTGCAATATATCTATGACAATCAGAAAAGCTCATTTTTGTAAGATTTGCTGTGTTTTAATGTGATCTTCTTACTACTCCTATTTCAAGAAGATCAATAACTTTTTCCTCCTTTTATTTGCTTTTATCTCCTAATTCCCTTCTCATAACTATCAAGTAATCGTTAAATTCACCCATTCTAGCAAATTAAGTGTAATATTCATAATTATCATATCTTTCAGGTAGTTCAGAAGAACGGCGATCTTATCGTTTTGAAGATTTTTCAAAGAATTTTTAGAATTCGTCTTTTTCAAATTATTTTAATACATTTTAAAAGTTCTTTTTTTCATGTTTTGATTATAGAGCTAGCTTAAATTAGCTATCTTTTAAAGATTCATATTCATCGTATCTAAATCTATTAAAATGTCTAGTCATCTAGTCACTATACATTTTTCTGCCATGGTTTTCATAAGAAAATGCAAATGACACCTATGAAGTCAAGTATTTGAAGCATAAAACATTTTTATGTACTTAATCCTTTAATAAATACTTTTTAGCTAATGCTTGTGCAATAAATTTGCTAGGTAATTTCTACATTGCTAATAATAAATAATTGTATATTTTAATTAGATTTGATATCTTTAATATCTTTATATTTGAAATTAATTTCAGAAATTTCTCAATTCATTAGTAAATATTTTTTTATTCATTCAGAAACTCTACTTTAAATTCATAATTCTAAATTTACTCATAAAACTTTAAATATTTTTTTATACTCAATTATATTGATTAAATTTAAATATTTTTATTATTCTATTTCAAGAATTTTTTTTATCTTAAGAAACATTTTAAACAATTTTTTAATATTAAATTTATTTTCAACCAAAAATAATTGTAAAATAAAGAAGTTTATGTTATTTTAGAATGGTATATTTGGTATTCATTTATTATTTTTTAAACTAAAAAATTACATAAATATTACAAAAGAAGTTAGAAGATCCTACATTTTTTTAGGGTTAATTTTTTATGCAACAAACTAAAATAACTTATTATTGAATTAAAAATAATGAAAATGGCATTTCTAAGTAAAGTTTGACTTGAATAAGAAAACAAAAATATGAAACATAAAAAATCAATTTATTCTGTTCTAATTAATTAAATTTATTATTCCATAAAATAATGATTAAGAGTCTTCTAAAAGAGTTTGAGGACTATCAAACTCTTTTACTTCTCCATGGTCTAAGACAAGAATTTTATCACTGTTCATAATAGTTGAAACTTTATGAGCTATAGTGAGCATTAAACTATCTTTGAAGCTATCATTTAGAAGTTTAGTCACATGTTCTTCCATAGTAAGGTCAATGTGACTGGTTGGTTCGTCTACTATAATAATTTTTGAATTTTTCAAAATGACTCTGCCAATGCTTATAAGCTATTTTTCTCCTTCTGATAGATTATCACCTAGTTAGCTGATCTATTAAATTATTATGTTAAATATGAATTTATTTTGAAATTTCTACTTACATTTGTATCTAATCCTTGTTTGAAGGAGTTACAGTTGCTAAAACCGCATTTTGTATACACTTTTATAATATCTTATTCATTATATTTATTATAAGGATCAAGATTAAGTTTGAGATTTCCTTCAAAAATGTATGGCTCTTAGCTTACGACGCTTATAGTATCTCTCAATTCAGATAGTGAGTAATCTTAAATGCTTTTTCCATTAATTAACAGATCTCCTTAAACTAAATCGATTACCTTAGTGAGCGCCAATGTTATGGATGTTTTACCAGCCCCAGTTCTTCCAACAATACCAATTTTTTGTTTCCCTTCAAATAGTAAATTTAAATTAGATAAACAATTTGGCATATCATTTCTATATTTAAAGCTAGCATCCTAAAATTAAATTGATTAAGACATAGCTTAAAATTCTTTTGGTTTTTCAAAATATTCAACAATTGAATTAGAAGAGTTTTTTGACAGCACTTCTTACTGCATTGAAATGATAGAAGAATCTGAAGATGAACGATTCTGTTTCAAAATCTTGCTTTTATTAGCATTGTAATTTTCAGAAACTATACTCCTATTCATGTTTATAATTAATATAAAATTAATTAAAGACAGAAAAGAAAAGAAATTTTTTACTGCTTCAGTCTAAGGCATCTTTCATAATTGACCATATGAGTTTCATAATTGACCCAATTTTATGAAAAAGTAATAAAACATATAGAAAAATCAGAGACTTAAAGAGCTATCATTACTGCTATATTAGGATTCATTTCTAGATCATAATACTAAAAAAATAAGTAAATAAATAAATATTTAAAATTATTTTGTAAAAGTTTGATTGCCCCAATTCAAAATAAAATTAAAATTTACTGCAACTATAACTGAAATAAGTAAAGGGAAAAAGCCTATAAAAGAGGTGATGCACTCAAACCAATACTATATTCCATTTAGAGCTATTTGATTTCTCAAATCTATATCAACTAAATCTTAGAATTTTTATGAAATTAAAGACTTTTGAACGCAATTCCTTAAGTAAGTTACTCCTCTAATCACTTCAGAAAAATATTATAAAATTGGACTCTTTGAAGCAGCCTCTTTTGTTATTGAATGTACATGAATAAGTTAAATAAAATTAAAATTTAAGGAAATTAAATAAGAAAAAATTGAATTAGCAAAATAAGTTACCTATTCTTATTACTTATCTTTTAGATAATAGAAAATAGTATGAAATAAATCCACATAAGAGAAAAGATATAATAGAAACAGGTATTATTTTTGGAGGGCAAATCATGACAGTTAAAGTAAAAGAGTTAATTATTGATCCAAAGATGTTGAAAATACTTTATAAGTCTTAAGGTATCAGTAGATCCACTTAATAGATATCTTTAGAAAGTCTATTCATTATACGACCAGTGGTAATTAAATTGTAAAATTTGGTAAAAGAAGCTCTCAGTAAAAGGAAAACTGTTGATTTATGGAGGTATCCTGAAAGAGATATCATTCTAAAAACAATCAAATATTCATATAGCAATATAGAAACACATCTCATTATATCTAAAATACAATAAGTTATAATTATTTTATACTAGTTCGACTTTTCCGATACTTAAAGTATTACTAACTTAGAAAAAAGTGATGCCACAATAAATCCACAAATTACTAAATAACAATAAAAATTTTAAAATGTTATCATTCAAATAAAAATTTTACTGATAACTGAAGCTAGAATAAAACAGATTCCCCCAAGATTATTTATAAATTACTTGAATACTTCTAATTTGATTTATCCAGTTTGTATTTCTTCTTATTAGATAAGTTGCTTGGTGTAATTCTTTTCTTAGTCATTCAATTATATTTTCTTTTCTAAATAACTCTTTTATAAAATTCTCTCTGATTATTTTCTTTCTTTTTCTTCTATTTAGTTTTCGTCTTCATCTAATCCATGTTCAGAGTTACTTAGAATTTTAGATTATTTTTTAATAAAGTTGTAATTTCCTTCATTTATTATTTCGCCATTTTTTAATAAATAAATTTTGTCAGCCTTCTGCATACCAACTAAATTGCTCGTAAAAACAATCCTAGTTTTGTTTTTCAATAGACCTTCAAAGCATTCTCTCGATATAAATGTAGCAACTCTGATATCAAGTGCACTCAGTGGATCATCTAACAAATAGATATCAGCTTCTGTATATAAAGATCTTGCTAAATTTATTCTTTTTCTTTAACCCCCTGATAAAGTTTCTCTTTTAATTAATAAAAATAATTCATTCTATTAAATAATTTAAAAATAAAATTTAGAAAAGAAAAAAAATACCCATTCTCACCAATATTCGTCTTATCGCCATCAATAAAATAATGGATATCTTCTTGAAGACAACTAGCTCTAAGAACTTACTAATATCTTTAACTATCATAACCCTGTCCAAATAAAATATTTTCTTATACTGTATCTTAAATTATCCATGGATCTTAAGAGCATATACTTATAGAACCATTTATTTCAACCATAGACTGATAAGCTTACTATCCTCCCTTAACTTCCATTTCGCCTAGTATTGCTTAAAGGATGGAAGACTTTCCACTTCCTAACCTACAAGAATTTTTAATTTCAATAATTAATTTTCTAAAAAAAAAATGATTAAAAACTATTTACTCTCCATAAAATACAACGAAATCTCCTTTTTTAATTTAAAATTACAAATTTTTAAACTAAAATTGCTTGTTTTATGCCTAAATTTATAAAGATTTTCTCTCTTTGTGATTCAGCTTTCCAGTTTTCTATTTATTTTCTAAACTTAGTTAGTTCTTCCAATAGAAATTACCATTTTATAAAATTAATGAAAATTCTGAGAAATCATTTTTATGTTTTTAAGAATATTCTTCTTAACATTTTTCATAATAAGATTTTTTATAGATAAAACTCTCTGCTAAAAAATTATCTACTCTATTCATAGAATTTGATCCTACCACAACTCCAGAAACAGAAGCAGGGATAACAGTCAAAAAGGTTAATATTATTTGAAACCCACTTGATATAATTAAAAAGTTAGCTAAACTTTTAATGCCATAAGTGCATGTGATAATTAAAATGAGTAAGGTACTTGATGCATTTTAAATGAAGTTATTTAAACTTAACAAAAGTTTTTAAACTCTCAATTGCTTTAATTCTTTGTTTCTCTTTTCTGTTATCTAAAAAATAAATGAATTTATCTCTAAAATAAGCAATTTAATAAAATAAAGTTTGTTATTTTTAAATAAAATAATAAAATAAAGTTTGCTATTTTTAAATAAAATAATAAAATCTACTCTGAAATCAAAGAAATTCTCAAGACTGTTATACTTAATTGTCTTAATTCCTCTCATCATTTCTTCTAAACTTCTCATTCTTAAATCTTTTGAATGCATAAATTTTTTTTATAGCAGTCCATAGAGTCTTCCAAATATGAGAGATATACCAAAGAACATCAATGTACATCCAGCCATTACTAGAATTATAGAAATACTTTTCACTTAATCGTAGCATAAATAAAATGCAAAGACTATGAATGGAATAACAAAAACTAAGGTAAAAAGATTTTAGATGTAAGTCACTATCTATTAATTTATCAAATATAAATATATAAACAGCTAAAAAAAAAAAATCAAAAAATTACTTATAATATATCAACTTAAATCATATTTAAAATATCTCCTATTTTATACATTTAATTTCTTAGCATGGGAAATTTTAGAGTTTTCTCAAAAATCGCCATACTTAATGCTCCTGTCATCCTTATAGAAAGCAAACTCTATTTTAAATTTAAACAGTGTTAAAAAAATACAATTTTTTCAAATGTTATTTTTACATAATAGAAGTTGTAATTTGCTTTGACAAATGAAGAAATTATATAACAAATCAGTAGAAGAACCAAACCTAAGACTAAAGGTTTAAAACTATAACCTCTTTCTGGATCTAAAAAAGCTTAGAGTATTAAATTAGTAGATTTGAGCTTTATAATACTACTTCCTAGACAGAGCAAGTACAAAATCAATGAGATAGCTATCTCCTCTTAATAAAACAATAAATTAATTTAATAAATAGTAATTAGCATCATTTTTAGTGAATTTTTAAAATAATAAGTTAAATAGGTTTTTTTATTTACTATAATAGATAGAAAACAAAGTAGATCTTATTTTGTTAGTTACTTTAGGGTCTTTTAATCTTTCATTGTAGACTTAATTAAATTTTAGGAGATTTTATTCGCTTTTCTCTTATTTATGAAGCTCAAATATATCCTCTTAACTCAAAGGTTTTTTTACAGCGTTCTAAATATTCATTTTTGAATTTATATTTGATAAAGACTTAATAAATTTTCATACTTTGATAAGAGGACTAACCCAAAAAAATAGGATCCTTGAGAAAAAATTAAGATTTTCAAAAGGGTTTTTCGGAGGACTTATTGAAGCCAAATTTTCAATTAATTGTTTTGTAAACTAGCTTTCAATATCTTGAGAGTTTGTCTAAGTATTTGATTACATGTTTTTCTACTTTTATTTCAAGAGGCTTTTTTTAACTTTACTTAATTTTTTTTTTGCTTAATAGCTTTTATAGTTTTATTAAGCAACTATCAATTTATTTAGAATATCATAAATTAAAAAGGGCTCTCAACAAAATATTATTAGCCTTAACATTTAATTAAATCTTCTTTTTTAAAGAGTTTTATTGTAATCTTAAAAAGTTAATTTCAAATTAATTTTTTTACGAGTAATTTACTTATAATTTACATAATTCATAAATTATATAAATTTAAAATAGTTTTTAAAAATAAAATTAATGGAAATAACTTATTAACTAAAAAAAAAGAGGCAAACATTATTGAGTATGTCTACATACAATTTAGTTTAAAAGATAAAAATAGTTTTTTTCTTGCTTCATTTGATGTAATTAGTTCCTAGCATTCTTATTTAATACAAAATTTTTCTGCTATTAAATTTTCTTCCTTTGTTTGTATTTTATTGTAAAACAACTAATATTCTGATAAAAACTTAATTAAGTTTGAATTGATTATCTTAAATAATTAAGCTAAAAATAGAAAGCTGATGTGAAATTTAATAAGTGATTATTTCAAATCTAAAGATAAAATAAAAAACATTTTAATATTAAAAATTATTATTTTAAGTGAAATTCTATTTGTGATAATCAATATCTAAATATTTATTTAATAAAATTTTATCAAAAAAATACTTAATTTTAAAATAAAACCATAAAATTAAAATATATAATTTGAGAGCATAAGTTTTTAAAAATACCTTGGTTTATTAATCGATATTTACTTTAATGATACAACATATTTTGTTTTAATTTAAACAAATACACCTTATTTTATAATTATATTTACAAATAAATAGAAATTTCTTCCATATATTAGTTTTCTCTTTGTTAAAATAAAAATAATATTTAATAGTAAGAAAATTTAGATTTAATTTGCAAAGAATAAGGTAATATTTACAGAGCTACTAAATATACAATTATAAATTAGTTAAATTTAATAATATATTTTCACATGTTAATTAGTTTTTCTTTTTGAATATATGAATTAGTAAGTTAAAATTTAGTTATTATTTCATAAGTTATTTAGTTATTATTTTTTTCTTTCATAATTGATAGAAAAAGACAAAAGAAGTAAAAGTGAGTATATATCCAATTACTATAATCAAATAGCAAATAATTTTTTCTAGGTAAGATAAATTACCTAGAATTAGATATAAGTGGCATGGAATAATCAATGATATCGGAGTTTTGAAAAATATTTATAATATATTGAAAATTGCATTTGAAATATCAGAAGTAAGCATCCCAAAAGAGACACTGAAATAAACAATAAAGAATTTTGTCAAGTAAAACAAAATACGTTTATTATACTTCACTGAAACTAGATCCTTATTAAGTTATTCCATTTCTTCTTAAACAGGGATTGTATGAAAATAGCAGAGTTTAAACCAGCTTATCCCAGTAACTTCTGTATGCTTAGGGTAGTAAGAAACATTATTTTTATCAAAATACTTTAGCTTTTAGTAAGCAAGCCTATTGTTTTCAGAGTATATTCCATACAAATCCTTACTCATCAAATCAAGTGGCTGGAATAAATGGCCATAAGCAGGAACAGCAGCAAAAATAAAAAAAACTTTTCCAACAAAGGATATAATTGAGTCGTCATCATATTATTCCATAACATTAGGCTTAGTTTGGTCTCCAAAAGCCAACCAAGTCAAATTACATAAGATCAAAGACATTAAATAAATACAAAAGTGCCCTAACCAGATATACTTCTTAAAAGTCACAGTTTAGCTAGCTGTAAATTTGTCTCTCTAAAAGTATAATTTAAAAATTAAATAATCAAATATACAATTGAATTTATTCTTTTAAATAAATTTGTTATATTATTATATTAATAATTTACATAAATTTCATAAACAGAAATTGACTCTTCAAAAGAACTAAACATATTCATAGCAGATTAAATTATGTTAACTGATCTTAAAAAGCTATAACTTCTAAAATCCTAAGTTCGAATCAGAGATAAATTCAAATAAATTGTTAAAAAGAAACCTAGAGCCATAAAAGCATCACAAACATATCTCAAAGTTAGCTTAGAAGTTAGTTTGGGATTACAAACTAAAGGATAAAAAAGAATAATTTATATCCAAAATTATGTATTGTCTGATAATTACAAGTCGAAAAAAATTGAAAATTTATCAATCATTATGCTCAAAGCTTAAATATATGAATACAAATCAGAAAACTATTTTTTTTAAAATAATTAATTTAGTTAATTCAAGTAATTTTCTTAATTTAATCTAAGTCTATTCTTTTTATTAAATATCCTAATTTAATTAATAACTGTAACTATTCAAAGTATTACCATAAGTTCAATATTTTTATATCAAATAAAAGTTTTGAGTTTTGGTTTATTTTAACAAATTTTGTATTCTGGAAATAGAATATTTATAAGTTAAATAAATACAGTTAATAATTTTTAAAATAAGGATAATTTAAAATTAATAAAATTTTAATTTACATGAATGAAGAAAACACAAATATCGGCAATTTTTTTCCCGAAACTTCCCCATTAAGCGTAGCAAAGCTCTCTTAAAGTTAGATTGGTAAGTCTTTTTAAATCAACAAGCATAACCATAGGATAAGCAGTCATAATAAAAGATAAGAATAAAAATATATTAGACCATAGGAAACCTCCTTAATAAAAAGCAAAAGGCAGCACAAAAAAATTAGAAGTAGTGAACTCCTGCATCAAAGTTAATAAAACATTTATAAATTTTAGCTCTTCCCATACAATCTCCCCATCATCTAATATTTCGTTACCTTTTTAGTTTAAAAATAAAATTTGATTATTAAAATAATATTTTAAATTTGATTAAACATTAATTTATTATTATCTAAAATAAGTATTTCTAATGTATTTTCTTTTAATAAGGTGGGTATTTAATAGCTAATTTTAATGAATATGATATAAATTTTTCTTTTTTAATAAATTGATACTAAAATGCTTCTTAAAATAATAGAAAATATTTAAAATGCATACTAAGTTTGCTGCTACTATCCACACATTTTAAATGAATTTTTCATACAAATTAATATAAAAGAGTATTGATACTATCTTTTAAATTAAATACACTATATTTTAATTAATACCTACTGAAAGACTTGTTTCATAAGAGTAAAAATATTTTGGTAAAAATCCCTTGCTCTAGTCAATAAATGAAGCTGCTTGAGGCAGCCCTTTTTAATAAATTTTTCTAGGTGATTAAGTAATGTCTAAAAACGCTTTAGGTGGCGAAAGACTTTACAATTTTTTATAATGTTCTATAAATTAATTGTCTCTTTATGTTTTTTATGATTAAAGCACCTCTAAATCTTCCTTAATTGTATGAAGTTCTTTATATTATCGAAAGGTAGATAGATGTTAGGATTATGTATCTTCAGTAGAATGAAAAAGGGCTTAGTAGTTGTTATAGTTGTTATCTTTTTAGGTTTAAAATAATAAATAATGAGTTGATTTGTATTTGGATTAGAGCATAAATTATATTAAAATTTAAATAATGTTGTCTTAATATTTTATTATTCTAAAAATACCTTCATGTGACTGATTAGAAGTAGTATGGAATCTTAATGAAGTTGTTAGTTTAAATACATCGTCTTGCTTTCGTTGTTTTCTATATTCTAACTCATTTTATTTCATCTTTCTAAATAGAACTTCCTAATAATTTTATTTATTCACTTGGTTATTATTTAAAAGATTTAATTAATGTTAATCAAAATCCTTTATACAATTCTTTTAAACAAAATTTTTAAATAATTTCTTTAAAATATTTATAACTAGTTTTAAAGTAGGATTCGTTTGTATTTAATTTATTGGAAAAATTATCCTACTAACAATCAATATGTTTTTTATTCTTTATCCAGCAATACAACGATATATTATTCAACAACATAACTATGTATTCTCCTCGAATACTATGCTTTTTAATTTATTCAATTTGATAATGGTTATGATTTATAACAATTTTAATTGAAATAAAAATATCTTCAATGATAAAAGGTTTTAAATTTTTTTTTTAATTGCTTATTTTACTGAATAATTTTTTCTTTCTGTTGTAATAATAAAAATGAAGACTTTTAATATTCCAATTCACATTCAAAAGAATTAAAAATATAACAAAGTTTGCAATAAGTAATTAGTTAATAAATAAGTGCTAATTATCTATTAAATTAAACAAAGCTAACTTTTTAAATGATAAATAAAATCATTATTAAAAATGGGAGAAAATGTTTGGCCTCAAATAATGGATTCACCAGGAAGCCGAACTGTTAACAAGTTAGCAGCTATGTATTAATTACATATCTTATTTATACCATGTACTTTGTAATATTGGATAACATAAATGATGAGTCAACTTAAGTAAATAAATAAATATTTTAATTGCTTATTGTGTAAATTAAGAATTTAATATGTCGTTTATTAGATTATTGGATAAATAATGTATTCTACATGTGTTACCTTCACCATTATTTTTTCTTTTGTCTGCTCTTATATTGATCCAACTGACCCAGAGACAAAAATTCTTCTTGAAAAGATTATTAATGAGTAAGTACTATTTAACTTAACACAAATTTTTATTCTACTTATAAAAATGGATAGAGAAATAACTGAAACTGAAGAGAAAACTTACTTTTGCCATTTTTGTAATATCTACGTAGGAAATTAAGTCAAGCACTGCCGTAGATGCAACAGGTTTAATTTAATATAATTTTAATTTCATGTTAAATTTACTATTTTAATTCTTCTACCTATCATCTGTTTGAGATTTAGTTTAGATAAATTTTGATGCCTTAGCTCATCCATGAATTAACTATTTTGTTTATATATAACAAATAGATGTGTGCAAAAATTCGATCATCATTGTAAATGGATAAATAATTGCATTGGAGCGAAAAATTACTAGTAACATATTTAATTCTTTTCACTGCTCTAATAAATTTAATAAAACATAAATTATTGTAAAATTAGATTTTTCATCCTGATGATTGCTTCATGTTTCTTGAAAATGGGAGTTTATTTAATATATTGTTTAATTTTTATAATAGAAGCTCTAAGCTTAAATGTTAATAATGCCTCTATAATATTTATTATGATGGCTATCTTAGGTTTTGCAATCAGCTTAACTTTATTTATATTGCTTTGTAATTTAATTTGCCTTCATATCTACTTAAATTGTAAAAATATGACTACTTTCGAGTACATCATAAGAAGTAGAGATGAAAGAATTGAAAGATTTAAATAAAATACCAGAGCTAATTAAATAAAATAGCTAGAAGCTATGAAATAAAATAAAAATAATGCTGCTTAATAAAAGAGAAATGTTCGAAGAAGATCTATTGCTACAAGCATAGAAAATCACTATAAAAATAAAGTTGTCCAATCACAAGATAAGCAATCAGAGATTGATTAAATTTCAGTCATAAAAAGGTAAAAATAGCCAGTTTTCAAAGTTAATTTTAACTAAGATAATTCATAAAAAAACGAAATAAATATATTTTAAGAATAATAACAAAATAAATAACCTTTAAATGTAAACTAAGAATCTAAAGTCATATAAATTGGTCCACAAATTAAGTTTGTTAATGAGTAATCTAATTAAGATTTATGTAAATAAGATCTTAGTGTAAGAATCTCAAATTAGGCTGCATATGCTCCTACAAGTAAAAAGCATGATAACTAATCAAAGCTATCAAGATTAACTTAAGTAAAATCTATTTAAAAAATATTTATTTTTATTGATTTAATTCACAAGTGATATTCTAATTAAGCACAAAATATAATAAATTATAACTTTATTTAAATGCATCTTACCAAAAATATTTATCTGAGTTTTTACTTTTTAATTAAAATATATTTTATTTAGCTAGAAAATACTTTTAAAATAAATAAATATTATAATAAAAAGTATTTAATGGAATAAGTAATAGAGAAAAATGCTGTAGAATATCCTGAAAATGATAAGTAGCCTCCTATTAAAAATGTAAGTAGAGAAAGGAAATTTGTCAAAAGTTGTGTATCTAATGTTTATGTAAAAGAGGTTAAAAATCATAGATACACCATTTCATAAAGTGATGCTAAAGATATCTCAAGCTATTTAACTATGGATTAGCTGAAAAAGAAAGACCAAAGTGTCACTAATTAAGACTTTTGCCACTCACCTACAAACAAAGACAAAGAAGAAAATATGTTGCTTTAATTTGACGAAATAGAGTAATGTGAAACAATTTAAAATAGACTAGATACTATTTAGCATTAAGAAACATAAGAAAATGAAAATGAAAATGAGAAAAATACAGACCCAG
Organism: Tetrahymena malaccensis 436; assembly: GCA_000231845.2. NCBI lineage: Eukaryota > Ciliophora > Oligohymenophorea > Hymenostomatida > Tetrahymenidae > Tetrahymena > Tetrahymena malaccensis. Next base: position 28,710 of record JH719956.1, read on the forward strand.
AGCAGTAAAAAATTATCAAATTCTCTTAATTTTATATATATTTTTAATTCTTTTTCAAAAAAGATAAAATCCTCAAAAGAAATTTTTATTACCAAAGAATATTGATTAGCTATACTTGATAAATGTTTCAGATATAAGAAAAGAAGAGAATTAACAATTAGATAATTGTGATGTTCAACAAAATTTAAATGAAACTCAACAATAGAAAAATATAGAAGAAAATTTATAGTAGGAAAATAAAGACTATATGAATGTAAAAACATTAGTTTCAATTGATAATCAAGATAATATAGGATATGAAGTATCAGAAGTTGAATAATCAAATGAATCCAAGCTGCAGGAATTTTAAATTAATGGCTTAAGTAATTTACAAGTCTAAAACAGCAATTTAAATGAATAAGGATAAAGTAAATAAATTATTTTTAAATTAAATTTAAATTTATTTTATTGTTTAAAAACAATTAGAAAGCTAATTAAAAAATAGCATGAAAGTCGAGGAAATTTGAAAAACCATAAAATAATTTATATTGAAATACATTATGAAACAGTGTTTAATATATATTTTTTTAATTTTTATAATATAATTTTCAAAATTCCAAATCCATTTAATTGTTTTTATTTGTACTTTATTTATTTGCTGAAAAATTCTAATTTCTATTTAATTTATTTTATTTTTTTTCTTCATCTTATTTTTAGAAACGTTGAGGTTCATGTAAACGCAAAGATTATTCAAAATATGCATTTGGATGGTTGCCAACTTTATCAAAGTAAGGCTAGAATTATTCCTTAGTTTTATCTCTACTATCATTCAAAACCTTAAAAACTTCTTTGCAAGCAAGCTAGTTAATTATAATAAGTTAATAATAAACAATAAATAGAGTTTAAATTACTTGGTATTGCTTTTAATTTTTAAATATGTTCACTTAAACAAATTATTCATCAGTCATGTTATAACTTAATTTTAAGAAATCTTTTAATTGTGAACTTTCCATTGTTTTGTAAGGACATCCATGGAATTCATCCTTTAAAGGCTAGTAACCTATTATTTTCTGACAACTCATAGGTGTGTAATCGAGTTATTTACCTAATCTACCATAATTGTGTCTAATATTATAGTCATACTTCTTTTTAAAGTCATCTGCACTTGTTTTAGAGAATTTTTTTTGCCAAAATGTTAAAGCCTCATTTAAACTAAGACCAGCACCTTTTAAAAATAAACCAAGCTAAAGTCTGCCGAAATGCTTTAAGTGAAGTTTTTAATTTAAACCGTACATAAGATAGGTCATGCATGCAGGCATATCTCTATTTTATATTATAGAATATTATCAATTTGTTAAGTCTCATGTTTATCTAAAGTAAAAGTATGCAATTTTCTGCTTAAATCTAATAAAATAAAAACCTTTTAGCTAACTTATCAAGCTCATAGTGATGGATTTAAGTTGAATTAAATTATGTTGAATCATTAAAGATTTCTGCTTTGTGTAAATCTTTTAAGAAAGAGAGTCTATCATCGTCTAATTTGCTTCCATTATTCTAAAACTTTAGCTAAAGCACTAATTTTACGTATTATATATGAAAAATAGCTTTTAAAATTAAACATTTAATTATTGAAATTAATTACATCTCATTTCATCTAGTAAGCGCTCTATAAAAATATTTTATACTATTTTAGAAGTTGATTCCTTATAAATAATTATATATCCTTTGTGTAAAACAACATCATTATTTAAAAGCATGGAAGGGTGATCTGTGAATTTGAACTAATTAAAATAATAAACAAATAAATATCAAAATTATTCACTTTTGTTTATTACCATTTTGAAATTCTCTTTCTTTATTTTAATTAACTCTTCTTCTGAGTCATTTCTCTTAATTTTAATGTTGCTAAATGTTGCTTCTATCTTTGGAAGAGCTTGCTTGAATAATTCGTCAGAAATAGTTTTTATTTTAAGATTCTCATCAGAAAAGAAGTTAGCATGATGCTAACCAGATTTAAGCTTATCCATTAAAATGAATGCTTCTGCTCTTGCAAATTCGAGCCACATTTCTTACTCAGCATAAAATGCATAAGCCATCTTACAAAGAAAATGAGAAAGGATTTCTCTAGCATATTGCTATTTATTTTTTAGTTCATAATCTGGTTCACTTTTGGGAATAGCAACAGTAATGAATTTATTGGCTATTCTTATTCTATTATAATTTGGTTTACTAAGAGGATCAATAAGATTGCATCTAGGCTCTCTATTTAAAAATGCAATTGATTAATTTTAATAAAGTAGAAATAATCATCAAAAACAAAAAATGAATAATTAATTTATTACTCTTAAATTATTTCTTTGATCATTTTCATTCTCTACATTGCTAATTAAACTATGTCTTATATTGTTTAAAACCCCTAAATGTTAGAATTATCAATTGCATTTTCTAACAAAATGTAATTTCTTTCTTCTTCTTTTATTTACTTATTTAAGCTTTGTTATTGCACTTACATTTCTAAATACTCTTTTAATTAAAACTTAGATATTTACTAATTTTTTTATATCTATTTATTAGTATTCAATTAGCTTTTCTTTCCGAACAATATCAACCGCCAATCAAAATTAAGATAAAAATCTTAATATAATTTAATTTGCGGGAAAATTTAAATATTCAATTCTAACATATCTAATGCATCTAATAATAACTAGTTTTATAGAATTCAAATCCTAAAATGAATTGTTTTACTTCTTATTAAAACAATTAATGTTTGATAGTTTATTTTACTTAAATACTAACATATTTTTTCATTTAATATTTAATCAAAATTTAATTAAAAATCAAAACATATTTTTATGTAAAAAATCTTTTTTATAAATTAAATCATTTTAAAAATAATCCTTTGGGAATAGGGAAGATATATTATATTTCATCTTATATTTATTATTGTGATATTATAACATTAATAGAATTATAATAATTTTAATAAAATTGAAGATTTTACATAAAAAAAATTTGTTTTTTTATAGTTATTGCATTTTTCTTGTTTAGATTTTAAAGTAAAACTTTCTATTTAAAATTGAATTAAAAATTAATTAAATAAAAATTATATGAAAATAGTAATTAAGACTATGTAAAACGAATATTATTAACTAATTATAAATATTTGAAAATACATACAATTTATATATATTAATTATTTCATTCAAATATAAAAATCATTTAACATCTTTACAGTGGTTATCGTTGTTTCTATCAATGCAAACTATTTCCAAATCCTTAAAGGTTATTTAATTTATATTGTTTAGCTTAGAATCTTTAGAAAGTGATATTTATATCTTATGGATTGAACAATTTTTTGCCACATTATTTATGTTAGGCTCTTTATTTTAGTAATTAAACTCAATCACATTGTGAACCTCCATTATAAATCCACCATGAGTGACTCCCATCAGCTTAACAAAATCTTAACTTGGTTAATTATTTTCTTTTGATTCTTCTTCTTAAGGATCTTATTTCTAGTTTTGATTTACTTTTAAGTGATTTATTGCCAATGTCAGTAAGAATTTCTCTGCTCTTACATAAACATCATTCCAACATTCTCCATCTTTACCTTTGAATTATCTTAAAGGTATCTTTTTATCAGCAGCAGTTTTTCTAAATAATTCTAAAGGTTTTCCTTCATATTCTCCACCTCCTTTCTCACGCATAAGAGGTGTGTATGTAATTTTATTATCAGGTATTTTGTTTACCATCTAATTATGGATATTTTAGAAAGTGGCTTTGGTTCTTGCTAGATCTGATACATAGGCAAAATCAAATTTTTCTTTCTTGAGAAATTCACCTGTTTACTTTGCTTACTTCACTCCTAAATTTGTTAGTTGGCCTGGCTAGTGGCCTGCTAAAATTTTTTAAATGTTGTCTATGGTTTGTCCATGTCTTATCAACCACAATTCTATCATTTTGGATTTTCTTCTACAATTATTAAAAAATAAATAATGATACACTAAAATTAATAAATATTTATAAGATTATTAATATTCTGAAAGTAAATAGAACTTTTTAAACATAGCTGAAATAGATAATTTAATGATATTATCTAATAAAAGCCAACCTTGTTCAAGTATATGTATAACTAAATATTATTTAAAATATGTAAAAAATAATGAGTGAACATTTTTATATTACAAAGATTTTTTTAATTTAAGTGCTAAATACTTCTAGAGAAGTACATTTAAAATAGTGATAAAATGTTATTAATAGAAAAATACTCGTTAGATAGCTATGCAATTTAAAATGTAATTATCTTTTAAGTAAAATTTAGTTTTATATTTATTAAAAAAATACGAATGACACTAATATGTTTTTTTTTAGATTTAAATATTTTATTTTTTTCAATTTCTTTTTTAAAAATTCTTTTGTCAAAAATGTAATTTTTAATACTTATTATTATTAAAAATAGATTTTATTTTAAAAAATTTAACATGATTAATTAATTTAAAGTTATTATAAGTATTCCTAAATTAATATGAATTTTTAGTCTTTTAAAAACTCTATTGATTTATTTTTTAACAAAAATGATTATCAAATCAAAAAAATTCAGCTGAAATTAAAAAAAATCTATTTTTTTATTAAATTATTATTTTTTTCTTTTCAAAAATTTATTCCTTTTATTTTATTTTAAAATAATTCTATTCTTATTTGATAAAACCTTTACAAAAGGAATAAATAATTTGAAATTAAAATATCTTTTTTTTAAATGAAAAATAATATTTCTATTAATGATATTATTCATATGAAATTATATCAAATACAGCTAAAATTTAATAATTTTTATAGTTGATAAATCAATTTTTAATAGGCAATTATTATTTTAAAAATAATTTAGTGTTTTAAGAAGTTTGGACAAATTTAAATTCTTTTAAAGATGCAAATAATATTTTATATACTTTTTGCATTTTTCTTTAAAAAATAACGAAGAACGAAGAGGATTACGCAAAATAAATTTATTCTATCATAAATTCATTTTATTTTATTTTAAAACTTACTAACTATGTTTTATTTTTTTAGCTTTTTATTTCACTATGGAAATATTTATATTTTAATAAATAAATTATTATAAGATTAAATTAGATCTCATTTATTTAAAACTTTTATTTATTAAAAATATTGAATCTAAAATATGATTCAAAGTATGTATTTGAGCAACATAAAGTGTTAGTTAGTAATAAAAAAGAAGATTTTGATATATTTCAACCATATGGTGGCAATTAATGATATATTAACTAATAATAACAAATTTTAGCTAGTATAATGGTTAATTTGATGGAAATTAAAATATAATTACTCTAAGTGGGTCTAGTGAAGCAATTTTTAGATAAAAGCTAGTAATTTAAGTTAAAGGCAAATTAAATTATTAAGATATGTTATATAACATTAAATATGACGCAGTAATATTTAATTTATGTAAGAAATTTAAAAGATTACTCACAGTTTTGAAAATGTCCTTATTAAAATAAATCTATATATTATTATAAGATGCTTTAAATCTGCTTTCCTCTTTGCAAAACAATATTTTACTTAATCACTTTTATTATGAGGATTTAGTCTAAAGCTGACGTCTTAAAATGTTAATTATGAATGATCAATTATTGAAATGCATTTCATTCTTGAAAGAAATTTACTAGGAAAATAACATGATTTGTAAATTAATTAGCAAACCATAATAAGCTCATAAAATAATCTTCAATTAGTTATTGATGAATTCTGTTTAATTCAATAAATCTTACAAAATCATCATTTACAGCTGGGTAAAAGTATAATTGTAATCAATAATTAATTATCAGAAATACAAATCTCTAACTAGTCTAGAACAAAATTGCAGCATTAAGTAATTCTTATGAATGCTCGAAATAAATTTTGAAAATTTAAAATGGCTTTATATGCTTATGCAGCAAAATACTATATAAATTAGCTAACTTATAAATACTCTAGAGTTCTTTCAATTAGATTTAGTGTTAAATAATTTTTTTTTCTGCAAATTTAGAAGATTATTTAGAGTGGTGAATTTTATTATTTGAAAGGTTGAAATTTTAATAAAAATTTTTTGGTAAATTCTATCAAAATCTAAATTTGATTACAAATATTCAAGATTCAATACAAAATAGTTTTCATATATAAAATTTCTTATAGAATTCGCGTATTATTTCAATAACATAACATTTATTTAAACTATTCAATACTGATTGCTGTAATAAACCTTGCTCATTTTAATTTTTACTAATTTACAATCAAATTTACAATGAAAAAAAATTCATTTATTCTTCCATAACAAATCAATATATGAAATTATCTAATTTACTTTTAATATTTCTTTTAATATAACCTTTTCACCAATAAAATATTATTTTAATTATTATTTTTCTTTCTATATTATTAAGAAAAATATCCATATATATTTTGCTTACAAAATTATTTAAAATATTAGTAAATACCACATTCTATTTTATGTTTATGATTTGAACCTATTAATTATTATTTGAATATATTATATTTATTTTAAGATAGACAAAAAAAACTATATAGTTAGAAGTAAAAAATATATTTTTCATAAGAAGAAAGATAAATTTATTAAAGGAAAAAATAAGCAGCTCATCAAAAATATAAAATATTTTTGCTCTTTGATTTTTATCTTTATTTTTTTTCTTTATCACTGCTTATATCATTTGAAAATTTATCAATATTCAAAATGCATATTTACACTCAAACAAATACAGTTAATTTGGTGATAGTAAAGTTAATAACAATAATTAAGGCTGAATTACAATAGATGATTTTCAATTATCCCTAAATGAATAGCTGTAAACTATTTAAAAAAATTACTTGGGTTTATCTCATAATTTAAAAGAGATTAATTTTATAATAGAAATATTTAGTAGAAATATCCGAATCATTTACAAAATTTAGTGAAAAAAATTATTAGAAAAGTATTCAAAAGTATTTATTAATGCTAATTTCAACTTTATAAATTATTGAAATTTGAATAAATTTAGTGAATAAAAATTCTATGGAACCATAATAGAAAATAACTAAAACTGCTAGTTGTTAACTGCATTTTTATAATTTAAACCTATGTAAAAAATATTATAACCTTACTTAAAATCATGAGGTCTATGTTTTATTCTAAGGCATTACCATTAAATGGTCATATTGATCATTTTTTGAATATTTTTTGATGATCAATTTGCATAATTGAAAGAAATAAATGTGATTTTAATGTTTTTTAAATACCTATTTTAACATAATCCTAGAAACAAATGAAATAATTCTTAGCTAAAATAAAATAAAATGGCTAGATAAAAGAAGAGGGTTAAAGAGTAATTAAATATTTTAAGTATTATCTTAAAATCTATAATTCAAAAGCTATAAAAACAATTATAAAATTATAATGCTTATCAATAGTTATTAACTTACAATTAATTATTATCAGATTATTTGGTATGCTTAATTGGTAGGGTAGATACAATCAATTTTTTATCAAATTACAATTTATAGCTAAATGTAAACAGGGTATCTGTTATAAGGTGTTGTAACATTAAAATTTTAAATCAATAGACTTCATCAAAAATTCTAAATAATTATTAAAGCTCAAAAAAGTCCTATTTACTATTGAAAAGAGTAATAGTCTTCAAATTAAATAATAATTTTAACTAAGGTGATATCATTTATTGCCATTTCCCTAATTTTTTTTAATAGTACAACTCTTGTTCATTTTCTTAGTGATAGTCAATAAATCTATTAATTTTCAATCACTTGTTTAAAATTTGCATAAAAATGATAGGTCTATTGCTTTCAAGTTATGATTGATTGTATTTATGATAGATGGAAGAAAATAGGTTTAGGAATGATTAAAATCTTGTAATAGATATGAAAAATGAAAGAAAGCAATAAATATTAGGCAATTTTTTGGGAATTGAATTGATGAATTAAATATTAAGAAAAGATGAAGTATGATTTGTTAATACAAAGATAAGAAATGACCCTTAATTCTAGAGTAATAAATACTATCTTATATATAACAAAATATTCAATTAATCTTTTATTCTTAGATAATTGTTATGTAACAATATACTAATGAATGAACCAAAATTATGCATTTAATTTGACGCTACTTTTGTGAAATTTCTTAATTTAAATTTCCCTCAAGTTTGTCGGATTATATAATGTTTTGGACTGAAATATTACAAAAAGTACTTCAAATTAGCCTTTCGAATAAAACATTTTATTATTTACTTTACTTTACTTTACTTTGTGTTTAATCTTATCTTCTTATTCCAAATTTTAAGTTTAAATTGCTTTTATATACATTTTTATAATTATTGAAAAATGAATAAAAAAATAATTAATGCACTAATCAAACAAAGCCAATATTTCTAATCAATAATGTATTTCATGATTCGTATGATTTCAAATGTAAATAAAGTAATAATAAGTATTAAATATAATCGCTGAATTTGATTTGTTTATAATATATTATTAACGTCTAAAGACATTAAGATTAATAGTTTTGTAATAAATAAATAATTTAATGAAATTTCATCATCTTTTTCAAAATTAATAAATATTCTCAAAAGTTTTAAAAATATTCAATAAAAATATTATTCTTTCAATTTAATTTTATGTTTTGCTAAGAATTATGCATTAATATTATTTTACTCTATTTAGTGGAAGAGAGTAATTTTTTGTTTAAAATTAATATTTGGTTAGGATTAATAAGATTAAAAAATTTATTTTTTTGAATTTAAAAGATAGACAGATAAAAGATATATTCTTTATTCAATATAATTAATATAATTGATGTTGTACTATCTAGTGTTTTTGAGGTGATTATTAAATTATTTACTTGGCTGGGTGAATTATAATAAGATGATAAATTCTATTGCTGTTTAAATAAAACTTTAATGAAATAGCAATTAATTTCTTTAGAGGGGTCCCTTTTTTAATCTATTAAGCTAAATCCTAAATTAAAGCAACAAACCTTTTATAAAGTTTATAATGGAACAGAGAGAATATTGAGATGATACTTGCTAAGAAGTAGGTTTTTTGCCTCATTTTTCAGAATTAAGATGCTGGAGTACAATAAAAGCTAGAGATATATGTAGGTTTGTTCGCAGAAACTTAATTTTATGTTGAAACATTTCATATTACATATCACATTTTTCATTTATTTGTCACTATTGTAATAGGAATTTGTAAATGAGAGGATATTTTTTGTATTCAATTTTTAAATATTGATTGATGAATCGAGTGAAAGATATTTGAATGGAAAATTTGCCTTTCTTCCAAAAGCATTTTCTTTATTCATACCTTTGTGAATGAATCTTCCTTAGAAAAAAGAAGGGACAAATAGAAAGATTTGGAGTACTCATTCACAATATTTGACTAATTAGATTGAATGTAATTAACATAATTCGCTTTTTTGATTGTTAATTTTTACGTATTAATTTTTTTCATAAGCGGCTATTTTCTTTAAATACTACCATCAAAAAAAGATATAATCAAATAATAAAAAATTAAAAAATTAACGCAACCAACAAAATCAAAAAAAAGAAAAACTATATAGCTTTTCCTAACAAATTATAAAGCAAAAAATAAGACCTCAAATAGAAATCAAAATGAGCAAGAACAACTACTCTTACATTGATACCGACCCTCTCTTCAGATCTAAGGAAAAGATTCCTGCTGTCATCACAGTCGCTCCTATCCAATCAAGCTTAATGGTAGCTAGAGAAATCAGAGACCTCATCCTCAAAACCTAAAAGGAAGGAATCAACTGTGTCTTAGGTTTAGCCACTGGTTCAACTCCTGTTGCTGTTTACAAGGAATTGATCCGTATGCACAAGGAAGAAGGCCTCTCTTTCAAGAATGTTATCACCTTCAACTTGGATGAATACTATCCCATCCACAAGGTACCACAATCTTTACATATTTCATAGAATTATTTATTTTCAAACTCCTTTTGGAGAGTTGTCAACTAATACTAATTTACTTCTTATACAACAAAAATGAAATTGAAAATTTGTTTTAATTTAATAATTAGGAACACAATTAAAGTTACAACTATTTCATGAGAGATAGATTATTCAACCATATTGATATCCCTGCCGAAAACATCAACATCCCTGACGGTACTATCCCTAAGGAATCTGTTTTGAAGTTCTGCGAAGACTACGAAGCCAAGATAGACTCAGTTGGAGGTATTGACTTCTAATTGCTTGGTATCGGTAGAACTGGCCACATTGGTTTCAACGAACCTGGCTCATCTCTCCTTTCTAAGACTAGAATCATCAATCTCGATAAAAAAACTAGGTATGCCCATTTTTCTATTTTTATCATAGCAAAACATTCTTAGTTTAAAGAAAAAACTATCAGATAAGATAAAAAAAATCAAACAATGGAATCTTAAATCAAAATATTAAAAAATACTTTATGAATAGATCAGAACAAATATTGATGCTATCTGATATCAAAAATTTTTGTGATTATTCATGAAAGTCAAATTTAAAAAAATTGAGTTCAGTTAATTGACTTTTAAATTTACAATTCAATAAATATGTAGGTTTGCAAATTATAGAAAACCACCAAACAAATTTTGGTTTTGGAATTAAGATTTTCAAAAAAAAAAAAATTGAGCATAAGTATTTTATTTTTAAAAGAATGTTAAAATTAAAACAAGATATTTAAATAAATAACTGAAATAGAAACATTTCCCCTATTTAAGTTATTAATCAGAAAAAAAATAAAAAAATTCTAAGGTATTTGCAAATAGATAGATATCAAAAATAGGTTTTTTTAAAATTCATTTTCGTTTGCTTCAAAAAAAAATGAAATTTCTAAAGCATCTATTCAAATAAGAATTGAAATATTCGTTGCCAATAAAAAAAAATAGATTTTTTAGGTAGATTCATAAAGCAATTTAGTGTGAAATGATGCTTTAAGTAATAGATAATATTAATGAAAGAAATTGCAGCAAAAATTTAATGACTGATAAAGCATTCTCAAAACTTTGCAAATATTTAAAAAAAAAAATTAAATTTATTTGCCTTATAAATACTGAATAAATAAACTTCTCGAAAGATACAAAATTTAAATATGCAATTTTAAATACTTAATTACGATTTACATTCAATAAATATCACAATAAATGACACTACAAATTTTAATCCCCCCACAACTAACTTTTTAATTTTAATTAATCAAAATTTATTCATATCAATTTAGAATGGATGCTGCTTCAGATTTCATGGGCTTACAACATGTCCCTAAGTATGCAATCACAATGGGTGTTTCTTCTGTCATGAAAGCTAAGAAAATTGCAATTATGGGTTTCTCCGAAACAAAGGCTCCTATTATTGCCAGTACCATCGAAGGACCTGTCACCAGTGAATGCCCTGCTACATTCTTACAAACTCATCCTAACTGCACATTCTATATGGATTTGGCTGCTGCTGAAAAGCTCACAAGACACGTAGCTCCTTGGACAATCAAGGGTGTTAACTCTGATCCTGATATGATCTACGACGACTACTGGACTAAGAAGGCTGTCATCTGGCTCTCCTAAAAAGTCAACAAGCCTATCTTAAGTTTGATCGAAAGTGATTATGAAGATAATGACTTACTCGAATTATTAAACTAGGTAGGTAACGGTCATGCTGGTAAAGTTAACTTGCAAGTCTTCCGTCAACTCCAAAGCACAATCACTGGCTGGCCTGCTGGTGGTCGTCCAGATGAGTCTACAAATGACTACTTCAACTAAAAAGCTAAGGTCAGCAAAAAAATTCTCGTCTTCTCTCCTCATCCTGATGATGATGTTATTTGCATGGGAGGTACCATGGAGAAACTTGTTAACTAAGGCCACGAAGTTCATGTTGCTTACCAAACTAGTGGTAATATTGCCGTTTTTGATCATGATGCATCTCGTTTTAACGATTTCGTTAGAGAATTCTTATTGAGCTTTGCACCTGGTAAATACTAAGAACTTATTGACCTTACTAATAGCATTGACGATCAAATTGACAATAGAAAGATAGGTGAATACGATACCTTTGACAACCTTAAGGTAAAGGGTTTAATCCGTAGAGTCGAAGCTCGTTCTGCAGCCATCTCTACTGGTGTTAAGAAGCAACACATCTACTCTCTTGACTTACCATTCTATGAAACTGGTACAATTAAAAAAGATCCTATGGGTCCTAAGGATGTTAAGATTGTCAAAGAATTAATTACTAGAGTACAACCTGAACTTATTTATGCTGCTGGTGATTTAACTGATCCCCACGGTACTCATAGAGTTTGCCTCTAAATCATCTTGGCTGCTTTGGATGAATTAAATGCTGAAAACCACCCTGTCATGGAAAAGCTTCAAGTTCTCCTCTACAGAGGTGCTTGGTAAGAATGGGAAATTGAAAATATCCATATCTCTTGCCCCTTAAGTCCCGAAGAAATGGAAAGAAAGAAATTTGCAATCTTCCGTCATTAATCCCAAAAGGACAGTGCTATGTTCCCTGGTGCTGATAAGAGAGAATTCTGGTAGAGAGCTCAAGACAGAAATATTAAAACTGCTAATCTTTACAGAGCTTTAGGTCTTACCTACTTCGAAGGTTTAGAATGCTTCGTTTCTCTTGAATGGTTAAAGACTCAAATGAAGATTTGAAAAAATATACTCTGATTATAATTAACATAATAAATTATTAATATTCATTCAAAAATTATATAGCATCTATCTTAATTTGTACTTTATATTTCATTTCATGAGTGGTTTTTATCATTTTATCTTTCTCACCATTTATCCAAAAAATAATATTTAAAGCACTATCACTAAATTATAATATTAACAGAATAAAAATTTGTTTAAATTTAATTATTTTAATATATTTTAATAAATATTTGATTTAATCTATGAATATTAAAAGAAGAATATATACCAATAGGAAAAAGGAGTAAAAGTGTTTACTCAAAGTAAAAAAATAAATGATTGATAAAAATAAAAATTTATTTACTAGCGAATAGCATTAATTATTAAATTGAAATTAAATTTGTTTGTTGCTTGGTCAATAATAAAAGATCTAAAGCTGATATCTCTTAATAATTAATCAAAAATAATATTTTTGATAAGGTTTGTTAAAAAAATTTATAATTTTACTTAAAAAAAAATAGTATTTTAAGATATACTTTTTTTTCAAAAAGAAAGAATATTTAGCTTATTAGGATTAGAAATAATGAATCAAGAAGCAGATTTAACATAAAATAATAGCTTAAATAAATAAGAGCTAGAAGAAAGTGAATATAATACCTAGCTTCACATTATAGAAGAAGCAAATGATGTTTCAAATAAAAATTAACATGAATCACCATAAAAACAGCCACCTAAATCGGATAAAGCACCAAATCATTTTTCTGCTCATTAAAACAAAAATCATACTTTTTTTTCTGAAAAAAAGCAAGATAAAACGCAAAGCTTGGACTAATTGCTATTTGACCAAAGTGTAAAAAAAATCAAATAATCTCAAACTAATTATAAAAACATGATTTCTAAATTATCAAACGAGTTGAGTGGTGTCAAAAATGATGCTTAAAATGAACTTATTAGCACTAAAAAAAGAATTAAAGAATTAAATGATTAAATATATACAAGCTAAGAGGAAAAGGAAAATTATATTATGGGATTATAACAATAAGTAGATATTTTAAATTAAGATTTAGAATATCAAAAAAGTAAGAATGAAGAATTTAATCAACAAAAATAAAAGTTTTTATAAATTATTGATGAGTTATAACAGTAATTATATAATTTTTATTTCATTATTTATCTAGAGTTGCTATTGAATATATTTGTTACATTCAAATTTATTGCAACTTTACAGCATAAAATCATTTTAAAAAATATTTATTCTACTTTTTATTTTAAAAAAGGTAAATAAATTCATAACAAGATGAGAAAAAGAAGTTAGATTTATAGATATTTTAATTAAGAAGCAATTAAGAGTTAAAAATATAGAGGCTAGAAAGCTAGTTAGCACAAGCTAACATGAAAATTTCAAATTTAGAATTAGACAAAAGAGATTTACAGTAAAAGTTTTTGAATGCAAGTAGAGGTATTACGGAAACTGTTGTTTAAGACTTAGAAAATTAGTTGCAAAAAGTGGATATTGAAAATTCTCTACTTAAAAATTAAATATTTGATTTAAAATTTGGTATAAATGAAAAAAATAGAAAAATTGAGTAACTAGAATAAGAAATTGCTTCAAAGTAGAATCATACTGAAACTTTTAGAAAAAAAATTGAAGAACTGAATGACAAGATTTAATTATACTAAAAGGAAAGCATATAAAAAGACTAATAAATATTAAATATCATAAATTGTATATATTTATTACTTTAATAATTTATATTTTTATTTTGTTAATAAATTATTTTTTTAATAATTTAGAAAATTAGAAAACAGCTTAAATTAAAGAACAGCTAAATGAAAAGATTCAACAAATGAGTAAAAAAATTGAGGAATAGGAAAAAGAAATAATTGATTTAAAGAAATCAATTATTGAAGGATAAAGTAGCTGATTATATATGTATGTGTTCTGCATTCTTCCTGATATCAATAAATATTAAAAAATCCTATCTATTTAAATTAATTTCAATTATTTTATTTTTTTGTTTTTTTAATCAATAAAACAAATAATTTAATAAAAATTAGAATTTTATATTAAATAAAATTAACATAAAGATGGTAGTTTTGTTAAATAATTTGTAAAAATTTAGTTTCCTTATTTTTCTTTATAATATTTAATTAAACTTTAAAAAAATAAACAAAATTTAATTTTTTTAGCTTAACAATTTCATTTGCTGCTCAAATAAAAAATTAGTATCTATTTTATTTTATTTATAGATATTTTTCAAATAAGAACATCATTTTAATTAAATTTTGTAAGTAAATATTTCAATCTATTTTTATGATTATTTTTGAAATGAAAAAAAAAAATCACCCACCGAGGGGCTCGAACCCTCGACCACCAGCTTAAAAGGCTGGCGCTCTACCGACTGAGCTAGACGGGTTTTGTATTAATGAAATAATTTAATTTTATAACATTTTTTATTGTTTATGAGCATTTTCCTACTTTTTTCAATTTATGCATTTTTATTTGTAAATTTTATTGTGAGATATTTATTTTTTAACTATAAAGATCTTTAGTATATTAAAAAATAATTATCTTATTTATATTTGGATTTATTTAAAACTCACTTATTTTTATAAATTTTAATGTCTAAAATTATTCCTAAAGTTTAAGTAAATAAATGCATTTCAAAAGTATTTATGGAAGATAAGATTAAGATTTGATTGCACAAATAATTATTCAAAGTCTTTTTTGCAAACTTTATTTGAACCATGAATAATTTCAAATCTGCATAGTCGAATTTTCATTTCATAAAAGATTAAATTTAGTTTTTCAACTTAAATTAATAAATCTATTGGTATTATTTATATATAACAAATCATTTCAATACTCAGGATATTCTTTTATAAAAACTAGTCCTTACAAAATTAATTTTTAATTATAAATTAATGTAATATCAAACTGATGCAGACTATTATTATCTCTAAGACTCATAAGTTTCTCTAGTTTGAAGAACTGTAACATAGTCTATGTACATGTACTTGGGATAGTCTTAGGGATTTGGTGTTGGTTCCCCCCATAAGGCATCGTTGATAATAAGGAATTAATTATAGTGGGGTAGATCAACTGGAGATGACATATTTTCATATTAAGTTCCATTTACATTTGTTTTATAGAGAATACCATCAACATACCAATCAATTTAAGTTGCATTCCATACAGTTGTGTAAGTGTGATATTCACTAAAGTCTAGGTAATAAGGGAACTCAGTTCCACAAGCATGACATTAGTCACCATCTTTACCCCAGTGGTATGTTCCTTGTATGTGAGGAAGGAAATCTGGGTTCCAAGTGGCACTCATCTCCATTGTGTCAATTTCACCGCCGTTTGGCCAGTAAGTTCCTTCTCCTATACTCCAAAAAGCAGGCCAAATAGGATCATCAAGAACAACTTTAGGAACTCTAATTCTAGCTTCAGTATAACCAAACATATAATTAAACTTTTCAGAGCTGTCAATCCAACCTGAAGTATAATTGTAAAGTCTTTGAGTGGGTTTATAAATTTATGGATTGAATCTAGTTCTTAATACTAGATTTCCATTTTCAACATAGGCATCTTCTTCTATGTAGAGTTATTACTCCCAATCAGTATGTGTCATGTTGTTGCGTGCTGTCCAATATCTAGTATCTAGTTTATCTCCATCAAAATCATCTCTA
This sequence comes from Tetrahymena malaccensis 436, assembly GCA_000231845.2. Classification (NCBI taxonomy): domain Eukaryota; phylum Ciliophora; class Oligohymenophorea; order Hymenostomatida; family Tetrahymenidae; genus Tetrahymena; species Tetrahymena malaccensis. The sequence goes on from JH719956.1 coordinate 45,070, forward strand.
AATATTTCAACCCATTCTTGATTTCTTAATGATTCAATAGAAGGGATAGCAACCTTAGCAGTTAAATTTCTATGTTTCAAAAAGGCTTCGCATGAACCTATCAAGAAACATGCAATCAATAAGAAAAGTATTTAATTTCTCATCAGGCTTAAAATTTCTAAATTTGATTTTAGTATTAAATAAGATATTTATAATTAATTTTTGTTGGCATCTAAGATTATTAATTAGACAATATCATTCAATTATAAAAAGTGTAATATATAATAATTAATATGTGATCATTTTACATTAAACAGCTGAAACTATTGTCATTCTTTTTGTCTTTTATTTTGTATTTTTTGATATTACAAGAATTGGTTTACCTGTTGGTCAATAATGTTTTTAAATTTTTTTACTTATTCCAAATTTCATAAGTATCATAATATTAGTGTAAGACTTAAAATCTGACCTATTTTACCATTAAAAAATAAATTTCAAATAATGCGAATATTTAGAGTTAAAACCACCTAGGGTTTGAGGTGGTGTCGTGTTGTTAATATCCTATTTTTTGTATTTTTTAGTAATCAATAATCTTTTGATAAAATAAAATTTGATAAAAAGTAAAACATTTAATACATGGCAATATTCAATATTTTTTTTATCAAAAAGAATTTTATGTAAATCAATAAAATTCAAAGAAGATTTTGCTAATATTTTTAAATAAAGTTTTTTAAATACTGCTTTAATGAATTTTTCTTCAAATAAATTGTGCAAATTAACTTTATGATTATATTTATGAGATTCAATAAAAATAAAATATTTTATTTTTTAATTAATTTTGAAATAATTTAGTTTGATTAATAAAAATTCAAAACATTGTAAGTAATTAAATTTTTTGGAAGATAGAACTTTTAAAATTTGTCTCTTTTTGGATATAATATTTTCTGAGTATGTTTGATGAAGATATACTTAATCCGCCAACTCTTTTGACTATTAAAATTTAAAGCAAAAACTAATTAGCTTAATTGTTGGATATATTTAACTAACTTTAATTTTTTTTGTTAAATTGATGATAGAAGAAAACGAGTCTTAAGAGAATTAGGTTTTTGAATTAGTCAGAATTCTTCACAAAACAAAACTAACATTTGATCATGAATATATTTAAGAAGATGGTTAAGCTTTTTATTAGCGCTTGTTTCCAAAATACTTTTCTCCTGATGATTGCATTACCTATTAAACAGCATATTGGATATTAAAAACAACAAGCTTTAAAGTAAATAAATGCAGAATTTCATTTTACTAAAATAAAAATTTTTAATACAGAGCAGCAGCTCATTACCTTATGATAAGCTTTTCAAGATGTGCCTATTAATACCAACTATGAAATAGATTGATGAGTTCTACCTATGTTAGAGATATGTATATTTTTATTGTCAAGCATTGCATGATTACTTAAGTTTTTATTATTTCTACTCATGAAATTTGGCTTTGAGAATTTAATGGTTCATATTTTGAATATAATTTTGAATAAATAGCTCATGAAAATGATGACCCTATGTGTCAGAAAAGTATTTAAAAAAGTGACAAGAAATCAAGATTTTTTTGCAAGATTTGATATCGCATGCTAAAAATTAACAACTGAACTAATAGGTTTTTATGACTCCAAATTGTTTATAGAATTAACTTCAGAATAGTTTAATATAAAATCAGCTCTTGATGAAATGTAATTTCTTTTTATTTATCTATTTATGTGGCATAATAAAAATAATTTTTTTTTTCTTAAGAAATATTTATTTAAGAATTATAAACATTTATATTTGTGTTAATTAAATTATATAGAGATACAAACCTCTACAACTTAGAAGAGAATTCTGACTACCCTACTAAGATAAATTAAGAAAATGTTGAGCAAGTTCATTATCTTTTTTTCAAGTTAAATTTAGCAATAATGAGCTCAAAAAATTCTCTTTTATACAGACCCTATATTTAAGAAAAGTTTTTATTTTATTGGACAAATTATGTGCAATTTATTTAAAAATACCAAGTACTTTCAACCTTTTAGATCCTTATTGTGAATGTAACTATTTAAATCTGAATTACCAATTTACTTAGATTTTATTCTTCATTTTAGGACTTAATTCTCTTCCTCAATAAATATTTTAGAGGGAAAGTAGAAAGATTTTCAGATGGTACAGCTAAGGGGATTGATTGTCTAAGAAAGATAATAAATTTGATATATTTAAAAACTAAGGATTTTTCGAAAGAGATTGTGATTATGCATAATGATCCCCTTAGCAATATAGTAAATTTGCTTAATTATCTGTAGGAACTTAAAGTTTTAGATTAAATATGCCTTGATGAAGCAGCTCTGGCTTTACAAAAATGCATCTTAATCATAACTAAAGACAGTTATAATAAAAATTTTTTTGAATAAGATTCATAAGAAGTTTCAGAATAGCTTTTCTTAAATGTAACTAACACACTTGCTCTCTTTAATATTTGAGCTAAATAATATTTTTTAATTTTAATAGAAAATAAAGATAATGGCTACGTTCTTGCTTGACTAAAAAAAGAACATAAATATTAATAATAAAAATCTCTTATTCTTTATTGGTGTTTTAAATCACATAGAGGATCAACAGATAAAATAAAACCTAAATAAAAGCATACATATGAATTAGTATGATGATGATTTAGAATAAGTTAAATATTTAGTATAAGGTATTTAAGGAGATTTCATATTATAGGATGTAGAAAATATAGTTGGACATTTCAAATCTCTGCTAGAATTCGTATGGTTTTTAAATATTAATTTAATCATTTGTAAAAAATTAAACAGCATCAATTTGTTTAATAAAAAAATATTTTGATATTAAAATTATTAGTTTTTAGAAGAGAAAATAAATATTTTTATAAATAAAAATTTAATTGTTTTTTCTAATTCAATAAATTAATTTGAATGCTTTTGATTAATAAATAGCCTGTAAATGATGAGGTTTTTGTGAACTACTTGATTGATGCGAATTACAACATAGATTCAGAGATGAGCAAAGAAACAATTATCAGATTATACCATAAAGATAATCTTTAAATGCTCGCTAAAAATAGACCATATGCTTTGAAGTTTTTATTCTTCTTTTCTTATAAGCTTGACTAAGAGCTAGTATTATCATTAAGGGAAGAAAAAAATATATTCTATGAAATATTTTAGCTACTTGATTGCAATAGTCACACTGACACAATTATTTCTATATTAAAAACCCTTTTAAACTATTTAGATTATATATTTAAAAGTAAATAAGGTAAAAATATAATTTATATAAATTCATATTAAGCTCACTTAACTAAAATTTATATTTTACTTTAATAATGAAGGATTATATGAAGAATCAGTAGCTGGGATGAACGAGTATATATAAAATTTATAATTGTAAGATATAAAGGATGAATGGGAATAGCTTGAAGGAAAAGTTAGAATGAAGAGAATTATAGATTTTACTGAAACTTATAATTTATTTAACATCATTTTATTCTATCCTTTGGAGATTGAAAAAATATAAGATACTTTATTAAATCTACGTAAAAAAGAACTTGTAAATTGCTTCTACACAAAACTACCTTATTGCTGTGGAGAATGTGGTAAAAAGACCAAAGAATACTACTAGCTCCAAAATTCAATTAAAAGACCTAACATTATTTGCTCAAATTGTGAGTCTCAAATCCCTATCTATATACTCAAATGTAACTTTAAAATAGACATAAGCTAAGAAATGAGAAACTACATTCACAATACTTCCAAAAGATTTTTTGAGTCTTTCAGTTCCTAAATTAATTCACTGAGAAAAGTTGCATAGAGGAATTATAAAGATTAAGATATTTCTTCTCTCAACATCATATTCACATAGTTTGATCCCTTAATAGTCTTACACTTTCATCATTTAAAATAGCAGATTAAATTTGATTTTGATTGAGAAAAAAAGCTTAATATTCAAACCCTTGAAAAATAAATAATAATAAAAATGTTCAATTTTGTTTATAGTAATTATTTATAATAATAATTTAAAAATTAAATAGCATTTTAAAAAAATCGTTTTAATTAATAAATAAAATAATTCCATAAATTTAATTTTATGAATAAAAGTTAAGTAGTTATCTTAAATATTACTAAATTAGATATGTATATATATTCTTTGATATTTAATCCAATTATTATGTAAATTTAGACTGAATTAATAATCCAAAGGAAATTTCAATGCAATAGATTTATCTTATTTTAAATTTCGAATTATAGATTTAATACTAAATAAAATACTAAAGATTGGCAACCACAATAAACTTATATAATAACTAAACTTTAAAGAATTCATATAATAAAAATATTTATTATTTTTTCGGATTATGCTAAATATTTGGTGAAAAGAGAATAAAAAACTCTTCTTTCAATATTAAATTTAATTATTCCACATATTTATAAATAAATATCGTTTTTTAATAATTTAAGAGTTGTATCAATATTCAATAATAGATTTTTATAATAAGCATCTTAAAATTAAAATGAAAAATTGATTTATTTTTTAAAATTAAATGAAGATTTTAATATTCTAGCCTTCAAAAAAAAAAATTAAATAGTTTCTTTAATTATTATTTATTTGATTTTTTATCATATTTGAATAGCTTTGAAAAAATAAACATTTTTTAAACATAAAGAAATCGCAATTTATTTTAATATTCTTAAACCCAAGTATATTATTTATTCAACATAAAACAGCTATTAATGCAGATAAACATATTATACTTTATTAAAATTTACGATTATTTATTAATTTCTACTTTTTATTGCACTTAAAATGCTTAGATTGTTAACTTTTGGTTCATAATTTAAACATCTAACATTTATTTTAGAATATTTCTAAATAGTTTCTATTTGAATTAATTTATTTTTATTGTTAGAAAATTGCTTTTTTGCAATATCCATTTTTTAATATTGTTTCGAATTGCTTTTAAATAAATCTCAATTGTCTTTTGGCTTATCTTTTATTTAGTTTAACATTTATTTTTCTAATTCTTCCAATTTTAATAGAGTTAAACTTTTTAAAGGAAGTATTTTAGGTTTACATAATATTTCTTTGTTAGTATCTGATTCACTAAATATCAAACCGTTATGAGGAATAATTTCCTTTAACTTTGTAAGCATCTCTTTTTGTAAGTCATTCATTTTTCTAACCTAAAACTTCTTTTATATTTATTTTTTAATAACAAAGACTCTATTTTTACAATTTACAAATCTTTTTAATTTATATTAATGAATAGAGGTTCCAAAAAAATAAGAAATTAATTTAATTACACATATATTGTTTTTTTTATACAGTTATTAAAAATTAATCAAAATTGAAAAAAATTATTATAAATATTAGCTTTTATGACAGCAGGAATATTTACTATAATTTTATAAATTATTATTTTGATAATTATAAAATAATACATTTAACAATTAATGAATTAAATTGTATTAAAATGAATATAAGTTAATTGTTTTTTTCATAGATTTTGATTAAAATAATCAAGATACCTTTCAAAATATTTACTAATCACTAAAATATATGTAAAATGGATTTTTTATGTATGTATCTTTCCATATTTTAATTTAATAGAAATAAGCACAATTAATTAAGATTAGGAAGGGACAAAGTAGAATCTCAGAATATCTTATGTTTATTATTAAAATAAATAAATATTTAATTAAATTTGCAAAAAATTAACCAATATTGATTCATCAATATATAATAATTAATTAAAATAGCAAACAAATAAATGAACGTTTTCAAGCTTATTAGTAAGTTTTCTACTTCAAAGAACCCTAAGGTTTTCTTTGATATGGCTATTAACGGTAATCCTAGTGGAAGAATGGTATTTGAGGTATGAAATAATATAAATAGCAAAAACAATTTAAATTTAATTCATAATAAATAATTAAATAGCTCTATGCTGATGTTGTCCCTAAGACTGCTGAAAATTTCAGAAGACTTTGCATCGGAGATGCCAAATCTGTTGTTTCTGGCAAACCTTTGAGTTATAAAGGAAGCATTTTCCATAGAATTATTCCTAGATTTATGTGCTAAGGAGGTGATATTACTCATGGAAACGGATATGGTAAAAAAATATCTAATTGAAATCCAATATTCAATGCTCGAATAACTTAAAATTTATTTTTATAAATCTCGTATATCATCGATATTTAAAATATAATTCTTTCTATTAAAAGGTGGTGAATCAATTTATGGAAGACACTTCCCTGATGAAAACTTTAAATTGAAGCACTCTGGTCCTGGTATGAAAATTTTAACTATATTTTATAATTTATATATCTAGATTTTTCAAAAGAAATCAAAACTTTTCTACCAAAAAATTAGAACTTAAATAAAGAATTTTCTCATAATTGTAAAATTTTAAATTATAAAACATCAAATATAATTTATTAGGTATTTTATCTATGGCCAATTCTGGTCCTAACTCTAATGGTTCATAGTTCTTTATTACAACCGAAACTTGTGACTGGTTAGATGGCAAGCATGTAGTATTTGGAAAGCTCGTTTAGGGTCAAGAAGTCCTCTCTCGTATATTTTAATTTAAACATAAATTTACTTCATTTTCATGTTAATATTAAAGTAAATAAAATTATTTATTTAATAACATTAGTCTGCGAATAATAAGGTAGATCTAACGGATAAACTAAATCAAAAGTTGTTGTTACTGATTGCGGTGAAATTACTCCTTAAAAATAAGAATGATCGATTTGGAGAACTCATATCTTAATTTAAATACTTGAAAAATAATACATAAATAGTATCATTAAATATTCTCTCATTTTTATTTGTAAAAAAGCTATTAACTATGATAATTTATAAGCTCAAATATTAGTTTGATAATTTTTAACTGAATTTCTCTTTTTTCTTTATAAATAATATCAATCATTTTATTTACATAGCTGGAAAATAAGCTTGCCATACTAAATTTATATATTTATTTTATAATAAATTTTCTTATAAAATTAAATTTATCAATTATTCTTAAATATTTTTTTTCTTTTTTAACTTTGGTGGAAGGAAATGTAAAATTTTAAGTTAATTAATCATATTACCATCTAAGCATATTACAAAAAAGTAATACATAAAAAATAAAAGGTCTTTAACAAATTTGCAAATGGAATAAAATATTATTTTTTAAATGATTTCTTTGAGCTTTTAGTTAATAATACCATTTTTTTCTTTTTTAAAGTAATAGTTATTTTAAAAAAATAAACATAACTAATTAGATCTGATATTTAACTTTAAAATAGTTTTCGATTATTTATTTGTTTTACTCATAACTTAGGACAAAAAAACTCTGTTTATTTTATTTAATAGAATTTTTCTATTTAATACAATGAATATTCATTATATTCTTTTAATTTGATTGATCAAAATTTCATAGTTTTTTAATTATAAATAAATTAATATAAACTAGTTTCTGCTTAAAGTAAAATAATAATTTAACTTAAAATGATCAATTTTGAGTTTTTTAAATTTTATTATTTTATTTATTAACTTGTAATTAGTTAAATATAATAAAAATAAGTAATAAAATAAATTCGTACAAATAATCAAGTAGAACTAACGAAAACTAATAATTTAATCAAATTAATTAAATTCTAAAAATATTAATAATTAGTAGAATTCCATCCATATTTTAGAAATAAAATAAATAGTTAAAAGCCGAATTCCATAACTAAACAATCTTTCCTATCAAATAAATTTAATACTATGCAAAGAACTCCTAATAAAGGTGGTTAATCTAAAATTTCAACATTTGGCTAAGTTTCTAAAAAGCTGAGCTTTGAATTAGAAGATTATTAAGCCAATAATAACGTTGGAAGTAAAAAAACAGGACAAAGAAATTCAAGGCTTCAAAATAATTCAGATAATAGGTAATCAAGCAAATCAGGTATTTTATCTAAAAACTCTACTAGTAGGGTTACTTTCAACATGTAGCAATCAGAAAAATAAGGTATTTATTAAAATTTCATTATTATATTTTTACTCATTTTACAATATTGTTTTAGAAAATGAAGATTTAGAAATGCTGAAAAGATTTTAAAAGAACCCAAAATAAGCAAATTACTCTAAGAAAAATAGCATTGATCCAGAAATCTTAAATTCTTATGACGAAAAAAGTATTTCTGATTACTTTGGAACTTTAAATCACATAAAGGATCTATAAACTCCACACATGCGTACTTTAAATACGAATGTATAGCTTGGTTGTCTTTTTAGTAGTAGAGAAGAAAAATCTAATATAATGAGCTCTCCTCAAAAGATAGTAACACCAATCAAATAGATAAGATTAAATACAGCAAATAGTACAGCTAAATCTAGTGCTAAATTGAGGTACAACACAATTTAAGAATGGGAATAAATACAAGCAAACAATAAGCTCCTCAACAAAAAAATAACTCCAAGAAAAAGATTTGATAACTCTTCTGTTGAGAAGCTAGATACTTCTCAGTCAAACAGGTAACCATCTCATTCACTATCTAAAGCCACATAGCTAAAAATTAAGGAGTCTGAAAGCTAAATTGTAACCCTTCCAGGAGGGGGAAATATATTTAGCACTTGGTAAGAAGGAATAAAAAATGTAGCCTTAGAAGACTAATCACCTAATCAAAAACTTTACAATAACTTTTTAAAAATCCAAGATTTAAATAAATAAAGTTCAAGTAAAAGCAGAAAAAATGACTCTAGTAATATTAACTCTATAATGGGAAGCCCTAAAAATTCCAATTTAAATATTAATGAATAGGAAAACAAATTGAACTAAAAATCTAACTTATTTTCTAAATTCTTAAAATCAGTAAACTAAAACCATAAAACTTAAGAAAAGTAGAAGTAAGAAACTTATATTTCTATGTACAAGTAAGACTATATGCCAAAAACAAAAAGAATAGATCTTGAACAATAATCATAATATTTGAAAAAATAATAAAGAAAATTAACAAATAACCTATAAATTTCCACAACTTTTGATCAACCCAAGGAAAATAACATAGAATTTATTACTCCTGTTAATAAAGTTAAAGAAACAATTAATACATCTCAACTAAAAACTTCGAATCAGTAATTACAATAATCCCCTCATTTTTAAGCAGGATCCTCTAAAAAGGGCAGTCAAATTTTAGAAAATAGATCCTAAAAAATACAATTATTTAAAGAAAATAACACTAGTATTACTTTAAATATTTAAAAGTTAGAAAAACTCTAGTAAGGCAATAATATTAAAATGCACGCCTGAAAATTTTATTTCATTTTAAAAAATATTTTAACAAATTAAAAAGTAAAATTAATTGGAATAAAAAGAATTTAAATTGATTTATAACTTTATTTTATGTATTACTTATTAATTTCATAATTCTTGATAAAAATTTATTAACTTTCTATAAATGAAAATCATTTTTGATATTTGATCAATATAAATTTAAAAATTGACTTTGTATTTTCTGGATTTTGCTTGATAGTATTTAAGTGTAAAAAAAAAATATTTTACTCAAATTAAAAGTTGAAGAAATATAATTATTATTTAAAAAGAAATTATTTGTTTAAGGATTTACCATAAAAAATTGCATTCAAAGCTAATTTTCTCAGTTTAATTATTTTAATAGTAAATTTCTAATTCTAATTTTTAAAAAAATATTTAATATTTTATTTGTTTTTTCATAGAGTGATCTTATGTATATAAAATTTAATTGTAGTAAAATTTTAAAAATATTATAATTATTATTTTTTTCTATGATATCTTTAATTTATCTTTCTCTAACACATTTATGTTTATCATTCTTTTTATTTACCTCAAAATATATGAACTTGAAGAAATTATGTTTCTTTGAAAATATTGTATTTTGTAGTTACAATAAAGAGTATAAAAATTGGTAATTAAAACCAAAAACAAGTAAATGAAGGGAAAATCATTTATTAATTGACACATTAGTTTTTTAAAAAGATTAAGATAAATAAATTAAAAAAAACAAAACAAAAATTTAGAATTATTACTGTAAACCATAAATTAGAATTAATAGGAGAGACAATATTTCTATATGATCATTCAAAGAGTAATAAAGATTTTTTTTGTAGTTTTCGGAATATAAACCTTAATTAATGCTTAAAATGATTGCTTTGCAGGATGTTTAAATTGTATTAACACCAGTGGGATTGATAGCTACAATAAATGTACTTAATGTTAGGAAAATTTCGTCCTAGATTCAAAAAATAATTTATGCATTTATTCTCAATGTAGTTATGATTTATTTTATGACCCAAGTTTAAAGAATAGTAATTAGGGTACCTGCTAAGCTATTTGTAGTCCTTTAAGCTAAAAAAGTTATAAAACAAATATTTGCCAAAGGTAATTAACGTGCTCTACATCCAAAACTTCCTAGTAAAACATATAAAATGATTAAATAAAGGATTTCTTTGTTTATTAAGATTTTTATTATGTGGCTGTTTAGTCTGGATATATTTCTATCTATGATATAAATGAACTTTATCTCATAAAAACTATGAATTTCTAAGCGAAAGATCTTAATATTTTTAACATTAATGGATTGATATTTGTGATAGGTAATGACAATTAATTAAGTATTTGGGATATTAAAAATGAGTAAAGGATTTCAAAAAAATTAAAAAATATCATCCCCTATGACTAAAATACTTAAATTATTTCTATGCAAAATCAACTTATTTTTACTTACAAAATTGAATCCTAGAATGTGTCTTTTGAAATACTCTATGACTAAATTAATAAAACTTTTTGCTAATCAAATTCTTTTATAATTGATATTAGTGGTGTTTAATCAGTTAAGATAATTGATTAATTTTTATTTGTTAGTAACTCAAATAATGTGAATATTTATCAAATTTAAATATCAAATAGTAACACGGATTTTATCTTGTAGATTTAGCTTAAATTAGAATGCTAAATACCATTTTAAAGCAATAACTATAATGTTCTCTAAAAATCTAGTGATGGAATATTTTTATTAATATAAGCTTAATCCATATTTCAAATTAATACAAATAGCAATACTTTTGTATAAATTTAAATTGATGCAATAAGCACTTAATAAATAGTAAAAGCAAGGATATTTTAAGGAACTAAAATTTATTCAAAATAGCTTTTGCTAATCCAGACAAATAAGCAACTGCTTTATTATGATTTATAGACTAAATTATCGAAATAAATTATTTAAAATGGATCGTCAATAACTGATTATGAAGTCTACAGTTTATGGGGTCAATTTAATTAAATAATTATACTCTAAAAAAATACAAATTTAGTTGTTTATTACGTTGATTAAGATTCATAATAATTGATTTAGTCTGATTAAATATTTAGATTCAATTATTAAGCTTATAGTCTCAAATTAATATAATATCAGAATTTAAATACTAAAGAGTAAATATAAGAGCTAATAGATACAAATCTTTTTTCAATTTAAATAATTAGATAAGGCAGCGTTTAGCAATAATAGTAAAAATTAATATAAATTTAAACAATAGCGAATTTTAATTTAGCCTTCCCAACAGTCAGTCCTCAAACAATAAATAGTAATATTTATCCTCATTCTGTTTTAAAATATTCACCCTCTATGGTAATTTATTTAAATGGACAAGAAATAATTTTTTATGACTCATCAGATGAGAGTAACTGTAAATTCAAACGAAAGATTTTTTTTACATCTTTTGTATTATAAAATCCTTAGTTACTAACCTTTTTCAATGATAAAATAATTGCTAGGTATTATAATAATTATTGGATTATTGATATATATAAATAAAGTATTATTAAATCATTTGCTGATTCAACTTACTTGTTTGCTACGAATAACGATAAGCTTGTTATACTTGATGGATAATGCATGAATGTTTATTCCTCAGATCTCTAATTATTATATAAGAATTGCTAAGATTATTTTAAAAGTGAAACCTTTGTGGATTGTTATTTAAATAACGATTTAAGAATTATTCTTACAAAAAATCCAAACAAAAATAATGTTTTGACATTTACTGCTTTTTAAATTAATTTAGATAATCAAAGTTTATCATAAATTAATTAATTATAAAACTTAAATTCAACATATTAGTAAATATTTATCAATTATTCTTCTTAATAAGATAAAGCTAATAATAATTTTTTCATAGAATAAATAGCTGTTTTAGATAATTAAAATAATTTTTTCATATATGACATGAATTTATCTTTAATATATTAAATGAATCAATTGAAAATATCTTAAATATATTCTATTGTAAAAGTACTGAATGATAATTAGGTTTTTGTATTATTTGGAAATCAACAGGTTTTTATAGTTAATATATAAACAGGTAGTTATTAATATACCTAAATTGATTAATTAACATATTGGAACAATATATATGATGCTGTAAAAAAAATTAATTAATATGGAAAAGTATATTATCTCATCAAATTTTTTGGACAAGATTCGATATTCGAATATTCTATAGATATAATCAGAAATATCACTTACATCAGTGGTTTAGATTATTTGAATGAATCAAATAATTCTCTCTTTTTGCAGTAAAAAACAACAGATTCTATTCCTACTTCAATAAATTATTTTGGAGGGGGTAATTCAGGTTTATTATTTAGTTCTCAAAATTATAAATCTAGATATTCTTATCTTTTTCTAGATAAATCTTTGCTAAATTCTTAAGATATTTATTAAAATATTCTTTAAAGCACTAAAATAGGAATTTACTTTGTTATAAGTAGTAAATAAGTAACATCTTTTAATATAGTTACTAATAATTTCATTGATATTATATTTTAAGATCCCTATAGTTGCGATTTGGTGAAAGGATATACTATTTTAATTTGCTATAACTTTTCCTAACTTATGTTGATAGATTACTCTAAATAAAGTCAAAAATATTACTATTCTGATATGTTTATGATATCAGGGTATGCCTATGATTTATATAAAGATTAAGTATATGTATATGGATCAAGTTTTGTAATAGTTAATTCTTAGCTTTAAGTTATTCACACAATATAAGATGAAGACTTAAGTGGTGGATATATTACTAACTGCAGTAATTCTCTAAATAAGGTAATATGTATCTACCAAGATTTTGATTCTATAGCATATCTTCATATTTTTGATAAAATCTAATAAATAAGTTAAAAAATAAATCTCTCAGTTTAAAAGGCTTATACTTTTTATTTAACTGTTGATGAATAATATTAAAATGTATTTCTTGTTAATGGCGAAATAAAAATTTTGAGCTTTAATGGATTTTTGTAAAAAACTTTAGGCAGTAACTTTTATAATTGCTAAGTTGATACAACAAAAATAATATGCTAATCTTATTTATGTAAACAATTTTTTATTTTTAAATTTTAAATTATTTCCTTTTTTAAGATTTACTATTTATTATTCTCTTTACTAATAAATTTAAATATTTAAAATTATAAAATATAAATATCAAACAATTAACTAATATTAAAATTAGTAAAAACTAATTTAATTCATTGATATTATCTTTCCTCCCTTCTTTAATTTTATATTAATATTTAATCTATATTTTAATCTTTTTATTTTTCATATAAAGAAGTAGAATTTGTTTTTATTGACAGAGTAAGCTTGTAAGCAACAGACATTATTATTTAATAAAGTTCTAATTCTAAATTCTATAGTTATAAGTATATTGATTTCTTAAATTATATTCTGATTTGGAATATGTTTGAAAAATCGTACTAAATTTAGGTTTTTGATTTATCTTCTAAGCAAATGATAAAAAATATATAAGGGTTTAGTCAAAACTAATTGGCAAACATTAAGTAAATTTAATTTGATTATTACTCAAGCAATCACTTAATGTATTTGGATAAAGCAGGTAATTTTTATTTATTCTCACTAGATTAGCAGTTTAAATTAGTAAGCAACATTAAAATTACTGAAATTACTGATGGATAAGAAGATATTGAAGGTTTTTCTTACAACAACATTACAAACAATATATTAATTTACAGCAATAAATCTATCTATTATTTAGATTATAATATATTGGGGTTGTAGTATGAACCTCAACTAAACGAACTATACAATTTGTTTACAGAGATTCCTATAATCAACCAAAAAAGTGATTACTTGATTTTCAACTAAAATAACATTATCTTCAGATATTCCTAGTAGATCCTTAAACATGAGCTAGATATAACAATTTCATAAATATTAGACTTAAAATACAATTAAAGCAATGATGTGTTAGTAATAGCTCTAGTAGATTCTCTCTTATTTTATTAAAATTATTAATTTAGTAAAAACAAATTTTTAATTCCTACCTTTACAAAGCTTAATAGTATTTAATTCAGCCAATTTATAGCCGATAATTTTATAATTACAGTTGACCAATAAATTTTACATTTAAATATCTAAAAAGGTACCATAATAAATAAAATTTAATTTAAGTACACCTAATTAGTTACTTCATTTCAGTATAATAAGCAGTAAGGTATATTGGTTATTGGATTCAATGATGGTCAAGTGCTTTAATACTTTGAGTCTGATCAAACTTCATTTACACATGATGCTGGTATTAATAATTCTTTAAACACTTCGATTATTATCATCCATCTTATTTAAAATTCTGATTTAAAACTATTTATCTATGCTGTTTCTAATGGAGGTATTATGCTTTAAATTGATATTGCCAATAAAAAAATTATTTAAAAGCAAGATTTGAGAGCTTTAGTTAATTAAGATTTAAATCTTACTCTCTCAAAATTCATTATTGATTAGATTTATGGAAGATATATTTTTTGTTTCAATGGATAGAAAATAGCTTATGTTTGGAATTATTCAAACAATCAATAAGAACAATCTTTGTTTTTACCTAAAAATTTAGTTAAGAAAATTATTATAGAAAAAGGTTACTTATTTATTTAGTGTGTTTTTTAAATAAATATCTTCAAACTTGATACACTCATTTAGCTATATGCGGTTATAAAAAAAAATTTTATAAGTGATAGAATCACAGGATTCTAACTTATCAAAGATAATTCAATCGCAATTTTTTTTGTAGATAGATTTGAACTATTTCTGATTAGCACAACAACAAATTAATTAATATCTTAGTAAAATTATGTCTATCCTAGACTTTTAAATTACTATTTTGATTCTTAGAAGAACACTTTAAATATAATTGGCTTGCATAAAAATGGAGTATTTGAAATTAATTTTAATTTGGGTATTTACTCACAAGATTCAACATCTGAATGCTCTATTTTAGTATCAAGTTCTGAATTTGAGTTTATTAAGTTACAATTAGGCTAGATTTATCCTAAGCAAATGTAAATTCAGACCTTAAATGGATTATAATTAATCAACCAATAAAATTTGTAAAACTACATCTACTTATAATCTCCACCAATTTTAATAGAGAATGTAATACAGTATATTTCATAATTAAGCAACAATCAATATGTTTTATCACCATATGACAGCTAGAATAATATTTTATAGCTTTGGAGTGATAGTTTTTAGAGCTTTAATCAGCCTATTCTTTAGCTTTTTAACTTTAATTTAGATTTTTAAAATAACACAAATTTATTTTTAAATCTAACATATAATTCTAACATCAAATAAATCATACTTTAAAATATAACTATTAGTATATAATGTTTAGGTAGCAATTAAATATATGCCTCAAATATTTAAAAAGTTATCATATAAAACATAAAGATTACTTAATTAGATTTTACAGGATGTGTAAATACAAATTAATAGAGTTCCTTGTTTTAATTCTATAATATCTCAGAAGTAAATATTTAAAATTTAGAAATTTCTAGCAACAAATTTATCTAAATATCTCAGATACCAATATTCTCATTTGAAATAAGCGAGAAAGTTTTTATGAATGGAATAAATATAATTCAAAATACAAACTTAAATTCTTTGATGAGCTTTTAATAAATATAAAATATTACCATTTAAAACTCATAAATAATTAATAATAATTAAACTATTTAAGCTAACTTAAGCATGGGATTAATTTAGATTTATGGATGCGAAATAATAACCTTTAATTACTGTAAATTTTAGAATAATAGTTAATTACTTTTAGTCTTTTCTATAAACTAATACGAAGATTAAAAGCAAAAAGTAAAAGTTGTGGAATCTTTGTAAGAAGATCAGTTAATTTTTAAAAATGTTGAGATTAATAAAAATTAATTTATGAATCAAAATATCTTTTTAATTTAAAGTTCTTTAATTTTGTTTGATAATCTAACTTACAGTTAAAACTTTGGAACTTTTTAACTATCTCAGGCCTCTAAAGTTTAAATTAGCAAAAGCAATTTTAAAGCTAATACAGCACTAAATGGAGGAGCAATTAACTTTAAGGCTATTTAATAAAATATATAATTTAAAGAATCTATATTTTCTGAAAATGTTGCTTCTGCTAGTGGAGGAGCTCTATACTTTGAAAATCTATTAAATTGCTCAATCACATTTGATACGGCTACAAAAATCAAAAATAATAGAGCACTGATTGGAGGAGGTTTAAGGATAGTCTAGACTGATTCAAGGTAACTATATTTACCTCAAGGTTTTCCTTTTTCAATAAATGTATTGCAAAATATTGCAGAAATATATGGAAATGATAGCGCTTCATATCTCTAAAATCTTATAATATAATATTTTAACTAAACATAAGAATATTATTTTTTCTTTTCAGAGAAATAATCAAGTATTCCACCATAATTTTAGAAAGATTATTCAAGATATGCTGAAATTCGAGGATTCAGAAGTGGAGATTTACTGAATTTAAGAATATATGTAGTTGATGGTTAGAACAGATATCTAAATTTCTCTAAAGACAAACTAATCAATGGTCAATATCCATCTCAAATAGAAACAGAGTTAAAAGATACACAAATATCGATTTATGGAGTAAAATCTAATCAAAACTTAATAAATGGTTAACAAATTATTAATTACCACTAGTACAACTCTTTGACTTAAGCATTTGAAATGAGTAATTTGTAAATACTGGCAGCTCTTAATTAAGTTCAATTTTTTTAAATAAACTCAACAGTTTACACAACTTCCTAAATAAATTTACCAATACTACTATAAATTTAGTTCAGAAACTGTAAAAAAGGCGAGATTATTTAACAAATCAACAATTATATTTTCATATGCGACTAATGCTTAGAAGGTACTTATCAGTTGAATGACCCATAAAAGCTATTTTAATAATCATTAATTGAAAAAAGAGATATAAATAGATGTATTAATTGCCCTTCATCGGCATTAACATGCAAAGCGGATGTTATTAAATTAAAAAACGGATTTTGGAGATAAAACGATGATACAGATTAAATAATAGAATGTGATTCAATCATAAATTCATGCTAAGCTGAAAATCCGGAAAGTATTAATTACTGCTCAGTTGGCTATTTAGGGCCAACATGTTTATAGTGCGATATTTTAGGCGAAGTTTGGTAAGGTTCTCGTTATTCAGAATCCTTATCAAAAGGTGTTTGCTAAATGTGTGGAACAACAGCTAGTTAATGGATTTATATCATTTTAAAAATAGTTGTTTTTGAGGTTTATTTCTTGCATGTTTTAGGAGTTTTCATAAAAAAATTTAAATACACTTAAACATGTTATTATTTGAGAATATTATAAATTCTACCAATAAGCACCAATAGTATTTCTGACTACTCAGCTTTTTATATTAAAATTATTCTTACCTATTATTAGCTATCTGCCTTTTTGATACCACAACCTAAGATAATTCCAGTAAATTTAAATTTCTTAAATGATATAATTGGATCTGGAAATAGATAAGTCTCAATTGGAACTGATTGTGCCTTTAGTGAAAAAACTATTAAGTATCTAGGCAGGATAGTTTTCTATACTCAAATTTAGTTTTTAATACCAATTACAGCTATTACTTGTATTCCTCTAATCCTAATATTTTATTAAGATTATACTAGGGTTAAATTAAGAATATATCACTTTTATTTAATATTCCATATAAATTTTATATTTTTTTAAATTGGATCAATATCTTATTTCACAAAGTCGCTAACTTGTAAACAAATAGGAGATGATCTTTATAATCCAATAGATTTATCAGTATCGTGCTATGACATGAATGTAGTTAAATTCTTGTACCCTTTCTCAATTGCTGTTTTATGTTTTTGGACTTTTCTTCCTTTGATATTTCTAAAGCTAATTTAAAAAAATTAACAAAAGCTAGATTAATGCATAATTAAATATAAATATGGTTATTTCTATGGGGAGCTAAAGCATAAGTACTATTATTGGGAATTTGTTAGAATTTATTTAAAAATTGCAATTATTTACATTTACACTCTATTAAATAGTAACAATTAATATATTGCAATTCTAACAATAACACTTCTTTTAGGTTACTATATAAAGACAGTTGCACAAAGAAATCCCTTTATTTCAATTAGTATTTAAAATTGTGAAATAGCAGCTTATTCTTTAATTATTTTGAAGATTTATTTGTAGATGTTATAAATTTAAAATCCTTAAACTTAGGATTTTGTAGAACTCTCTTAAATAATAATAGATTACTTTTTCTTTTTTTGTTATTTAGTGATTGTGATAGGAATAATGCTAAGCAACTAAACGTCATAATTTGCAGTTTTTCTAAAAAATCAGCTACTTAAGATAATGCCATTATAATAATACAATAAATTAATTAGAGTCAACAAAGTTTCATTTTAAACCTATATGAGATGGAGGTTAGTTTCTAAAAAAATAAGAAAAAAATTGAAATATCTTAAAATAAAGATTCCTACTGAAAAATTTAAATAGGCCACCTAAAAGAATGTTTGGAACTAAAATAAAAAAGTAAAACAATTTATTATTTATTAAAAATTAAAAATTTTATTTTAACAGGCTTTACAGAACAAATTTAGAACTCCTAATTACTTAGCAATAGAATCATAACAGATTTTTCTATGAAAATATTATTCATTTGTGTTTTTTTTTTTTTTGAAAAAAGGTAGATATTTTTTTATATCAAAGCATATTACCAGCATTTAATTTAACCAAAGAAAGTTATAATTAACTTTCAATTTATTTATTTTTATATAAAATACTTTAAGGTTTTCAGAATAAGTTTAAAATAGAACAAGTATTATCAAAATATTTTCTTCATAAAAATAAGATTAATTTATTAAAAAATATGAAGATTTATTGTAAATTTTTAAATGAAATTATTAATTCTGAAAAAATTAACTAAAATTATTCATTTTTTTAATTTTTGATAAAATTCTTACTTAAAACTATTTTTTTTAATTAATAATGTACATGTTTTATTTAAAAATTAAATTAAAGCTATTTATGAATAGAGATACCTAAATTTACAAACGATAGTGCTAATTTAATCAAATTACATATTTTTAAAATACTTAGAACATTTAGTTTGCTTTATTAAATCAATTAATTTATAAAAAAAAATAATAATTAAAAACAAAATTTGAAGTAATTTATATAAAAAAATATTGGATTGAATGAATGATGATAATTAGTAGTAATTACAGAATGATACGCTAATAAAATAAGAAAATATAGTTGAAAATTAAGAAATATTGAAAGAGAATGACAAAGATAATTTATTTACTTATTATCTTTCTAGTGATCTTGAAAGCTATAATGAATATTAAGAATAAAACAGAGAAAATGATAAAGAAAACGTTATTGAAAATGTTTTTTTGTTTTTTATTGCTTTTGTTATATAATTTATGACATACATTATTTATGTTGTGTTCATTCCTATAATTCTCTTTAGAAATATGTTTGTTGAGAAGAGAATAGATTACTTAAAAGAAAGGCTATGGGCTTGGATTTCTTTGTGGTCTATTATGTATTTAGTTGTAGTTTATTTTAGATTTAATTTGCATCTCGAAGAGCTCCATTACTTACTTTAAGATGAAATTCTCTTTATATTTACTACTTTTTTAGTATTTAGCTATATGAGAGCTATTGATGTTTAAAGCGCTAACAGTTTTAGCTAATAATTTGAAAAGATTGCGAACAGTTATCAAAACATTAGTCAACTGATTTATTTTAGTAATAGCTTTGATAAAGTAGCTACTCAGTTAGATTATAATAGTAAAGTAGTATTTAAAAGAACTAGTTTATTTCCTTCAATTTCTACTCACTATAGTTTAATGTCCATATAAAAAATTAATAAATTACAAGATAAAAGCATAACAAATATGATTTCTTCTTTTAATGATTATCTATCGCCAAATTTTAAACACTTTTTGATATAGATAATTATTTTATCTTTTAAAGTTATATGTATTTTGTTATACATTTTAAAGCACTCTAGATGGCAAGATTTCTAAAGTATTTTTCATTTCTTGATGATTTGCATGGTTTATATTTATATAGCATTTAATTTGAATAGAGCACTAGGAAACAATGATATTAGAAAAAAAATTCTGTAAATGAAAAGATTTAACAATTATGTTGATTATTCTAATATAAATTATGAAAATTACAAACAAAAGTTAGATGTGACATGCCCAATAAGTTTATAAACATGGGATACTGCTCGAAAATTCATACTTGGCTATAAAAAATATTATTTGTAAGCTTTGGAGATATCATATTTAAGTCTCATATTTTACTACCTCTTAGTTATTATAATTTGTCTGTCAGCTTACTTTCAATTAGAGTGGTTGGTACCAAAAGGGTCTTAATTATTAAAACCTGTGGTAGTTATTATAAGTACATTTAATTTTATTTATTTGAGTGTTATTTTTTTGCTTAGGTTTAAAATGGGAACTAAATATAATAAGTCATTCTAAAAGCTTCTTTCTAGTATATAGTATCTTTAAAATATAACTTCTGATTTAAATACTATGTACTCTGTATTTTTCTTATAAAACCCTGATTCTGCCAATAAAGAAAATCGATTTAGCGCTTATGGCATGATTACCAAAAGGGTCAAATTAATGAGTAATTACTATATAGAGGCTCAAATACTTTTTAAAGATAGGCTATTCAAAAAAGAAGAAAAACAAGAGTTAAGAAGATAAATGTTACAGAACATGCAAAATTAGTTACAAAATATAAAATAATCTATTTTGTTAGATGAATAATTGCATAAATATAAACTACTCAATTTTTTAGAAATAAACAGCAACGATTTTCTTATTACTCTCTTTTTGGGTCTTGCTTCAACTCTACCAACAATTATTCCCGTCTTTATTTCATATTTTAAAAATTGAAATAAGTTATTAAAATATGTAAAAAATAGTATGGAATACTTGTTAATTAAATAAAATATTATTTAAAATCAAGGGATTTATATATATTAACATTAAATTTAGTTTCACCCTATTTTTAAATAATTTTAAATCTTTACATTTTAATTGCAAACAAGATAAAATATGGAAAATTTATTTTTTATTTTGATAAATTAGGAATTAATATTTATTAAAAAGGTGGATAAGAAACTAATATTTCAAATAATTATTAATTTTGATACATCTTAATAAATTTACATATTCACCTTTGCATAATGTCAAAATAGATCTAATTTATCAAAAATATTTATTTTTTCAATTTTAAATCTCAAGTAAATCAAATTTTAAAAAAAAAATTGATAATTAGGTTTACTAAAAAAAAATGCTTGAATGCGTAATTTTATTTATAATTTATAAATTTATAGTCCTTTTAAAACTATATTAAGAGAATTTAATAGAATATAGCTGCTTTAGCAAGCAAATTATTTATTAATGATTGGTTTCTGACTTAAAATATTTGTGTTACATATGTTTTCAATTATTTAGTTCATCTATAACATAAATTAATGATAAATATAATTTGTTGCACTTAAAGGATATTAATTAATTTTTAGCAAAATTAGAAATTCAAATATTAATTTTAAGAAAAATAATGAAAGCGGAATTAGAATTAACTTCAGAAGGCGATAATCACCACGAAGTAGAAAAGAATCCTTATATTTTTCATCATAAAGGTGAAGATCCAAATTTCATTTATTACTTTTCAAGTGACATTGAAAGCTATAACAGTGAACATAAGGACTAAAGTTTCACAGATCATAATAAAGAAGTCATTAGAAATCCTTTGCTATTCATAATAGCCTTTGTGCTTCAATACTTTACCTACATCGTTTATATAGTTTTTATACCTTTTATTGCATTCAAAGATATTATTTTTGAAGGAAGAATTGATTATATTAAAGAAAGAATATGGTCTTGGTTATCGCTATGGGCAATTGCTTATTTGGTTCTTACATATTTTTGGTTCCCTCTTCAAAGCGAAGAAATGCATTACTTGCTTGAAGATGAAATTTATTTTATTTTTACTACTTTCTTGGTTTTTAGCTACTTGAGAGCAGTCGATGTCTAAAGTTCTAGTACCTTTTCAGAATAGTTTAGTAGAATTATAAACCCTAATTAAAATGTATGCTAATTAGTTTATTTTAATTGTTATCGCGACTCTAATGCAACTTAACTTGATTACAACTCTAATGTAGAATTTTAAAGATAGTCATAATTTTCAGCCATAGCTACTCACTATACTCTTATGGAGGTAAAGAAAATAAAAAATTCTCTTAATATTCCAATAAAAAACATGGTCAATTAATTCAGTAACTATTTACCTCCTAATTCTAAGCACTTCTTAATTCTATTCACGATTTTAGCATTCAAAGCTTGGTTTATATTTTTGTATGTTCTTAAAAAATCTTCTTTATAATTAGATAATATTAAAAACCTCTTCGATTTCTTACTGATTATGTTTGTTTATGTTTACATCGCTTTCAACTTGAATAGAGCTCTTGGAAATAATGATCTAAGAAAAAAGATTTTGTAGATTGAAAGATTCAACGATTTGATTGATTTTTAGAATTTAAATTTTAAAAATTATAAAAAAAGATTAGACGTAACCTGCCCTATTAGCTTTGAAACATGGGATGTTGCAAGAAAGTTTATTCTTAATCATAAAAGAGCTTATTTGTAAGTTTTGGAAATATCTTATTTAACTCTGTTATTCTATTACTTATTTGTAATAGTTGTTTGCCTTTCAGCATATTTTGAATTGGATTGGTTAATACCTAAAGGTTCTGCATTATTAAAACCTGTAGCTGTTATAATAAACACCTTTAATTTTATTTTTTTGAGTGTGATTTTCATGATTAGATTTAATGTAGGTTCAGAATATAATTACTCATTTTAAAGACTTCTTTAGAATGTATCTCATCTTTAAAATATAGCTTCTGACTTAAACACTATGTACCCTGTTTTCTTCTTGCAAGATCCTTCATCAGAAAACAAAGAATATAGACTGAGTGCTTATGGTTTGGTCACAAAAAGGATTAAGCTATCTTGCTCCTTCTATATTGCTTCTTAAATATTTTATAAATATAAAGTATTCACTACGAAAGATAAATAAGAACTGAGGAGACTGCTCATTCAAACAATGATTCACACATTAGAAAGAATCAAAGAGTCTATTTAGCTGGACTAGCATATGTTTAAATATAAATTCATTAACTTTTTAGAAATATAAAATCATGACTTTATATTCACACTCTGCTTAGGCTTATTTCCAATTTTACCAAAAATAATCCCAACATTTATTTCTTATTATAGAGGTTGAGATTTTTAAGAAGGAGTTATATATAATTTAATTTCTCTTCCTTAAAAAAATGAATTTAAAATAAATAAAACATGAACATTTATTTGTATTTGATTTATAAATTTTACTTGTAAAAAATAAAAATAATGATAATAATTTTAATTTCATTATAATTTATTTTAAATGAGATTTTTTAAAAAAATTTAATCTAATCAAACTATCTGTGTTGTTTTTAATGTTGATTATATTTAAAATTATTTTTAATATTCAAATAAATTTATTACATTTTTGTATTAAATAAAAATGATTAAATAAATAAAATACTCATAAGCATAAATATATTTTGGAAATTTCGTTTTATTTAAAATATTTAGAAATTATAAATGAAAAGTATCTTTCTATAAAGGAAAGTTTTATCTTAAAGTGAGTAATTTTCAATAATAACAAATTAATATTGTTCAAAATACAACACATTTTAAATTAAAATGTGAAAAAAAAGAAGCTCTAAATTTAAAAATAGATTTAAATTTTTATTTTTTAAAAATAATTTATCATATTTAGTGTGGTGTGATTAAAAAAATTATTTTAAATTGATTTAAAAATAGAAATTGATAATTACAATTTTTAAATAAATATTTTGCAAAATCTGTGAAAATTTATGTTTTGAAGTATGGCATAAAATGTAAGAATAGATACCTCTTTATAATATTTCTGATAATATAAATAATATTTAAGAATTTGAAAAAGATTTGATAATAAAGTAATTAAAAACTTTAAAAAATACATTTAAAATTTAATAAATATCTTAATAAAAAAATTGGTTTCACAAAAAATGAATGATTCTTAGGAGCTAAAAAATTAAAGAGTGGATGAAAAATAATCTGAAAGTATAAATAAATTATTTTTTGAACAAAAAACAGGTTACTTAATAGACAATTAATATAACTTATCTAGCGATCTTGAAAGCTATAGCAATTTAGATTTAGAAGATAGCAATATAAATAATTATGAAATCGATTTTAAATTTAATTATTTATTGTTTTTGGCAATATTTTTACTTTAGTACTTAACTTATATTGTTTATGTTGTTCTGATTCCGTTTGTAGTCTATAAAGATACAGTTTAAAACAGAACTATGGCTTATTTCAAAGAAAGAACGTGGGCATGGATTTCTTTATGGACTGTTGCATACCAAATAATTTTGTTCTACTTCTTTCCTTCTCCAACAGAGGAAATACACTACTTACTATAAGATGAAGTATTATTTATTTTAACAACATTTACTATTTTTAGTTATGTTAGAGCTGTTGATTTACAAAAATTTGAGGGATTTCATAATATATTTCGTAGCTTAATAGCATATGAAAAAAATCTATGTTAATTGGTTTATTTTCATAATGATTACGACTCTAATATTACTCAATTAGATTATAATGATAAAATAGAGTTTTAAATGTCTGATTAATTTCCAGCTATTTCTGCTCATTACACTTTAATTACAATAAATAAAAAAACAGCAATTCTCAGTCATCATATAACAAGTATGTTTGATTGTTTTAATAATTATTTAGCTCCGGATTTCTATCATTTTTATGTCCTATTATCTACATTAACAATAAAGCTATTCTTTATTTTACTTTTAATATATTAAAAATAAACTATAATAGAATATGGTAATTTTATAAATATAAGTCTAATATTCTTCGTTTACATTTTTATAGCCTTTAACTTAAATAGAACTTTGGGAAGCAGTGATTTAAGAAAAAAGATTATATAAATGGATAAATTTGGCTAATTGATTGATTTTAAAAATTTAAACCACAATAACTACAAGGATAAATTGGATGTAACTTGTCCTATAAGCTTTGAATCTTGGGATGTAGCTAGAAAATTTATTCTTGGTCATAAAAAATCTTACTTAGAAACTTTGGAGATCTCTTATTTAGTACTTTTTTTTTACTTTCTTTTTGTCATAGTAGTTTGTATATCTGCTTACTTTGAAGTTAGCTGGTTAATACCTATTGGTTCTCCTTTACTGAAACCGGTTACAATTATTATAAATACTTTTAATTTTATCTTTTTAAGTGTAATTATTATCCTGAGATTAAATATAGGCACATAATACAATAAGAGCTTTTCAAAGCTCTTGCTAAATATTTAATTCCTTTAAAATATAGCTGCTGATTTAAATACAATGTTTCCTATATTTTTTTTATAAGATAAAGATTCTAAGATAAAGGATAAAAGATATAGTGCTTATGGTCTTATTGTAAAGCGAATTAAAGTATTCAGCTCTCACTTTATCGATCACAAAATCTATTATAATCAAAAATTGTTTAAAGCTGAAGAAAAATAAGATTTGAGAAAGTTAATAGTTTAGAACATGCTAGTAACTTTGTAAAAGATAAAAGAATCCATTGAATTAGATAGCCAAGTATATTCCTATAAATTTATTAATGTTTTAGAAATAAATAATAGGGATTTTATATTTACAATATTCCTTGGATTAGCCTCAGCTTTACCTTAGATCATTCCTAAATTTATTTCTTTCTACAAAAATTGAAAAACATATAACTTTAAATATTAAATTAATATATATATTAAAAATCTCGTTGGTTTAAAATTTTTGTTTACTATCTTTCTATATAAAAATATTAATTTTGAAATAAAAAAATTTTTTAAATATTTTAATATAAAAATGTAATTTTTTATTTAAGGTAAAAAATGTAATCTTTTATTTTAAAGATAAAGTATATTTGATAAGTAGACTAGTATTAAAATTTAATTAAAATATAACAACCAAGAATATTAATAAATAGATAATTAAAATTTAAAATAAGATATCAATATCTAATATTCTTAAGTTATCTAACTTACAAGTATAGATAAAAATGAACTTTGAAAAAGCTGAGAATAAACCAAATTTGATTGATTAAACCAATAGAGGTTAAGATCAATGTATTTAGAACTACCTATCTAGCGATTTCGAAAGTGGTGATGACTTGAACAATAAAAACGAATATATTGAAGTCAACAAATCAGTTTTTAAACAACCATGCCTATTCTTTTCAACATTTATAATTTAATACATGATTTATTTCATCTATATTCTATTTGTACCAGCATACATATTTACAGAAATGTTTTTAGAGTTAACTCTTAACTTTTTCAAAGAAAGGATGTGGGCTATGCTGTCTCTTTGGTCTATAGCTTATTCAATTATTATATTTTTTTTTATCTCCTTTAAGAGCTAAGAGTTTTAAGTGCTAATATTCGATGAGATTTTTTTCATATTTACGACCTTCTTAGTATTTAGCTATATGAGAGCAGTTGATATCTAAAATCAAAACGGGTTTATTGAGCAGCTTAAAAGAACTACAAGCATCAAAGAAAATATCTACTAACTAGTCTATTTTCACATGCCATTTGATTCTCGAGCTGTTTAATTAGATTATAACTAAGTAGTAAAATTCAAAAGAGAACCTTTCTTTCCTACTGTTTCTACATTCTATTCTCTAATGAGTGTGAAAAAGAATATTCAACCTGCTTAGAAACACATATCTAACATGATTGAGAATTTCAATAAATATTTAATTCCTAACTTCTAACATTTTTATATACTGTTACTCATTTTAACTCTAAAGCTTGGATCTATTCTTCTTTATATTTATTTGAAGCAAGGTTTCAAATAAATGGAGAGTGTTTTCGATTTTATAATGATATTTTTTGTGTACATATATGTCTCTTTCAACCTAAACAGAGTTCTAGGAAATAATGATTTGAGGAAAAAGATTCTCTAAATGCAAAGATTCAACGATTTGATAGATTATGAAATTATTAATCAAAACAACTATAAGGAAAAACTTGACATTACTTCTCCTGTTAACTTTGAAACTTGGGAAGTAGCTAGAAAGTTTATTCTAGACTATAAAAAAGAGTATTTAGAGGTTTTAGAGGTATCATACTTTGCTTTTCTCTTTTATTACTTCTTTGTAATAATAATATGCCTTTCAGCATATTTTGATCTTTATTGGTTAATACCAAAAGAATCTCACCTATTAAAACCTGCTTCAGTTATAATCAATACATTTAACTTTGTATTCTTAAATGCAATATTTATCCTAAGGCTAAATGTTGGAACTGAGTATAATTATTCTTTTGAAAAGCTACTTTCTAGTATTTCTTTCCTTTAAGTTATGATATCGAACTTAAGTACTATGTATCCTTAATTTTTTTTACAGGATTAAATGTCTGACAATAAAGAAGATAGGTACAGTGCTTATGCATTAATAGTCAAAAAGATAAAATAGCTAAGTACTAATATAATACAAACTAAATCTTTTTATTATAAGAAGGTCTATAGTTTTGAAGAAAAACATGAGCTAAGAAGATAAATCATATAAAATATTTAAATTACATTAAAAAAAGCCAAAGAATCAGTTATATTGGATAGAACAAGACATAGTTATAAATTTGCAAATATGATGGAAATCAACAAAAACGATTTTATATTCACTCTTTTTATAGGTATTGCTTCGACATTACCAAAAATACTCCCTATTTTGATTTTATTTTATATCAAATGAACTCAAAACATATTCTAAAATAAATTTAAAAGCCTAAACTTACTTCTAAAATACTAAAATTTATTTATAGTGTAATTACTCATTAAATATATATATTTAATAGTTAAAAATATAAAATTTAAAACAAACCTAATGTTAATTAGAACATTTAAGAGGCATATAATTTTTATTAACCTAAATAAAATAATTTATGTTATATAATCACTAATTAAAGAATAATTAATTTATTTACTATTAGACAGACTTTTTGAAAACGGACTCTTCTCTATTAAATTATTTTAAATTTATTTTTTTGTATTCATTATATATTATTTTTACAATCTTTAAAAAGTATTTATGTATTTAGAAAAAAAATGATAGGTTAACTTTTTAATCAATCCATTCAAAATCAATAAATATATTTTTATTTTCATTATTAAGATTTATAACAATAATTTGTTTTAAATTTTGAAGAATCTTAATGGTAAATATAACAATAAGGTGAGCGCAATATAAAAAATTTAAAGTTATTTAATTTAAAAAAATATTAACTTTACATAAAATAAAAGGTAAAATTTAAAATTAATTCATATAATCTATGTTTATCAGTAAAAAAAATTAATTTTCTATCCAAATAGTTCAAAGATTTCTAAAATGAATAATTACACTTTTTTTTGATATGCTAAGAGAAAAATATTTAAAAATTATAGCACAGTATAAAACTAATTGATTTAATTAAATCATTATATGGTAAGAATTTTAATAAATATTTAAAGAATAATTTATTCAAAAGCATATATATATTTGTTCTAAATTTTTTCTGAACAACATTTTAATAATCTTTATTATGAAAATTTAATTAAATTTACCATAAATTAAGATTTGAAATTAAGAAGTGTTTTTTTCATTGTTTCTGCGTGTAAACGATAAATCATGTAATAACAATTTAATTAATTTTTCTGAAATTTTTATAATAATTTATTAGCAATTTAAATTAAAAGAAAATATTAAATTGTGTTATAAAATGGTTTTAAATACTATAAAAACTATAAAATTATTTTTACCATCTATCTTTTACTTTTAAAATTTACATCAGAAATGCTATCAAATATAATTTTACCTTTATAAGAAAGTTTCAAGCCCTAATGAAATAAAAAGCAAATCCAAAAATTTCTGATCAGCGAATTTCATTCAAATTAGCTAAAGAATGTTATAATGTGGTTTTTTTTTCTTTGATAATTTAAATAATCTACAAGATAATATTTTTCTGCTAAGATGATATATTAATAAAATCTATAATAAAAAATAAAAACTTTCTAGAAATTATTTTACTGATATTTTATTTAATTAAGATTATAAAATTACTTTACGGAGTGGAGTATCTATTTTCTTTTAATTTTGGTTTTTTTTAATTTCCTCAAATTTATTCAGATTCTTAAGATATATAAAAATAGCCATTTGCTACCATAAGCACTTTTTTAAAATAAATTTTATCAATTTCTAATAAACCCACTTACAGAAAATAAAGTAGATAACCACGGTCATCTAATTTTATAGTTAGTAGAGATTATATATACACTTTTTCAATTAGACAAGTTAATTAAATGCTTTTAAATCCTACCAGAAAAAATTATGACATATAAAATTAATGAAAAATAATAATATTTATTTTTATTATTCTGATTAGTATTAATCAGGATTTAGTATTTAATTTTGCAAAAAATAAATTTAGTAGGCATTACAACCATTTTCTAAGCTTTATTTTTAAAAAATGTTGGTTTGAAAATGGATGGAAAATATGAATTTATAGATTTGTAATTACATATTCAAAATTTGTGAGAATATTAAAATACCTAATAAAAGAAAATTTGTTTAAGGGTTTTGGAAGAGTTAATTGAATGCTTTTTTAAAAAATGGAAATGAAACCTTAGTAAGAGCTAAAAGAATGAAAAGATATAAAAACAGAGATTATTTGATCAATATTAATTTTTGTAAATTATTAAATTAAGTAATAATTAATATTGTGATAAAAAAATAGATATCTGTATAGAAGGTGATTAAAAAATCAATAATAATTTACTAATCGTAATAAAATATCCTTGATCAGATCATCAGAGCAAAAAAAAAAGAAAATCATTGAAATTTTAATAAATTTTTTTAATAAGAAATGAATAGTAGCAATTTAGGCAGGTAGGAATAATCAAATACTGAAAACTAAGGTAATGATTTAATTTAGAACAGCAGCACATATTGCGGGTTTGAATAAACACAAACAAATAACTCAAATTTTTTTAATAGTGACCAAAATAACATTTTGAGTTCTTATAATTACTCTTTAGGTTAACAATTTACAATCAATAATAACAACAACAATAACAACTACAACTATAATAATAATAATTAATTTACCTATAGCAGCTTAAATTTAGATAGATATAATTCGAATTACTAAAATAACAATAACAACTACAATTTTGGAAGCGATTTCTATAATTTATTCAACGATTAAGATAATTTGCAATTAACCTCTTACTAACAGCAAATCAACGCTGAAAATAGTAACGACGAATTCGATTAAATTTTCGGAGTAGATACAGCAGATTAAGGTTAGCAATATCTTGACCAACACTAAATGAAAATAAATTAAGGCAAACCAAAATTTCCTGATCTAACATATTTCCCTCCCAACTAAGACATAGGTTTAACTCAAGAAAGACAAATTAACCTAGTACTCATAAACGAAAAGACTGGAGTTAAATATGCCTTTGATTAGATTTCAATACCAATAACTGATGAAAAATAATATGATATCAACTATATCATAGAAATGGAAATAGTTAGAACCTACATTGATGAAAATACAATCATTTCAATCAAAAAAAGTGATTTAAATATTTACTTAGGTAAGTATCCTATCACCCATAATAAACGTTAGTACGTTGAAAATGGTTTAATATAAATTCTCTTTAAGAATGAAAGCTTTAATGAGATGGGTAATAACTATTAGAATCCTTCTAACAGTAGTAGTATCGAATAAGACGAAGAAAAGAGAATGGAAGAAAGAACTATTATGGAAGCTCTTCAGCTTGTTAAGCTTTGGAGAGATACAAGATCTGAAGCTAATAGAAGAAAACCTAAAAATTATAAAATGATATCTCTGGAAGTAGTTGCCAACGAAGCTAAACAATGCAAGAAAAAAACACTAGACTATTACTTCTTAGAACTAAGAAAGGCTGAATAATATAACTTCAATTTTTCTTAGAAACTAAATGAAAAAATGGGTATGCTTCGTTAATTTAACTAAGATATGCAGAAAAGAAATGGTGAAAAAAAACCCAACAAAGAGCTTGATTTCTAGCTCCCATAAGATTGTGTTCTTCCTCTTGACTAAGAACTAATTGAGAAGCTCATCAAAAAAGCAATCCCTTCTTCTAAAAGTCTTCGTAGCAACACCTTAAATAATAGGATTGGTGGTCGTTCAAATGCTGCATATTGTGATGATTAAGAAGATGATGATGAAGAAAATGAAGAAGAAAGAAGTAACGAAAATAAAAACAGTTTTGAACCCCTTCCTAAAACTAAACCAATCACTAAATCAAAGAGTGATAGTCCTAAGATGCATCAGCAAAGACTCGAGAAACCCATAAAACACATAAATTAGTACAATCGTGTAGATTCAGAAGAAGAGGAAGAATCTAAATTTGATGGGTCAGGTTAATAAAAACATTAATATTTTTACTCAAGTTCAGATTAAAATTATACTCCCCATCGCTTTAATCAACATTAATCTTTTTCAAATCCCGAAGATATCTCAAATTTAAATCAAAGAATAGAAGGACGCAATAATAATTACATTAATTAGAACAGAGACGGATAACAGATTGAAAAATCTGCTAATTCCTTTGTAGATGGCATTTTTAATATCAAAAAAGAGAATTCAAGTTCCCTATAAATGACTATGAGTACACTTTTTGGTTAGTAAGAACATTAAGTGAATAACTAAATGTATGATTCCATTCTTTGTAAGGACATAGAAAATTTAACACAACCAAAGATAGAAGATTCAAAATTATTTGATGAAAACCAATTTAATATACTTCCTTCCTTTAGTCAAAATTAATCTATTGATATTTCTAATCTTAATCACAAAGCTACCCAATGAACTGAATTTGAATAAGATTGAAGGAAAAATCCAACACAAGAAGCAAACAAACAAATTTTAATTTTAATATTCGAACAACCAACTCACAATATTATACAAGACTATATACTAATTTTAAATTGAGATAACCAAATATAACAATTAAATACAAACAAATCAAGAAGTCTTTATCAGATATAAAAACCATTTTTAATAGATTTTTTTCTTGAAAATATCAAAAATATTTCTTTTCTTCCAGCCACTTCTAAACACTAATTAATAAATTAAGTCGAACTTTAAATTCCTAACTTACTAACTAAATTATTAAATCATATTTTACACACTTAAAAACAAAAAATAAAACTAAGTCTTATAACCTCTGTCTAGAAGCAAAAGTAAATATTATATAAATTATTGAGTAAATAAGCCCATCAACCAAACAAGCTATTTTAAAATAATGCTGAAAAAAGTTTAATAAACTCAATGCTTTTTACGAGGGAAAAATCTTTTATGAATGATTTTCTGTCTAGGACATCATGAAAAAAAAAAAAAAAATAAATCATGACCTTAATCGTTTATCACTTATACTATATATACAAATATGTTTTCTAAGTTAATTTAAATAATCAATCTCACTTATACAACACTTAATTATTAATATTTCCCACATATTTTAATTGTAGACACATTCTCCATTCTAGTTTAAAATAAAATATCCATTACCTTAATTGTTTTTTCCTTTTTTTTTCTTTATTCTAAATTTTTATGACTTACCAACATATTTACCACATTATATGTGTTAACTCCATTTTCTAAATATGATTCTATTACAATTAATAATAGACAATGTTCATTTTTACTTTCATTTTATAATGTTTTGTCAATTCTATTTTTTAAGCTTCTTTCCATTATATTTTATCATATTTTTACTACAGCAAACAAGTTAATAAATTCTTTTCGAAAGAATTTTCTTTTCTATATCATAAATTTATTTTTATTTATTAGTTTTTTAAATTTATGAATCTGTGTAGCCTTTAGAACCATAAAAAACATTTTTTAAACTATCAAATTTATTCTTTTGCTATGAAAATATTTATGAAAAAATATAATTTTTTAATGCTAAATTTATCTAAAAGATATTGGAGTCATAAAAGATATTCAATTTTAAGGAAAAAATTTTCTAAAGACTAAAAGGTTCGCCAATTTTTGAAGAATAAAATTTTAAGGGTAAAGTCAAAATAATATAAAACAAACAATAAATTTTTTTTTTTTTTCACCTAAAAATAAACTTAATTCATGTGATGATAAAAATAATTTTATTTAATGAATTAAAAACACAAAAAGTATAATAGCATTAATCTACTCAAAAATAAATCCTTCATATTTCTAAATGTTTTAGAAAAAAAATAAAGTATAAAAAGTTTATAATTTTGTTTAAAGAAAAAATATATAATTTTTTAGAAAAAAGGACAACAGAGTATAGATAGATAGTACATGAACAAGAAATTATATTGAATTAATTTAGTTTTTCTTTTATTTTTATATTAGTAATGAAAATATGTGTGAGTTTTAGGTATTCTTCAAATGTTTGCCATGTTTATTGATTAAAACATATATTATCTTTCAGGATCACTTTCGGGTTCATAATTCATTAGTTCACTTAAAATGTTTGAAATATATTTTGTTACTGTTTCATCTGTTGAGGCAACAACGAATAAATCTCTTTCAAATGGTTTCAGATATGCACGAGATAAAGGAGCTAATGAAATGTTACTTAATGTTAAGGCTGCCAATTTTGTAATCTTTTCTGAATTTCTTTCTCCTTCTCCCTATTAGTTATGTTACTGTTACTGAAGATGACTTGGAAGTTAGCGATTTTATTTCATTACTCCAGATGATAGCAATCCAACCATTCTCATAATTAATTTAGGGTGACGAGCCAATTAAACTCTTGTTGCCATACGTAAATCACTAAGGAAACAGAGGAACTCTAAAATTCCTTCTCTAATATCTCCCTAAGCTTGAAGCATAAGTCTAGTTACTTAGTCAATGTACTTAGGTAAAAAGTTTTCAATTATGCTTTCGTTTTCTTAGATCGCTATCAGATTACGAATAATGTCAACACAAGCCTCAAGTTCATCACTAGTATCAGCATTAAGTAATTCAAAGAGTCTTTCACAAAAAAGCTTGTAATCTGGTATATTCATAAGTTATATTTACTTTGAAATATTAGCCAAGATATCTAATATGTATTTAGTAATTTATGAATCTGAATTTAAGATGAATAACTAAATCATTATCTGTAACAATCTTTCATTTTTAGCCATGTAGACTTCATTTGATTTAGTAAATGAGAAATTCCTTAAAATTAAAAAGATTGTACGTGTTTATTCAAGCAAATAAACTTCGCCTGCCATTTCTTTAAGATTTTCTACATTATAGCGTTTTCTCTTGCGTAAGAAAACTATAGGGGATACCTCTTTTTTCTTTTAAGAATTAAATAAGACAATATCACATATGGGGAAATTGTAGTTATCTAAGATACAAAGTTCCTTAAAAGCTTCCTTAGTAGGAGGAGGTCCAGAATAGCTATAATCTGAAGTACCTCCATATTCTTACAGAGTTCTGGGTTTAATTTCTTTAAGTTATAAAATTTTATTAAGAGAAGGTACATTCTTAATAATTTCTTCTAGATATTGGACAATACCTTCAAGCAAGTGATTGTAACTTTCAAGAGTAAACTGATGCATACTATTAACTGAATAGAGAAGTAGTTGATTTAAAGCAAAAGTTATTTCGTCTTGAATTCTGCTTTCAAATGCAAGCGAAATTCTTTTTATATCTTAAACCATAGGGAACATTTTATTCTTTCTTGTGAAGAAAAGTTCTTGTTTTGTATTCATTTAATTAACTTAATAAGCTTCACTCAATTGCTTGTACAAAGTGCTCTTATTTTGCTCTTGTTTAGGGGGTTCCATTCTCATTACTGGATAAGGATTCTATTTCAATTAGTTTGGTCTTATAAATTACTGATTTAATATTTTGACATCGTCCTTGTTTGGCTGCTATGAAATAGCTAAATTATTTGGCTTTTAATAATATAAATAATTTATCATTAAATTAATTAAATATGTTAAAATATTTTAATTTTTTATGGTCCTATTTAAAGTTTAAACTATTATTGATCTTTTTATAGTTTCAAGTAAATTTCAATTAATAGTTTTTTAAAATCAATACTTTTTTTTAAAAAATAGGCTTCATTTAAATGTTTTATACTGTTTCATTTAAATAATTTAATCTTTAAAAACACTGAATTCATTTTTAAATATTTAATTTGTAAATAGTGAGCATTTTATTTTGTCTTTATTTAGAAAAATCAAAATCTATTATTTTCGATAAAAATGATTCTTTTTGACTTTTCAATAAGTTAAAGCACTATATACTTTTCTATTCATTTTTCAAAGTGTGAGAGTATTTTTTTATATTTGGTTTGGATAAGAGGAAAAATAAGTTAGAGAAACACTTATAAGCTGGTTTAAGCTAATTATTTAGTATAAATAATTATCAAGAGAGATAATTTTAGTGTAATTAAAGGGCAATTATAATTTTAATAATATTTTATTTTCTTATAAAATACGAGATATTTTAATAAATTTCTATTAATCTCAAAAAATATGTTTTTATAATGCATGTTTATTGATAAACAAATAAATTCACTCCTACTTATCAACCTAAAACAAACTCTCTTATGAGTACACGTTTTGAGCTAGGTGTACTCAAATAAGATAGAAAAAAATTTATTAATTTAATTGTCTTAAGTGATTACCTAGCTTGGTTTTACTTTTTTCTCTATTTAGTCTTTTGCTTCTTCTGAATCAGATCCTGTCTCAGAAGAATCGCCTTGCTTACTATCTTGATTATCTTTTCTCTTGCGTTTGCGCCCAGCTTATAAAACAGGCATGGCTTCTTCATCTCCTTTGTGGAAAAAGTACTTTTATTCATAACCCAACAAGAAACGAGTGTAATGGTTTCTCAAAGTAAAAGAGGCTGATGTACAAGTTGAGGGGAAGCCGAACTCGTTAACTATTTCCTTCCACATTTTGTTGTTAGAAACAGCTTACGCTCCTCCTCTCTTAATAACTGCCTTATATAATTTAAAGAAGTCTAATTCCCGTCCTCCAATTTGAGGAATTTTAATATTTGACATGTTTTTAGATGACCAGTATTCCATTAACTGGACCTTAAAGGATTTACTTTCTTCAGACTCGCTCATTCTATCTAGTAATTAATTTACTTTAACGCAAATATCCTAATTTATTCACCTAAATAAAGAATAAAGACAGATTTAAAAATTATTATATTAGAAGTCTTTATTTATTCAAACTAATTTCTTCTTTTTTCTTTTTATTATTATTTATCTAATTTCTTTCAATGAATTTACCGCTTAATAGTAAAAATTGTTAATGATCTTATAGCTCGTTTCTATTTATCAATTGATTAGTTAATTAATTAATAATTCATTCATTTCCTCCCCACTTTCACATATATCTATTCACTATTTCACTCTTTTTAATATTGCCCACTAATATTTTACCCTGTAAATACACAAGAAAAAAGAGTTTTGTTTGCAATTTTGAGATTGAAGCATACAATTTACCTCATCATAATATAATAAAAAAGAAATTGCGCTTTTTTTATTAGGTTTGCATATTTTAAATATCAATATTATTGTTTTCAAATAGTTCTTAGCATCATAAAGAAAAAATAGAGTCAGTTGAATTTCTTATATTTTATTAAGGAAAATTTCCTTTATGAATGTTAAATAGAGGAAAAACTTGTTTGTGAGGAAAATTTACTTTTATTAGACACATTTAATTATAATAAACCATTTCTATTTTTGAATTTGATTAATTATTAAATTTAATTCAAGTAACATAGTTACTGCTCATATATTTCAAATGCGCTTCTTAATTATTTGTCAGTTTTAATTAAATTTTCTCTCATTCTGATTGATTCGTTGATTAAATTAATTAATAAATTCTGTTAAAAACCATACTTTTAATATCAATTTGATGATATCAAAAATCTAGAACAAGTTTTAAAATTATAATTTTATAAACAATCTTTCTATTTCAGGTAAAATGTTAATTAAAATATTTCTTTTTAAGAATAATTTTGTCTTTGATTTGAATATCTTTTTTAGATTGTTGTTTAAAATAAACAAATTTATTTTTAAAACTCTATCCATATATTTTTAACACGAATAAAAGTCCATTGAAAAACAAATTAATATACTTTATGAATAATCTTAAAAGCAAGCCTCTTTTCTATTCAAAATTCAATTGTAAAGTTTTTTACTTGAATTTCTTATAAAAGTTCATTAAGAAGAAATAAAAAAATTTTAATTTTAAATTAAAATATTTTTATTTATTTTCATCAAAAAAATTGATGTATTATAACATTTTTTAATAAAATTAAAATGTATATATATATATGGAGATGAATCCTTGGATTCTTGTACATAAGTTGAATAATAATTAGAGTAAATTTATTTAAAAAAATTCAAATAATTTTAAATAAATTTTAAATAATTAATTAAAGAAAATAATACTCATAAAATAAAAATGAATATCTTAAAAATATCTCAAAACTTTATTATTTTACAATAATAACTAAAAATTATTAACAAAAAATTTTTAAAAAAAATTTATTCATTATTATAAAGCTCAATCGTTAGACAGGATAGATTATTTTGTTTTGGAAGTCAAGGATTTAGGTGAGATACAATACTTTTAAACTTTACTTGGGTCTTATTCATTTAAAACCTCATCAGATTTTAATACAAAATCACTCATAATATTAAAGTTTCCCTCATCTGTATTCCAGTTATATGTTTTTTTATTGCTAATAAATTGTTTCTATTTGAAAGTAGATTAATTTGATAGAATTTAAGGACTGTATTAACTAAATTTTTTACCCTTTTGTTATTCTGTTAGAACTACTATGAAAATTATAAAATATTTAATAAATACATTTAAAATGATAAATAAAATTTACTGTGTTACTAAAATTCGGATTGCTAACTGTTTAGTATAAAATTTGATCTTGATGTTATTATATTGATATTTTAAGTTACTTTTTATGAAATAATTTTCATCAAATTTTTTTAAACTAATTTCCATCTTTGGAACGTTTTTAGGGAAGTCTTTGAGTTAATTATTTATTTATCATAGTAATTTTTTGTTAAAAATAGTTTGAATAATGATCTAATTAATTTGCTAGATAGATTAGTGCCTTACCTTGATTTGTAAACTAAAATTGTGAACCCACAAATAGAAAAAAATATATAATCAATTAAAACTATTAAAATCTCAACTAATATCTTTGATTCATAAGAGTCCTAATTAATTGAATTTAAATATATTTTAGCTATCAATAATGAATAAGCCTATACTTCGCTTGATTAAATATTTTAAGAAATAAATGGATTCACTTTTCTTAGTGTTGTTATATAAATTCCTATAATAATAAGAATTGAATTTATTGTTATTTGACTATTCTAATTAAGCAAAGTATTAATATATATTAAAGTAATTTTTAAATAAATTCTTATAAATTCCCAATAAAAATGCTTATTCTTCAATTCACCATAATAATACCCATAAAAATATTTTGTTTTACACTGATCTAATTTAGCTTTTCTCTATATAATCCTTAGCAAGAAAACTATGGGTAAAAGTGTCCAAAATAGCAGCATTATAATTGAATATGAAAATAAAAATTTAACAGTGTTTGGATCATTACATTATACATTTAAATCATATGGATTTAATAGTTAACTTCCAATTTATGTGCATGTTAAACTTTTAGAAAAGTAAGATATTTAGCCTATCTAAAAAAATATTATAAAAACATGTAAAAAAGTTGCTAAGTGATACATGTTTACCATTAAGAAATATTTAATTAATTTGAAGGTTGCTAAAGTTAGGAATAACACTAAGATGATAGTTAAAAATTAACTCAGTGAGAAAAACATTATTTTTCCTAATTATTTTATTGTATCTGCATTAAACATACAATCTAATCCCAAACTTAGATATCTACAGGTTTACCCTAAAAAGATGTTTAAGATGTTAATATTTATTTGCAATATTTAAGGTTGAGGTAACAAAAGAGAGGATAACTAACAATAATTAATTATTATTTTTATATAAAACCCAGAGTAATCATTGATTTAACTTTTAGAAATAGGTAAAAGCATCATCCTTCGAATATAATAGCAACTTTGAGTGTACTTAAACTAAGATATAAAGACAAAAGTAGTAAAAATGAAGTAAGTTATCATTACAATTACTTTAAGTATAAAGTAAATCCATTGAAAACTAAGTGAATAACATTCTTGACACTCACCTTTTTTTGATGATTCACTATAACGATTTCCTTTCCAAACATTTCCTAAATTATCGCATTCTTAACAAATAGGTCCAAAATATCCTATAGAACAAAGATTTATAGATGAGGGATCTTCAGCTTAACAAGACCCTATTTATGGATTGCACTCAACAATTTCATCAGTGAAATTATTTTATCTCCAATAACCATTTTTAAGAGAGATAATAGAACCCTAGCATTCTATTGCTGAGGTTGGGCAATTTTTGCATTCATTTTTTACACCTAAACTTATATTTTATGATTGTTAAAACAATAAGTTGGGATCTACAAGAGAATAAGTACCATATTAACAAGATTTACATATAAAAATTTAATTAACTTACTATTAAATAATTTCTCCAAGATAACATTATCTGAAGTAAATTGATAAAAGAATTGGTAACTTAATTAAAGAATTAGAATAGATGCTAGAATCAATTGAGAAAAATTATTTAGATTTTAATACTCCTTAAACTTACAATCCAGTTAATTCAAAAGTAAAGTTTTTGTCATTGTATTAATTATAATTTAATATTCTTTCACCTATAAGTTCAGTTTAGCTAGAGTTTAAATTATTTATTATTATTTAAATGCTTTTGAGTTCATCTTGAATATCTTTTGGATAACTACTACTAACTAAAGCTTAGAGATTGAATGAGAGATGGCGATTATAATTATCTACTATTTGAAACTATATTTTAAGTTAACCACCACTTTAGAATTAATTAATGGCAACTAAAAATTAATATTAATGCTGGTATTCTTATGGAATCATATCGGTATTATTTTAGATTTAAAAAATATAATTATTTTCATTTGTTTGAGTATTAGTATTTTTAACAAAAATTTTTTAAAGATAAGTAGCTGAGTTATCTCCGTATATGCTTGCATTATTCTAAAATATATTTTTTTCAAAAGGAAAACCTTAAGGAATTATTAAACTACTAGAATTTGTTTAAACGATTCTTATTCCTCCTCCAATTAGGGCTTTGTTATTTTTAATTTAAGTTTAAGAATCAAATTAAATTTAAGTTGATCCTATATTTTCAAAATAGAGAGCTCCTCCACTGCTATAAGCAATATTATTTTATAACATACATTAAGTAAAATTAATTTGTTTTTATATACTTTTAAATTAAATAGCTCCTCCATTTTATGCTTGATTTTTTGAGTAGTCACTCTCATGAATTGTAACATTTTGTGATTAGCTTATAGTGAAAAGACCTTAGTTTTATTAATATTTCATATTCTACATATTAATATTAGAGTTTACTAGGTATAAAATTTACTAATTAGGATTTATATTAGATGTAAAATTCACATTTTTAAATACAAATACATCATCAAATAAAATTGTTATCTTATTATTTTAATTTATTTAACCAAACGATTAAATTAATTAAACTTATGTATTATTTTAAAACTAAGAATTTTAAATGATGATAATTTGACATCCAAAAAAGTTTAATATAGAGTAACTTTAGAAAGAGTCAATTTGTATTTATTATTATAAGGATCTT
Organism: Tetrahymena malaccensis 436; assembly: GCA_000231845.2. Classification (NCBI taxonomy): domain Eukaryota; phylum Ciliophora; class Oligohymenophorea; order Hymenostomatida; family Tetrahymenidae; genus Tetrahymena; species Tetrahymena malaccensis. The sequence goes on from JH719956.1 coordinate 86,416, forward strand.
CTTGAAGTATTATTTATAAAATAATAATTATTATTAATACTTACATTTTTTAAGGTGGCATTATTTATTTAAGTAAATTAAAATAGAGAATTTATGTTTCTATTGTTAATAATTTTAGCTCCATCTACAAAAACTGTTTCTATCTAATTTAAGTTAAAGAGAGTTAAATTAGCGCTTGATTGTAACATTAATGTTGATACTTCTAAATCATAAATATAAACTTGAGATATATTGTAAAAGTTAAAAAAGTACTGTTAGCTATTTACATTGCTATCATTTCTACAAGAATGCAAATTTGATATTTTAATTGATTAGAGTATAACTTTTTCTATATTTGATACTTTAATCTAAATATTTTCTACGCATTAATCAGTAATACTTATATTTTTCCATGAGGTAATTTATATTTTTTAATTTAAATCGATTAATGTTTGCTATTAATTTTCTAAAAAAATGAGATTATAGTTAAACATAAAAAATGTTTCTTATTCAATATTATCAAATATTTCAGAGGTTAATGTGAGATTGTTGTTATCTTACTAAGGGTAAAATAAGAATAGTGAGTTTGATAGCTATTTTTATTAGATGTATTAATTGACAGTTTTGAACTAATCATCTGAAACTTGCAAGTAAATTATATTCATCCAATTTATTTAGTTCTATGTTGAGCTTCCATATTTTGTGTTTAATTAATTTTATTTTGGTATGATACTTGAAATCTTTTAGTTTAATAAAGAAATATCTTCATCATTTATTATAATAGAACATTCAGTTTAATCAGATTAGTAATACATTGATAAGTTAAAGTTATCTTCAAAAACACCCTTTTAATGCAATCCATAAAGCTTAAAATTATTATCTAATTAATTAAAGATATAACCTAGATACCTAGGATATTAATATATTTGTTACGAAATTATATTGCTAGTATTGCCTTAAAGTAAATAGACTTCATATTTTTAAATAAAAAATATTATAATTATGCTGCTGTTTATAATTTTATAATCAGTTATTTAATCATTCGATAAGTTTCTTTTGATAATAGTTAACAAAGAAATTTAATCTGAAATTATATAAATATTTAACTAAAATGTGCAGAATGTTATTAAGTAGTTCTAGATAATTTAAATTTTATTTCCTTAATCTTTTGTAAGTATCAGATATTACTCTTATTTATTATTTTAAAAATTCCAAACATATGCTTTCTTTTATCCGTTAAAAATAAAAATATATCTTGAATAGGTTTGGTCAAGTGTAAATTAATTTAAAATAGATGAAGGATCTTCCTATACCAGCTCTATAAGATTAATTTGTTTAATTATTTTCTTATTTATAATATCTACAATCAACAACATACCACCATTACTTGCAAAATATGCTGTTTGTATTTATCCTTAATAAATATCAAAAGTAATTGATACTATTTCAGAATTAAATTAATTATTATTTTTAACTGTGTAATATTATTAGCTTAAATCACTTAAATTTAACTATAATACTTAACCATTACTCAATCCTAAAAATATGATATTTTGATCATCACTACATTTATATTCTGTGATAAGTATAATAGCTGATAGCTAAAAAGTATTTATTATTTCTCCAGTTTGCGTATTACAATAAATTACTTTTTTATCATACGTAAGATAAACGTTGTATTGTAAGAATTTAAAAAATTAAATACCTTTTAAAAGTTTTTATTAGACTATTAAATTATTAGTTTTCGACTATTAATAATTTTGCTAAAATATTATAGTGTCTTTCAAAGCAATTATTAAAGTATCCTAAATTTAATTATATATAATATCAATAATTTAATTACCATCAATAATGCTTTCAAACTAGATTTTGTATTTTGAATATCTAAAAATAACATTATCTTAATTGAAAAATAAAAATTCTAAATTTTTTTCAATTTAATTATTGATTAGAATAGAGGCGAATAAATTATTGGGTTCATTTAACTAGGCTTCATAAATATACCCTGACAAACTATAATCTATTTAATAAATAGAATTAGTACTGTATACTAGTATATTGTTATAAGTTTCATCTATTGAAAAGCTTATTAATTATTCATTTCTATCATAAACTTCAGAAATTTTGAAAATGTCTTCAATAGAAAATTCATTAAATAAATCATAGACATAAAGATTGCCATAAGTATCCAAATATGTAATTTAAGCTGAACTATAATCAAAATACATATTCAAAATATTACCTATCTGATTTTGATTGAAATCACTTGTTATTTTTGAAATACTTTACAAGGATTTTGCATCATATATATAAATTGATCCAAGTGAGTTATTGTTCATATACAACACAATATATTCTAAAAAATCTATATATAAATAGTTTATAATATTTAAACCTGAAGGTGCTTAGATGGAATTGTCTTATAAAAGTAAAGATTCTCTGTCTAGAAAATATATATCTAATTATTTTTAAAAATTAGTAAGCCATAAATAAATAAATTTAACAAATTTTTACATTATTAGGACTAAAATAAAATAAAATGGTTTGCAAAGCTAAAACTGGCAAGCTAAGTGTTGATCATATATTTTACAATTTGTTGTCCATTTGAAGTATAAACCTAAATTTAGTCATCATATAAAAATATTGATTCTTGTTATTCATCAACAGCTATTTTATATTAGTTACTAAAGCCAGTGATTTATATTTTTTAAATATTAAATTACTCAGCTTAATTCTCTATTATTACAAACAGATTTATTGAAATGCTACAGACAAATAAATTTTAAGTATATTAGCACTGAAGAAATTACATTTATGACTATTCATCTGCAATTATTTTCATGATTTACAACTCTAAGCTAAAAATGATAAAACTGCTTCCATAAATACAAAATTGATTTGAAGATAAAATAAAAAACCATCCATTAATTATACTCATTCCTTTGTAATAATACTTTTAAATTTTTGTTCCATAAACTGCTAAAAGTAGTTAATCTTAGTTCCAACAAACAATTCCTAAACTACCTGTAACTATGCTAAAAGAAGAAAATGGCTTATCATTTTAAGATTATGGATTTAATAACTCAATAAATTAATTAGTGAAAATATTAAATGAAGATATTTTATATTTTGTCCTTACAAAATATATCCCCATTTTAGCACTTTAAATTATTTCTTCAATTTGATCATCTTTTTGGCTTGTTGATAAAATGTGATTGTTCATTTCTAGCACTTTGTATTTCTAAATCTATTATTTAGCAGTGTATATCAAACCAGATTAAGTACCAATATAATTTTAAAAATTTTATGACTATCCATAAGTTTTACTCAAATATGCTGACTCTGAATCGCCATTAACGTATTCAAAACTAGTAAGATAAGTAATGTTTCTATTTACATCTACTTATTTCTCAAAAATTAAACTAAAAAAATTTAGCTATTAATGAACATAGAAGCTGTAAAATACAGTTCCATATCCGTTTACTACTTTCCTTGGTTATTATACACTAGGATAATAGTTGTCATTTGAAACTTATAAGTAATTATCTAAATTTTTTGAAACTAAAAAAACACCTGAATATCCTTTTTTTATTTAAAATCCTGCTAAAAAGTAAACTGTATCATCATTTTCTACTCTTAAAACTGAAACAACACTTTCAAGCTGAGTAATGTTCTATACATAAGTAACCTAAAGAGAAAAATTACAAACAGTAAAATTACTTTTGCTATCAAAAAAGACAATTTCATCAATAATATAATTATTTAATACTGTATCTTAGTCAGAATTAAATACTTGAATAATATTAAAATACTAAATAGTGTTTATTGTAGATATTGAGCTTACTTTTAAAGCTTATTATCTGTCTATTATTATTTAGTAAATATCTATTATTTATTATTTTTATACTACCACTTTTAAATCATTGTTCAAAGCTATTTAATTATTATTACTTGAAAATTCAGTCTTGCATTCTAAGAAAAGGCTTATAAATTCAGAAGATAAAATTTAAATGCAATTATCATAAATTATTGCTAATTTATCATAATTTGTTATTACTTACACTATATTTTTAATATTAGATATTTCACTTAGTATTATTTATTGAGAAGTATCAATTAAAATTAAATTTTGGCTTATAATTGCTGCAATTCTATTATCATAAAACCTATGTAATTAAATGCATATTTAATCTGGAAAACTCAACTTCTAAATTAAATTCATGTTTATCCCTCTTGATGATTCGTAAAATATTATATCTCCATTTTAGTGGCAAGATATTAGAATTGATGGCTAATAAACTATTATAAGAGAATTTATTTAAGAAGAAGGAGTTGGAAAAATGAGATTAAAATTTTCAATAATTTTTGTTTCTAAAATAGACTCCTTATTATCATATGGTCTAAATATATAAATTGAGTTTGGAGGGAAAAAAGTCAATTCAAAATCTGTCTATGACTCAACTTATTCTGTTTAATATTATTTTTTCATTTTTTTGAGTTGACTGCTTTAAAAATTTAACATAATTGTTTATTAGGGCTAATCTAGATTACTATTTTAATAGTTGTAAATTTATAATTATTACTAATTATTAAGAAGAATAATTTGATTTTGTATGCCAGTAAAGCTACCAACATCAAAATCAGTAATATTTTATGCATCACTTATCACAGTACTTGATTAATTAGATAAAAAGCTGTAATCTATCATATTTTCTTGAGTTAGAATAATTAAATGAATATCTTTTTAGTTTTCTTCTGATTCTATAATTTTTAGTTTGTGGATATTTGTTTACTTTATTAAAAATTAACATTTTTACTTAAATAAATCTATATAAAGTATTCCGAAATCAAAAACTGAAAAATATATACTTTGATTTTATGTTTAAAGTATTTAATTTAAATTTCCTTAGCTTTCAAAATTAAAAATAATTTATTGTGTATAATTTAGTTTAGTATTGTCGCTTGAATAATTAATTTAGTAAATTATTAAGCTAGTTTGATTTCCAGTAAATAAATAGTTGTTCAAAACATAATTATTTTTAGAAAATTAACTTATTTGAATAGGATTTGAAATAAGTTATTTTTAATTAATTTCATCATAGATTATTTAAAGTTGAATACTATCACTATCAATCTATAAAATTAGTAAATAGCTATTTAAAAAGTCAACGAATTAGATTTCTTGATTAACTAAAATAAGAAGATTATCATCAAAACTATATCTTATTTCATTTATTATATCCCAAACAGCTATGGTTGAGTTTTTTTTTACAATAAAAATCAAATCATTTACATGTTATACACTCTAATCATCTTGTTAATATTTTAGGCTTTTAATTTAACTGATCACCCTATAATCATAAATGGAAAGCTGATCTTTTAACAAAGCAACATAATATTATTGTTTATAGATAAAAAAATCTAGTGGGACATCATTATAGTTTTATTAAGTTGAGTAAATTGATGAGCATTATACCAACTCTTTACAAGTATTTGTTTAGGTATCTGAGTAAAAAGGAGGGTTACAAATAGAAAGGCAATTCCCAAATGTGTTATTATCTTAATTCTCATTTATTTGGAAATATAAATCATGTTAGCAGCCTTAATAAACACAGTTACCATTAATTAGCTAATAGCCATTTAAACACTAGTCGCATGTTTTTTCTTAATTATTATTTTAATAAGTGCATTTTTAGCACCCTGTCATACATTCTTATGACCTCATTAAATCAACCAAAATTATGAATAGATAATATTATAATAATCTTTACATTTTTATGTATTGATAAGTTAGAAATTTGTTTATTTTAAAAATTATTAACTTAATATAAAGTTCTACAAATTGAGAAATGCAAAAATTCATCAACAAACAAAATTTTAAAAAATTAACAATTTCTTATTTTCATTTAAATTATTATTAAATTAATAATTTAAAGAGCTATTTATTAATAATTTAAAGAGCTAATTAAAAAAAATAATTTTTAGAAACTAAATAATTGAGTTATTTTATAAAAAATTTAAATGGTTGTTTATTATTTATTTTTGATAAAAAAAATATTTTTAAGAAAAACTTTATTTTTAAAATTTAAACTAATTGAAGATTTTCAAATAAGACGAATATTTAATAGAATAAATAATTTTGTAAAATAATATAGATTTTAGTCAATTATGAATTTTTGTTAAATAAATTACTTCTTGAAGATAATTATAGGATTCTTACTTTCAATTTTTTTTAAATGTAAAAATATAATTTTTTATTTTTAAAAATAATGTATAACATTGTGCTAAAATTATAGTTTTTAAATTATAATAATGTAATCAATTTTAAAAGCCAATTTAGTTTGGCGATATTATTGAAATTTTATAAATTAATTTGCTATTCAAAATAGACCAATCACATAAAATTATTAAATGAATAACTAGGTTGAAGTAAATCAAACAAATTAGTATAGTTAGTAAGATACAAAAGTTCAAGGGAAAGCTACTTAAAAAATAGATAAGGTTATAGAAATCAAGCCAGAAATTAAATTCTATGAAAAACTAATTATTAAAGTTTTGAAGCAAGGACACATACCAAATCACGTAGCATTTATTATGGATGGTAACAGAAGATTTGCAACTAATTAAGGAAAATAAAAAACTGAGGGCCATTTTTCGGGATTTCTTACTTTCAAGAAATGCTGTGAGTGGTGCTTCCACTTAGGAGTCAAGGAAATGACTGTATTCGCTTTTGCCATAGAAAATTTTAATAGATCTAATGAAGAAGTTGAAGTTCTCATGAATTTAGCTTAAAAAAGTTTAAGAAAGCTAGCAAATGATGGAGAATTTTTACAAAAATATAATATCAAAGTAAAGATTTGTGGAGATTTAAAATTGCTTCCTTAAGAAGTGCAGTAATCAATGCTAGAAATGGAAGAATTAACAAAGAATAATAAATCATTACTTTTAAACATATGTTTTGCATACAACTCACAAAATGAAATAGAGCATAGTTTTTCATAAATAAAAAAATAAGTAATACAATACATCAAATAGAATTATTTTTATAGGTTATATTATTTTAAAAGGTAGAAGATAAAAAATTAGACGTAAACAAAATAGATAACAAAGTTATAATGGAAAATATGCATATAAAAACTTGTCCTGATATACTAATTCGTACTTCTAATGAAAACAGACTTAGCAACTTTTTAACTTACTAATCAACTAACACGTAAATTATTTTTATTAAAGAAAACTGGCCTGAACTTTCAATTTTCAGTATACTTAAAATAATAATTCAATATCAACTATAATTATATAAGTAGAAATAAGTTTAAAAATAAATAGACTCTTGTAATTGAGTTATAATCATGTTTGTTTATATATTTGTTTTCAATTTTGTTAAAAAGCTAAGATAAAATCTTAAAAAAAATACAAATTTTTCTTTTAAAAGATAAATTATTTATTTTATAATATTAAAAATGTTATTAATTCAAAGAAATGATTTGAATTGTCTTAAACCCAATAGTTTTATTTGATGAATAAGCATGATAAAAATATAGTTTTAATTTCATCCTAACTTAAGTGAATTGTTATTTTTTTAATTTCAACAATGTTTAAATATAAAAATTAAAGATTACTTACAAATATCTTCGATACTTTTAAAACTAATAAATTTTAATTTTAATTATTCTAATATTGCAACAATTTAATATTTTTTAATACGTTGAAACGTAAGCAAACTCTAACCCAAAAGAACTTTATAAATATTTATGAACATAAAAATTGTAAATTTAAAACTCTAATTTATGATCAATTAATTTTAATATTCTACAATTTATTAATCTTAAACAGTAAAAAACAAATATTTTTAAATGGTAATAAAAGAACTTCATGAAACTTTAATAAGTGATATGGTATTTTAATATTAACTTAAAAACAAAAAAAATATTAATTTATAATTCTATTCAAATTAAAAACTTTATTCTTTCAAACTTCTTAGTCTTCTTCGTCTTTGAATTATGAATAGTTCTCCTTGTATTTATTCATTTCAAGAGATTAATTTAGATTAGCTTGAAGAGCCCTTTAGGGCTAGGTTGAAATAGAAGTGTTGAGAGCATCATGCACTTCAAAAGATATATTTCTTCTAGACTTTCTGTACCATCTAAAAGTAAATATTCCAATGAGTGCAAATATTAAAACACCACCTACTACCAAACCTATAATCAGAGCAATCTTGGAACTTTTATTTCTTTCGCCTTCGATCCACTCAACATTTATTGTTTTAGATTTAAAAGGGAAATAAAAATATTCTAATCTTTAAGAGTATTTGTTAAAAACTAATGCCTTAGCTACTAAACTAATATAAAATTCTGGTACTTTCAATTTTTTAGCATTATCATCTAATATCTAATTGATATTTATGCTTGTTGTTAAGCCTTTATGATTTATTTAATTGCCTTTTGCTGTATTATTATAAACTGATTCTAGTTCGTTAATTTGATATCTGACATATTGGAGATGCTTTTAGAAAAATAAATCGCCACAAACAGCATTACCTTAAGCTGCATTTGGTGAATAATAGTCGGAATCGAATACATAAAGTACATTTACTAAAGTAAAGATATTACTATCACAAGAAAAGTAACATTGAAGTCCATCGAAAGAAATATCTAACATTTATGTCTTTGAGTTGTACCCAAAATTAAAGTAATCTCCACTATCGAAAATTTAATATGGGTATCTAGTCTATGATGGATAGACACTTGCTCTTATGCGATACTTAGACATTTGCAAATTTTAAATAGTTAAAAAGTAGCTCATATGCCCTAATTGAATATCAGTGTCAGTCTGACCAGACTCTATTTTAGAAATATAAAGACTTGGATGATCAGCCATAACTTAAATGTCATGAGCTCCATAAGAATTAGTGCTTTCATCTGAGACTGTTAAAATAGATTATCCATAGCATTATAATAGTTCTATCACAATCTCATGCTTACCTTCAGCATAGAATTCAAAACTATCATACTAGCCTTAGAGAGAAAACTTTTAAATTAGTTAGCCTTAAAGCAAGTGTTGAATACCTGTGTGTGGAATTATGTAAAATCTCACTGCTTCATTCAACTTTATCAAGCCTTGAGTATCGTAAGAAAACTTAATATTGTATGTATCAACTTAGCTATCTTTGTGGAAAAGGATAGTTGAGTTAGAGAGCATAATTTTACTAAATCCTTAGTTAAACTTCTTATCTTGAATAATGATTGTAGGATAAAAATCATCCCATGTAAGTGTCTTATTTTAGAGTTAATTTTAATCATTATACTCTTAGATAATATGTTGAATATTTTGATTGACTCCTTGATTGTAGAAATCGTTAAGAAGGTAAATTGTAAACTCAGTACTTTTGAAATATCCACTCGATATAGACTTGTATTGTAACTGTAATTAGCTTAGAGTATCCAATTATTTAAAGTAGGGCAGCCCACTAGCTAAATGCATGATTTTATCATTAGATTAAAATGAAATAACGTAAACACTATCCTTCATAGACTTAACAGCAAAACTATAAGGCTTAGAGTGATTTTCTTCAGGATTATCATCTGGTCCATACGTTTATGGTGTAAATGTAACTTCTTAGCTTGTGTAAACTGAAAACAAATTGAAAAGAGCATTAAAAGTTGAAGGTGTTATAGACAATCCTTTATTCCCATATACATAAATTGTACCTGTGATTAAAGTTACTTACAAACTAAATTTTTAAGAATGAGGATAGAAATGGAAGAGATCAACTGTGTTATTTAATGATTCAACTCTAAACATGCGTTAGGCGGGTAAAGTAGTATATGTTTCATCGTTTTTAACAACGATTGAAAGACTAGTTTCTCTAATTGCTGATACAGCTATAATGTATTTGCATCTTGAGCAGCTTGGGTGTTTTTCCTTATCCCAAAATATTGTGTGTCTTCTTGTATCTTTCAAATTATTCAATGCGTATTATATTATTGGTTTTTAAGGATTCCATTAAATTATGTATTCTATTATTTTTTTTATTAAAATTATTATTTATTTAAAAATTAAAGTATCATTTTAAAGACAATTTATTGTTAAAATCAACAAAGAATAAATAATATTTTATGTTTTAAATTACTCTCAGACTCAACTCCCATTTTTATGGAACCTTCTTCAACTGATGCTTCTACTCTAAAGGAAGAAGGAGAATTATCTTAGTATTCAAGGAAGAGCTATTGGTTGATTTCTAGGTTAGTATGGAAATAGTGTCCTGCTTCTACCTTGACATATTAATATGAAGTACCATAAGCAACAAAATAGAATTAGCAAAATAGATCTTAGGTACTGACTGTAGCTAAGTAATCTCCTTATACTTATTTGTCTTCAAATACATTATCTTGATCAATAATAATCAAACTTCCTCCTTTTTCTGTATAGCTGTATTGTTATTGTTATCCCACTATAAAAATAATAAAAATAGCTGCCTATTAAAGGAATTTCTGAAAATAATTAATTTACTTTTTAAAACTATTGTTTCTACATCACAGATACCAATAGGATTCACATGTATAATGTAGCGTTTCTCTTTAGGATCAATAGAAAATTTGAAGTAAAGATTTTAATCTTTTCTTATTTAGTAAAGAGTTCTTTGATTAGATTAAATTAGAATTTCTTAATTAAACATTTTAACTCTGTAATACTCGTCTTTGAAGTTTTTTTCATAATACTCATCAGCTATTTTTATAGAAATAAGGTAGAGACATTCTTTTTAGTCTTTGCAATCAGAATTTTTTGTGTCCATTAAATTATTTTCAAACTGCAAAGTTTTTAAGTATGGATCTCCTGTCTACCTAACCTAATAATGGTGCTGGGATTTTGTAGGATAAAGAGAGTCAATTTTAGTATAATTCAAGAAGATTTTATTCACATGAATAAAATTAATGTAAATTTCCAATTCAGCTAAAGGACTAAAAGTTTCTAAAAATGCAGTCGAATTTCTCTTTGCGTGGTAGAAATATTTTTGATATGAGTCCTTTTAATCAGGGTACTCTTGTTTATGAACCATAAACTCATTAAGTTGAATCTTATGAAAATAAAATGAATATTTAGAATTTTTGATAAAAATAAATAAATATTTACATAGTGATTCACATTAAAAGCACTAAAGGTGATTTAAGTGTTCTTATTTTTAGCTGTAAACATTAAAGTAATATAACAATTTATCCCTAATTTAGCAGGCTTCTCACAAATTTATTATGTTTACTATTCATCTATTGAAATTAGCTAATTCTCATATAATGTTTAGTTGTAATTTTCTGGATTAGGTTTGTATTATTGGAACTAATCAAAAGATATGTATGCAACAGCATTCATCCCTTCAATAGTTTCATTGTCTGAAGTCATTTAAAGCTTTACTAAGTCACCTTAACTAATATTTATTTTGTAATATTAAAATTCATCTAATTTTAATTGGAAAGAGTGCACTCTGTTCTTTTCAAGTTCTACCACATAATAAGATAAATACATTCCTAAAGAATACTAAAGTGTTTAATGAGATTAAGGCACTGCACCTGGCATTATTTATGGAATAACTTATACATAAGAAAGTAAAATATTTTCTTTAATTTAACTTAAGGGTATAACTAATTTATTATTTTAGGATTATATGCAATCTAAAAGTTAATTATCTTGTTCTTTTTAGCAATATTAAAAATAGAACTATCCCTCTATAGCCTTTAGCTCAATCTATTTATGATAAAAATAAATTACACTAATTATACAATATTGTTTTAATATTTTACCTTTAAATCTGATCTAAAATCTTACTAAAGCCATAAAAAGACTCTGTACAAACCTCTTGATTCGTAACTATCAAGTACATCTGTAATTTTGTTATTTAACACCAAATATTTCATTTTTAATGTCTCATTACTAGCATGGTAAGTTACATGAACATTATAAATCGTGAATTCCTCTGAGTAAATAAAGAAATTAATCTTTTAACCACTTAATTCACCAAATTCTTGTTATCTGATTAATAAGAAGTTAGAGTTTTAGAAGACATCTACACTATTTATGTTTGGCCTATTAGATTAGCTTTCTTTTTATAAGGACAAAAATTTTAACTAAATCTAAAAATATCTAAAAATCATGGAAATTACTTGAAGAGATGTTTGCACCAATAACAGCTTTTTAAGAAGGTGAGTTAAGAACAATTTTGACATATTCTATTGGATTACTCTCAATAGCTTTTGAAGGAACTTAATATTCATAGTATTTGTATTGATTTGGTAAAATACCTCCATAATATATTTCATTGTCTTTTATTTTAGTTGTGATTTGAGAATGTTCAGCAAGCATCATATACCTTACATCTTGCTTATCGTAATTAATCACTGCAATATAATAAATACATAAAATGTATCCATTTTTATTATTGCATTTATTTGGGTCACTCTAATAACTTATGTAGTGAAATTCACTATTTTCAGAATATTTAATAATATCAACATCTTGTGATAAGTATTATTAATCCTTTACAATAGTTGCTACTTATTCATCACTTAATGTACAGTTTGCTAATTACTTACTACAATTCTTTACTAACACAGCAGATTTTCCTTCTTTTTAGACTATTTTGAGATCAATCTAAAATGTATAATTACCAGGTAGAATAAGTCTGTAATGATTAGCTTTGTTTGCTTCTAATACATAATGTGATTATATATTAAACTCTAAATCTTGAATCTAAAGCTGATTTTCAAATTCATATCCAACTTCTATTAAATAAATCATCCTTCCGCTAATAGGCTTAACTTACAGGTAAAATAAATCGTCACCTAAGTTATGGTCTTTTCTCATTTAAGATGTAAGAACCAGCTTCTATTCAAAAATATGCTCACGGGTGCTTAAAATGTAATCGCTATCTTACTGAGGAATCTTATTACCTGCAAGTGATCTAGATTTTATAAAATAAAGTTAAAATTTAATCACATAAATGTAAAAATTTCTATAAGATAGGCTCCTTAGCAGATTTAAAATTTTAGTTTTTATGAGGTATTAGAATATATTGAAATTAATACATCATTTTCTAAAATAAAATGAATTTACATCAAACCGTATCCCTCTTAGCTTAGTATATTTATAACTAAACTTTTGTTTGTAGGATCTACTCTCTCTGGGGACTCAGCAGGGTTTACTATCTAGAATATCATATTCTCATTTACATTTTACTCATATTGGGTAAAGGAATTTATTGGTAATTTAGCAATCCCTCCATCATAGCTTTCAATTTTGATAATAATAGGAGAATGATATGGGAAAAGAACCAAAAAGCTAAAATTGTCGCTTGTCTTCAAATCCTTTTCTTACAAGGTAATTATAGCAGAGTTAAGAACACCAATATCTGATTTGTACTTAGCCTATTTAATTAACTTGAATATTATATCATCATAACTAATTAATTTACATCATTTCCACTGACTCCTTCTTTTCCTGGATTCATTAAAATGGTGATAGGAAGAGCTTAGCTATTAGCAAAAAACTCATATACGCTTATTCTAACTTGAATAATATTTTTGTCCTTAGGAACATTGAACCAGCCTGATAAAGAAGTCATCTGCTCATTATAGTCTTGAGCATATTTACGGTATTAAAATGAAGTATCTATCAAGTTATGAAAATAGTAAATTATCATAAGAAAATATAGAAATTATAAATTACCTATGAAAAACTGTCTCATTTTAGTGTAAGATGCTTCAAGAGAGTATGAACATTATAAATCACAGCTAATCTTTACATAAATAGTAAATTTCTCTTAAAAAACAATATCTTTTTCGGGTATGATGCAAAAGTTATTCTAAGCTCTTGAGCATGTGTAATTTGGAGATCTTTGAGTTGCCTTTTAATAATCTTCTCCCTACTCTGCTATAAAAAGCTATATTTCTGGTTCATTATATTTATCAATTCCTATTGCAATTATTGTTAATTCTAAATCAGGGATCTTCTCATCCAGGTTAATTTAGAAATAGCTAGGGTCATTCGGTTTAGCCTGCTTATAAACAGCCTTATTAATGAAAATTTCATCAACCTGACAGTATACACTAAATGCATACAGGACAAGTAATAAAATTAATCCTTTTTATATTTTCATTACTATTTATTACAATTTCGCCTATTTTAAGTAAAATTTGCAAATATTTCTATCAAATTTTGATTATCTTAAATTTAATTATTTAGTTGTTTATTGTTTTGTATATTAAAACACACAAATTAAAATTTTCTTAATACAGATTAAATAAAATAATTAATATCAATTATCTAAATCTTTCTCAACTTCATCAAAAATTTCACCTTGAAATAAAAATCAATATAAAAAATATATTTGTATTATTCATAATCATTTTCGATCATTTATCAATTTTTGACTACAATAGAATGATTACGAATCAACCTAAAATCTATATAAAGTCTTTAATAGTATAACAAAATTCTAACTCAAATTATTGTTAAAGATTTATTGATTTTAATACTTCTAATAAAGTTAACTATTAATCAAGATTTCTTTTATTAATTTTTGAAAAGAGAAAAATGTTTTGAAATTACTTTTCATTGTTCTATTCTTAAAAATTTTACAAAATATGAGAAAATTAAAGATAACATTTTTGTTTTCAATTTAAAATTTTTTGATCATAAATAAACCTTCAATTTCATATTATTTTTTCAAATATCTATTTATTTTCATATGATCATGCTTATTTTATAAAATCTTTTCAAAAAATTCTTTTTTTTAAAATGACTGATTTAGAAATAGTAAAATCTTTTAAAGTAAGTTAAATAAAAATTAGTAAAAATGCTTCTTCATTAATTTTAACCAAATAATTCCAGCTTTAAATTTCTTCATTAATTCTTAACCATCTCAATAATGTTTTAATTTTATTAAAAAAATAAATATTATGGAAGTTAGGAGTATTTTCAATAAATATTTTTTTTTTTTCATAATTTTTCAAGAAAACAAATAATTTATAATGAAATTAAAAACTCATTTGCTATTTTATTTAGATGTTTCTTTAACCTTTAAAATTAAGCAAATTATTTATTTATTAATAAATTTCAATATATTTGTAAATAATATTTTAACATTTTTAATTTTTGTAAATTCAAAACAGAAATTTAAAAAAATTTCTTTAAAAAATATAGTATTTCTATGAAAATAACTAATTTTGATAAATCAATGATATATGAAGTTGCTTTATTTTTCAATTTTATTCTTATTTAAGCTACTCGAATTACTTATTAACTTCTTATAAAAGTTCATTTTCTTCTTTATAGATTTTTTCTTTATCCTTTTAAATTAATAATTTATTTACTTGAAGATTGAAAATTAAATAAATTTTACTTATTATGAAGGATCTAGCTTAATTAGTCTGTTACATTCTGCAATTAAATCTGAACGACTGACTCTTCCTTTACTAGTGATGTAATTTTTAACACTCTTTTTACAAATAAGAACAATAAATATAAAATTTTTGAGAGGCTTAAAATTACTTCTAATTCTGTAGGAGTTATGTAAATGTACTTTCCTCTTTCATCTATAATACCATTAATTTACTTATTTATTTCTAATGATTTGATTCTATCTATGACTTCTTAGGTAGTAATTTTGAATTCTCCAGTCATTTCTTCCAAAACAACAACTTTTCTTAGCTATAACAAAATATAAGATTTTACTAACTAATTTATGTATTTACTTTAATGTAATTTGTAATCTTTTCATTTAATTCTCTATAGTATCTTTCTTCTTCTTCAGCACTCATTTTTTCTTACCCACTTTCTTCAACTTCCATAAATTTCTATTATAATTTAACAAGCATTTTAATCACTACAATCAAAATAATATTTTGTAAAAACTATATACCTTCCAATTTTCAAACTCTTCTTATTCTTTAATTCTTTAAAGTTCTTCTTACTTTCTTTGTTCTTCCTCCCTTTTTTGTTCTTCTAATTCTCTTAATCTATCTCTCTCTTCATACTTAGATTTCTTTTGATTATCTCTTTATTCTCTTTACTCATAATATTATTGCATAGCCTATTTGATAATGCATAAAAAATTATTAATGAAGTAACATTCGAGTTA
Organism: Tetrahymena malaccensis 436; assembly: GCA_000231845.2. Taxonomy (NCBI): domain Eukaryota; phylum Ciliophora; class Oligohymenophorea; order Hymenostomatida; family Tetrahymenidae; genus Tetrahymena; species Tetrahymena malaccensis. Next base: position 102,524 of record JH719956.1, read on the forward strand.
AGATATCTATTTAATTGCTGATATTGAAACATCTATTAAATTAATAATCTAAAATACCAAACAAACATGCTGATAAAGTTAAATTTTAAATCTATCTTTTCATTCAAAATAATTAATAAATATTACTTCTCTTTATTATCTCTTTTATTATTTCTTAGCTTCCCTTGCAAGTTCTCTTTAATTTCTTACTCTATTTGGATCATCATCTCCATCATCTTTTTCTTCTTCAGAATCAGAATTAAGATCATCCTCATCATTATCGCTATCTTCTTTTTGTAAATTTACTCTCTATCTATTTCTTGTATTATCCTATCTTTGATTTGCTGCTGGTTAATTCACTTGCTACTAATTTTATACATTTTGGCCCTACTAAATATCAATCTTTTCTTCAGTTTTGGTTTTCTAAAATAAATTTGTTGAATAAAAGTAAGTAAATATCAAATACTAAATGACATATTTTTTAACTATTTTAAGTTCAAAGCATCCAAAATATTTACATTAGAAGTAGAATTCTTCATGAAGAAGAAATAATATGACACACCAATCAATACGAATGAAATGGTGAAAAACAGGATATCTTGTAATTCCATTTTAATTTGAACTTAGGTTTACTATTAGATTGAATTTAAAATAATTAGCTAAACTAAATATCTTGTAAAATTAAATATTATAAATAATTCTTCTAATGAATCTTGTTAAAGTAAAGATAATCAATAATCATATATCGATTAATTTGTAATAACTGAGATAAGCCTTTTACTTAACTAATATAAATACAAAACACGTATTATGTTATTTTAACTATATAAATTGTAATAAATATTAAAACTAATTCTAATATTAATCCATTAATTAAAATAATTATTAAAATTCATAAAAATGTTTCTTAAAAAAATCGAAATATAAATTAATAAATATTTTATTTTTAAATTTATTTCTTTATTGTATTTATTAGAGAAGCAAAAATATATTAAAAATTTCATGATCAAGATTTAAAAATACTTTGAGCCTATAAAATATTAAGATTTTAAAATGATTTGAGTTGAATTTTAGTTTTTTTTTTACTTTAGAATTTATCACAAAAAAAAATCAATATTCTAATAATCAATACTCACTTTATTTAATTTAAATTAAATAAATCTATTTTTTAATATCTTATGTCTTAAATTTTTAAACAAATTAAGAGCTTTAGATTTTGAGAAAATAACTGTACAAAATTTTAATAATAAAATAATAAATTTACTTAGTTAAAATTACAATAAATAGACAGAAATATTATGACACTCTTAAATAATTTATTTTTGAATTTCTTAAATGTACTTTAAAGAATTTTTTTTTAGATAAACGTTATTTAAAGTTAATCAGTATTCTTCTTCTTCTTCATCTTTATCAAAATTTAAAACTAAATCTCCATTTTCAGCTTAACTTTCACCTTCTTCATTTTATTTATGATATTTTTCATTACTGTTAGAGTTTTTATGTTATTCTGTAACTCCTTTAATCTACTAAGTTTAGTGTTAATTATTATTATTATTATTAGAGAATTCTTATTCAAAGTTATGGGCTTTTTCAGGTGTTTTATTGCTGGCATAATTTTACATTTCTTACTCTTATCCTTACTTATTGGTATTAAATTGCTAATGCTATTAAAATATATCTTATGCTAACATTTATTCATTGTTATTAATATTTTATTTATGGATATTTTAATGATCTCCTTATTAACTTGCTATATCTATACCATGCAAACTATCATCTAAAACTTCATATATTTATGGCTTGTTACCAACTTCTAAGTTAATTATTTGCTATGCCTCTATAAATTAGTAAAAAGTATGGTTTTTATCATATTTTTTTAAATACTTTAAAAATTACCTTGATAACCTTGAGGTGAAAAGCTATACATATATTGAAGATAATAAATATAAAGATTCAAGATAGTTATGAAAAGAAGAGCTCTTCCACCAATAGAACCATAAATATCCATAGAGCCACTGAAAGCAACTAATTTTTAGATAAAAAATGATTGATTAATATGAGAATAATTTGAATGTAATATTTACATAAAGCACAGCAAACTATGTAGTACATTGAAAATAAGGAAAACAGCCTGTTTCTCCATATCAAGGTATTATAATTTTTAAAAACCCAGTAATATAGATAAATTATGTACATGAAGTATGCAACTATTATTATGAAAAATAATGAATATATTTTTTAGATATTACAATCTACCTAGAATAACAACACCAGTCCATTTGCAAAAATCATAAAATCCTCCAAATGAGTCTTAAAAGCTTGTGTATGGATCATCTAAGTGGTTATAAGAAAACCCAATATATGTAAGAAGTAAAAAGAAATAAAGGACAAAAGCAAATATAATTTTTTTTTTATCTAAAGCTTTAGATAGCTTCTATCCATTTTCGTTAATTACTCTATCTAATATTACTAAGAAGAATACCAAAAGGCAGACAAAAAAATTTACTAAAAAGAAGACATCGAAAAAGGCTCTAATTTAATCAAATAAAATTATATAAAAAAATAATTTTTTAAAAAACATTTATTTCTAAGTTTGAAATGAAAAAAAAATAATTAGATACGAAGCCATATTTGGTATTAGAATAGTCGTAGCATAGAAAGGATTGTTAAATAAAATAAGTAGAGTACTAAGTAGAACAATCAAACGCTATTCTATAACCCAGTGAAAATAGCTTATCCTTTATAGCTTCCTAACGTAAGCAATAGTCATAATTATGGAGACGATTACACATGTATATCTTAGAGCAAGAAGGAAGCCTGTATAGTCTGAATTTACATATTCGTGCTTTATGATATATATAATTTATATTCGAGTTTTAAATTGTTTAATTTTTACTGAGAAAGCTATTTGATTGCTTAAAATCCAATTGAAATTGCTATCAAAATGAACAACAAATGCATAGTTTGAATGATTAATCTTAGAATGATAAATTAAAGTCACTTCGTCACAAAAAACATCTCCCTATTAAAATAGTTTAAATTTTAAATTATCAAAATTATGTATTAGTAATTTTATTGAAAGAAAGAAAAAAAGAAAGAAAGAAATACACTTGGACAGTTCACTGTTAATTGATGGCCTCTTTTTGTGTCTTATCTTGAGTCTATAGTATAATCGTCATTCAATTCATAGAAATGACCAGTGAAGTTACCAGTCATTTATAAGTTTTTCTCTATTTAATTAGAAATTTTGTTAATAATATTTGATTTTTTTAATATTTAGTTGTTTACAAATATCAGAAGCGTTTTTCTTTAAAACCAATCTAACAATTAAAAATTAATTCATTCTTGACATACCGCTAACAATTCCACCAAAATTTCTATTATTCTTTTTATTAAATATAAGTAAGTACTTATAATATATTTTAAAATATTTTAAATTATTACATTGGGATCAAATTACATGCAAATAAAACGCAAATAAGGATCCTTTTAAAAACTTGGATTATTTTTTAAGTGAGAACAGTCATAGATTAAATTATTATCATAAATTGCAGCAAATGTATCTGGCACTATTTTTAAAAAATGTTTAAATGACTATTTAACTAAGTTTTCAAATTTAATGCATGATACCTGCAAATGTCAATAGATACAGTATGCCAACGATTATAAAAAATGAGCACCATATGGCTACAGTCCTTTTATTTTCAGTAATATCTGCATTTATCTTTATCAGCCTAATTTTCACAATTTATTTTAATCAATTGATGCTTACTCTTTTTTAATGTTTAAAATGTATTTGTATTACGAAGATGAATCATGCACATGATGCTCAGCTTAAATGTTGGGATCTTGCTAATTGTTTCGAATTTCTGAAACAAGCTGCATTACAATAATGTCCTTTTCTTTTTTATTTTTCTATTTATAGAGCTAATAATTTTAAACAAATAAATCTAATTAATTGTTTGTTACTTGATATTTTTTGATTAAAAATTATACAAAATATTAAAGCTTTTGAACGATTCTTTGACGAATCCTTCTATTTCATTATATTTAAATTCAATCTATCGAAATTAAAAATTATCAGAAAGAAACTTGGTATTTTTTAAATTAAGATTATTTATTTCATTAAGTTAAAAAGATTTTTTAAAATGTTAAATAGAGAATTATTTTGGTTGTATTTCAATTTTAATAAATGAACAAAAGTGCTAAGCTGTCGTCTGTCACACATAATAGCTTACAAAAAGCATATTAATACAAATAATTTACAATATAGTTACATTAAATTAATTTTGTAAACAAAAAATTAATCACTTAGGGTTTTGAGTTGTCTATTACTATTATTTATCAATAGGCTTTTTAAGCCCGGTATCAATTTAAACTCTTTCTTTTCTATCTTATTTTGTTGTTCTAACTTCACTTATTGCAGTAATTTTTTAGAATTTTTTAGGTAGATATAAATCATTTGCTACTCCACTAGTGCCATATCTACCTGGACCTGGAAAGATATCTTTGGGATCTACAAAACGCTTTTACTCAGGGATAGTAAATTTGGGGACACTTCTCTATAAAGAAGAAGAGCTTTCCACTGTTGAAAAACCTACACCATGTATATCTCTGAAATACTATTTGCTGTATTATGTTGGCACTTCAACATTGTTATTTGTTTTGAGCTTAGGTAGTTTTACAGTTGTAGTGCTTATTACTATGTCTGGTTTTTAAACTATATTTCTTTCATCATTCTTCAAAAACAGATAGCTTTCATTACCTAACTGAGGAGCAGAAGAGCGATTTTTCATAAGCATTTGTCTTCTGTCTAAGATTTATTTCTTCTTTAGCTTTAAATCAAGCTGATATCTTTCTGGTGAAAGCCAGAATCTATCTTTTTTTTCTAAGCTTTTAATTTATTCTAGCAACTAATCATTAGATTATCTAATCAAAGATATTTGCTCTTCAGGCTACTCTTACTTATAAATTTAATAAGAAGTTTAACATTAAACACTTCCTATTTGTTTTCCTTAATGTCTTATTATAGCTTTCTGCTAGCTTTAATTAATGTCCATTTTTTCAAAATCTAGTGTTCCTATTCCTACTAAGTCATCACCAGTAATAAAATCTAATATTTCATCTCTTAAAACTTCTTAAACATCTATATAAACAATCTTTTATCCCCTAAAATAGATATCAAACTCACCCTAAAACATCATTGACTTCCCTCCGTTTTGAGGTGCTGTTTTGTGAGAGCCATTAGAATTCCTGATTTTGAGGTAATAATACTATATTTATTTATATTATTTTAGTTAATAGATATTTATTTTAACTTACAAAAATAATCATTTTAAAGATATAAACCTTTATATTCAACTTAAAATTAATTATTTTTAGGATTTATATTATTTTTAAATAAAATTAATCAATTTACAGCTTCAGGCTTGAAAGAATCTAAAGTTAGTTATAAATTTGTAACTGTTAAGCAGCTCTCATATTTACTTTTTATTTATTTAACTTGTTCTTAGTTTCTGTACTCCTCTAAGTCAGCACCAGGTGTAAATTAAATACTAAGATAAGCCTATGCTGCTAATTTATTATCGAAATCGTAAACTAAATCAACAGAAATATCCTAAGGGCTATGAATAGCTTTTTTAAGAACTGAAAGAATATTTAATTTTCCTTTTCCTATCAGTAAATCTATTTCTTTTTCGTTTTTCAAAGCATCATAAGTATATTCCTTTTTATATATCGAAACAGTTATATTAACATCTGAATTCCTTTGAAAAACCCAAGTTTGATTAAATTCAGGTTATAAATCCCCATTTTGAACAGGTTAAGTTGTCTTTTTTTAACCATCAAACATGACCACTGCCCAAGGGTGCTATTTGTTAATAGAAAAAATTTAATTGGCTTAACAAAGTGCTTCTTAAAATTATAGAAAGTTTAAATTTTAATTGCCATAATTTTTCAAAAATGATTCAATTTTTTTTTTTTTTATTAGTAAATCGAATCAATTCAAAATGCTCTTACCATACTCTTGAACTTTTGTTCTTTTCTTTTCACCTCAATACGATGTAGAGTAATTGAAACTTTTCCAGGCATTCTACTTTTAAATTTACTATTAATACTGCTAATTAATGTACAACAAAGAGCTAATTAATTACTTCTTCTTGCGCAAAATATTACTAATTTAATAAATAAATAATAGAGTAGTTTTTTTTTCTAATACTTCAATTCACATGAATCAAATAATGCTTTGTAAACTCATCAAACAAAAATAAGTTAATTTTTTAAAGAATTATATATGTTTTAGCTTTATAATTTAAGATAACTCTTTTAAATATAAGCTTAACTTATATTTTTTAAATTAAAGGTATTTCTCTTTAAAATAAAATGTAGACTTTATTACATAAAATCAAAAAAATATTTTAAAAATATCTTTTTTTAAATTTGAATTTTTTAGATTCTTAATTATGATTTGTGAAATAAAAAATTTATATTTCTTTATAAAAATTAATTATTTTACATTTTTTATTTATGAGTGATCAGTAAAATTTAGACGAATAAATACAAATAGATTAGCAGTTTTCACTCAAAAATAATGTCTTTTAACGATTCTAAGAGCTATTTGATGGTCTAAGAACTCAAAATAAAAACGAATAATTCATTCTAATTCTAGATAGCTACAGTACCAAGGTATTATCTTCAGCTTTTAATTTGAGAGAAATCCTTAAATTTGGGGTTCAATGTATAGAAAAGCTAGAGTTAAAAAGAAAAAGATTCTAAAAGTGCAATGCCATTTACATCGTTGAACCTTCATAGTAAAGCATTGAGGCAATAATAAATGACTTCAAATCTAAAGATAATCCACAATATGCTAAAATAAATATTTTCTTTACAAGAAAGCTAAGCAAAGAATTTCTTAAGTAGTTTGCAATACCATCATTTGTAGTTAGAATTTAATCTATAAAAGAACTTTAACACGATTTTTTTTTCACTGATCAGAACTCCTTCAATTTAGACATTCCTTTAGCCTTTCCAAAACTTTATTCTGGCAACTTTTCATTTGAAACTTAATTATTGGAAGATATGATTTCATAAAAAATGTTGACTATTCTGCCAGCTCTACTTAATTTTAATGCTATAAATATAATCACTAGTAAAGATATCCAAACAGTATCACATAGATTCTCAAATATTTTGCATCAAAAAATTCTCGAATACAAAGAAAGATTAAAAATTGAATAAAGTAAGTACGTGGATGAACTCAGCGGTAATACATACATTATCATATTTGACAGAACTGATGATGTTATCACACCTGCTATCCATGATTTATATTACGAGTCTATGATTCATGATTTACTCGAAATAGATCCCTCAAGTTCAAATTATTAGTATGAAATTCTAATTAAAAAGAATCAATAAAATGAAACAGAGATTGTAAATGACAAAAATAAAATTAATTAAAATGAATAAACTCAAAATTAAAACACAAATGCTAATAATCAATAAACATTAAATAATCCTAGTTCAACTTAAGCTAACCAAAATAAAATATGCAAATAAATTACTGGTAATTACTAGGATGAAATATTCGAAAAATTTAGATACAAAAATATATCAGATAGTTTAAAAGAAATAAGTGAAGAACTCTAAAATTTTGCTAAAAAACATAAAAACATTAAGAATAATAAAATAGATATTGAAAACTAGAGCTTGGAAAATACAGAAAACATTTTAAATCAACTACCACTGTATGAAGAAAAATATTCAAAGCTTAGCATGCATATGGATATTATAGAAAATTGTTATAAAATTTTTCAGAAAAAAAATTTACAAGATGTTGCTGAGATAGAGCAATAGCTAGCTACAGGAATTGACACTGAAGGACATAAAATAAAACCTAAGAATATTAAATAAAAGCTTCTAGAGATGGTTTAATCTTAAGAATTAAGCCATGATGTGAAGCTGAGATTAACAATAATTGCTCTATTAAACTTAAATTATGATTTTAAAAGCAGGCATTAACTAATCTAAAGTTTCAATTAGTTAGAATAGACCTTATTTTGGAATCTGCATTGGATAGATAAAAAGCTAAACAATATTGTTGAGGTTGACAAGTTAAAGCAAAGTGAAAAACTCATTAAACATACAAAAGCTAAAGTAAAAAATTTTAAGCAAGGAGTTGATGTGGAATTTTGCCGTCATACACCAGAACTAGCACTAAAAGTTGAAGATATCTTACAAATTTTACTAAAATAAAATGCAAACGACTACTCAGATTTGCTATAAAAGATTGGCTATGAACTTTAAATTATAGAATAATCTCAACAGCTTCAGTTGCAACAATAAAAATTATCTTCCTAGCAAAGTCCTACTAAATATTAAGTTAACATAGAAATGCAAAAGCTGATCAGAGATAAATAAAACTCTACAGATGTAAAAGATATCAGCTATTATAAGAGTTAAAATAAATTTATAGTATTTATTATAGGCGGAATAACCTATGCAGAAATAAGGTCAATAAGATAACTTGATTTAGTACTTAAAAGTAATCTTCAAGTCATTTTAGGGTCAACCCACGTCCTCACTCCTTAATTATACATTGAAGGATTGTAAGCGATGCCAAAATATCAATAATGATGAAAAAGCAATTAAAATATTTAAGTATAAATAAATATCTTTCTATAAACCTTTCAATCATAAATTAACATATTATTTGGAAGATACACCATAAATAAAGAAAGTTAAATATTTTATCTCGTTATTATTGAATAATTTATTTATTTTAAATAAGTTTATTTTTTTAAAATATTTATTTCTTACTAATTTGCTTTTTATGTTTCATTTTAAATCATAATTAATTTAATTTAGAAATATTTTTTTTAAAGATTTTAGAGTTGGATATACAATATTTGCTTAATTTTAGTTTGTTTTTTTAATTTAAACCTATTTTAAAACAACTTCAAGATCATTCGGAAAGTAAGATAAAAATAAAAAAATTTGATGAATTTTTACTCTAAATTAGTCTAACTTTTGCAAAGATAAATTTTCTATTTTTTTAATAATTTAAAAATAATGCTTTTTTTTAAATGAAATTTATAATAATAATTTTTAGAAATAAGTGTAGATGATTATCGTTTAATGCTAGGTTTGCAACTTAATAATTTACTTTTTAGATAAGTTGGAATAATTTTAAATATGGAATCAACATACGATAGGATAATGTAAATCTGCTTCGATATTCACTGATAAAACAGTTAAATTATCTTAAAATGGAAATGATATCTATTGTGCCTATGAAGATTTATAATGTAAGAATTGCTTCTAATTTATTGGTAAGCTATATCATAATTCCACATAAAAATTTCAAACTCCTCTGAAAAAATACCTGTTAAAACTTGATAGTATTAATATTTATGATTGCAAAACTCAACAATATTTAGATAAATTAACCATTAAAGATAATTAATAATAAGCTTAAATTGAAACTCCTTAAAAAAAACATAATAAACTTTAAGAAATAAATAATAAAATTAAAGAAAAAAAACCATTATTTTTTAATGGTTTTGAGGATTATTAAAGTGAATTTGAATAAAATTAATTAAAAAAGATATAAAGGGAAGTCCTTAAATAAATTCTAAAGAGTGAAGAATACTTATAAAAATTTAAGCAGTTAGTTCTATATTTGTAAAATAGACAATAAACTCTAAATAAAATATCAGAAAGACTTTTTTAAAAGCTTTAATAAGCTAAAAACAAATTAATTGATAATTAAATTTGATTTGTTGAAATCACTTAAAGAAAAATAAAACTGATTTATTTAATTGAATTGTTTAATAAAATTTCTTTATAAAAAAACTTATGAATATTATATGGTATTTTGCTTATCTATAAATATTTGGAAAAATATAGATTTATATGTAATTATAAAAAATAAACAAATGTCTGAAGATACATTTTTTATATATAATTTTAATAATAATTCTGTTAATTTTTTAAAAACGCTTGAAACATTCAATTCATTATTGAATTAAAATTCGTATTTTAAAGAAAAAGAAGAAGAAGAAAATTTACTGAATTTATTAAAAGTCCTTTTCAATTGAATAATTTATATTTACACTAATATTGAACATAATTAATTTTTTGATTTTTTAAGATTTTTAGAAATTTTGTAAATTAGTTTTGTTCATTTCATATGAGACCTTCTTTAAAATCTGAGTCTATAGTTTAACCTGCTAATTTTCCAAAGATTCCCTAGCAGTAATACTTACAAAAAACATCAAGCAAATAGCATATTTAGTCTAGCCCAGTAGTTAATAGCATTGAGTAGGCACATGCGGTTAAACCTTTAAATTTAGCAAGCAACCCAGCTGTACTCTATTAAATGCAATCTCCTACTTAAGTGAAACAAAATTAGATTTAATTTGGATATAATTTCTAAATAGCAAGCCCATAATAACAATTTAAACAAGCACCTTTTACCTACAACTAACCAACTACAGTGCAATAATTTCTTTCACCTCCTTAACAGTTTTAAACTGAAAGAGCTACTCGAGTTCACACATAACCAACAAAAATTTAAGGAAAAAATGATAACTTTTTATAAATAGATTAGATTTCTCCTACTAAATAAAATTTAACAACTTTAAGCAACAACGAGCAGCATTAGTAAACTTATTATTTCTAAAATACGAGCAACCAAAAGAATAACTTGAGTGCTTAAATTTTAAACACCACAAATTCTAATTATTCTCCATAAAAGTAGTAATAACAGAATCAATAAATATAACAACAATAACAATAACTTTTTTAAAATACAATAATTAAATAATCTCCTAAAACGAATTCCTAACTTACAGCATAAATTCTAATTAAAAATAATTCTTAAAACTAAATTCAATAATAGTAACAATAAACACTGTAAAAATAACAAATGAATTAGCTGCAAACTAAGCAAGTTCTAATACCTACTTAAAATTTCGCTAAACAAGAGTAAAAAAATATTATTTTAATCATTTAAATATATTTTCAAATTAAAATAGATCCCAGCAACAAGAAGTTGATGCAAAAATGAACTCAATGGATTAAAAAATTAACTTATTAGTTTAAGAAATCAACTCTCTTTAAATTCTAATAGTAAAGAAAAATAAAGAAGCTAAGTATTGGAAACAAAAGTATGAAGCTATCGATCAAAACATGGCTTCATTTTTAAGTGTAATTCACTAATTTTTTCTCAAATATCAATTAAAATTAAATAAATTTTATAAAAACTTACTAATTTAAATTCTTAGAATTAATCAAGTTTTTAAATTTAAATTCCAGCTTTTTAAGTATAGGCAATTTTTTTAAATTTAATACTTTAGTATAAATATAAAATTTTTTTAATATTTATTGTTTGAGGGAGCACTGAAGAATATTTTTAATTCGAATAACAATATCAGAAAAAATTCAAATTTTCTTAAATTAATTTTATTAAATATTTTTTATTTTTTAATTTGTTTTATTTGGATGGTTTGATTAGTATTTTTAACTATTTTAAATATTTTGAAACTTTATAAAGAATTCATTTTTTAAAACTTAATTCTCAACATGCCAAAGTTTTAAGAAGTTTATTTAATGTAATGAAGGAATTAGCCTTTTGAATAATAATATTTGTATAAAAAAATAGGATGAAGATAAAGGAGAAAATTTAACACCAAGAAGATAGTAGAAAAATACAGACTCAGTAATAGAAGTAAGCTTTTTTGAAACCGACAAAATTTAAATATAAAAATGATTTTAGGAAGAAAAGGATATAGAGAATAGTGAGGATTATCATAAAAGAGATTAACACATTTGTAAATTAAAAACTAAGATAAAGGATTTAAATTAACAACTATTTGATAAGGATCTTTATTACAAAGAGCAACTAGATACGATAACAAAGATAATTAAGTAAAAAATTTGCTTAAATTATAATTTATTTATTTTTTTATAAAATGTTTAGATAAAAAGATGAATATTTGTAATAGTACATTTCTCTCAATCAAGAGTTATTAGATAAGATAGAAATATTGAGCCAATAACAAACTCAGTTTTAGTAAATGAAGGATGATAACGAATAACTTTTTATGGATTTATAAAACAAGTAAGAAATAATAGATAGACTTTAAAAATAATTAAATATTGATGACAGGACATCTCTTTATAATTCTTAGCATCACGAAGATTTAAACGTAAGCTTGATCAACAAGCTTTAATAAGAAGTTACAATAGTTTAATCAGATTATTAAATATTGCAGAGTTAATATAAATCTCTACAAGCAGAAAATGAAAACTTATAAGCAAGAGTAAACACTCTTCTATTTGCTTAGACTAAAGGTACCCTCTTTTCTAACGATTCTCCAAGCGTTTATGATAAGCTTGTTTTTGACAGGAGCTCTGAAATTAAAAAAATTTAACAATAACTAAGCTAGTATGCTACTATAGTATAAGAAATTCAAAATGAGGAAGATTTGCAAGAAAGTTAGGGACTATAAAATTAGTTTATTAAATAAGATCTTGTAGATAGCTACCATTCCTCTCAAAGCAATAGAGATGGCTAAATAAAGTAGTAGCAAATTCTTACATCAGACTTTGCAAGTTAAAGGAACTATCCTCACCTATCTAACAATATATTTGCTGCATCTTCTTACAATAATAGTCCTTAAAAAGATCCAATTTTGCATCAAGACTCTATATGATTTTGAAAAAGTTAGTTAACAATTTAATAAAATCAATAAATTTAATTCTTAAAATATATTGGTACTTTAAGAACGATTAATTTTTGTAAATAAATAAGGTTATTTGAGTTTGGTAATATAACTTTTAAATTTATTAGTAAAAATGTGTATTTACTTTTATTTTAATTTATATTTTGAGTTTATAAATATTTATTTTATGAAGTTAAAAATGACTAAAAATTATTTTTTTGTTTGTTCCTTTACATTTTAAAAATATTTTCTTTTGTAATTTTTTGTTAATTTATTAAAATGCAAAAGAAAAAAGTAAAATAAGAATTATTCTTAGTGAATAAAATATATTTAAGTTAGCAATTAAAATTAATTTTTTTAAATAATAATAAATTCAAATAATTTACATTAGATGAATATATTATTAGTTTAATAATTAAATATTAAATAAAGTATTTTTATAAATTTTAATACGAATTATTGAATAAACTCGAAATTATATTCTAAACTGTTAAAAATAACTTTAAATATACTTAATGAAGAAAACCTTTAATTTATTTATGGTTTAGTCTACCTACCTACCTACCTCTCTCAGTTTTTGTCTTAAAATAAATTAAAAAAGCCAAAGTAATTGATATATTTAAGTTAATAAAATTAAATTGCATTAATTTTTTTTAAAAAGTCTAAAATATATTTAAAGAAGAAGTAGGCATGATAGAATACAAATATACATATCAATAAATAACTCAGAGATTTTTGTTATTCTTTCTTTATAAACATTAGGAGATATTAAAATTTAATGCAAATTAAACAGCTCAAACAAGCAACAAAATAATTTGATGAATAAAAATCAAGTAGAATTATTAAATAGCCTTAAACAAATAATTTAATTAAAAAGAACAAAAAATATCAATTAATTAAAACACAAATAAAAATAGTCACAAAATGTCAATTTCAAAAATAGATTTGTTTTCTTCTTAATTTTATTTTAATATAAGAGGACCATCGAACAGAAAAGGCACTCTTTTTGGGTCTATTCTGTCTTTAATAATTGTAAGTATTACAATCTCATATTTAGCTTACCTTTTTGAGTAGTATTTTAGCAACTAAATAGACCCTAATTACAGATCTTAAAGTTTTACTAATACTTAATCAACAGAGCTGGATTTAACAGAAGATCTAATTTCATTTAGGTATGAATCAAATTATAACTACAGTGTAGACAACATATAGAAAGAATAGAATAAGACTTACATTGTTTATTTAGCTTATTTCATTTATATGAATAAAGATTAATCTAATATAATTCCTTTAAATGTGATACAATGTACAAACCCTGACTTAGAAGGATTTTACTGCTTAGATTATTCATAGATTACTACCTCATCATTGATATCTGACAAAATAGATAAAATTTTGAGTTAAGTGTAAATTTTTGTTTACGGGTGTCTTGACTTAGATGCTCAAAAAACAACTATACCTGATAACTGTGCTAGTCAGTCAGATATTGATAATTTAATGAATGCAATGTATTCTGCTTTAAAAATATAAATAAAAACTTCTCAGTTTAATACCAAAACTTAAAACTTTGAATCTTCATACAGGACATCTATTATTTTTACATTATCAAATCAATTTGTTTAATCAATTTTAAATGTTTAAAAGCAAACAACTACTGTCAAGAGAGGTTTACTGATTCAATCTTCTACTAATTATACTTCTCCTCTTTCCTTTACATCAGAAATATAAACACTAGATAGATAATCTTTAATTTAATTAGCTAATTTGTCTTCTTATGCTTAAGGAACAGTACAAGTAGATGAGCTATATTAAGAAATTTATATATCATATCCAACAATTCCAACAATATTATCCCTTGCAAATAGTATTTTTTAAGTACTAATGCTATTAGGATTTGTTGCAAGGAGATTATCTATGAGTTCAATTAACAAAGACCTGTTTGTGATACTATTATAAAATATATGTTAAGAAACTTATTTTAAATTATTAAAGTCAAATAATTTTGTACAAGAAGACTCAGAAAGTTAATAATAACAAATTAATAATAACTAATAATGTTAAAATTAAACAGATGAATCTTAAATAAAAAATATTGAAGAAAAAAATTAAGATGATTAGACCTAAGAAAGATAGAATAACTTAAATCGTTCTCTCTTTATAAAGACATTCTAAGATTTAAACATGTTAAATTCTATGAATAAAAACAAAAAAGAACTCACTAATTAAGATTTTAATTAAGATAAAAAACTCTCTGAACCCCCTTTGCTACATAAAATTTTCAAAAAATTACAAAGTGAAGAATAAAAAGTGCTAAGCGATGAAGACAGCATAATTAGATCTAAGAATATTTTTACAAATTCTCCAATGAAGTTAAAAAACGAAAAATTATTTTTCAACAACAGTACGTTTTTTGAACATAATTAGTTTTAAAACTCCACTATTTTGTAATAATACCAAGAATTAAGTAATAATTCTGTATGTAATAGTATAATTAAACAAAAAAATTAATGTAATTTGTAGTAAAAAGACACCTTTGATAGGTATTTATTTAATTAAATGTAGTAAAAAAGTGTAGCTGAACATCTTGAAAAGTATTCATTTTTGTAGAAAAAGCTTTAACTATTTTAAAATAAAAAAATAACCAGTCAAATTCAAAAGGTACTTTTCCAAAAAAGGTATATATTTTATTATAAATTCTAAAAAAATAATTATTTATTCATTTCTAAGATTATGCAACTGGAAGAAATCTGATAATGATCCAAAGACATTAAATTAAAACTAAAAATTGAAAATCTAGCATATTGTTGAAAAAGATTTTGATATTATTTAATTTTATAAGGATATCTTGTTTTTGAAAAAAGCAATCATGATTCTATTCGATGAAGAATAACTAGCTGCTTTACAGTAAGTAGGATGCACTCATTCATTTTTAGAGTTAGATTTAAAAGAATTAGAAAAAAACACAAAAAATTTAGGTATCTTATTTAAATCTAAATAAATAATTTCTTTTATGAATTATTTTTATTAAAATAGAAAACATTTCTAACCATTATGAAAAATAATTTGCTATTTTCTCATCAGATGAGCTTAAGAATCTTTATCTATAAAAATTTTATGAGAGGTGCTTAAAAATGCAAAAACTGAGTAGTATAGATAAAAAAATTTTGTCTTGTCTTTAGGATATTATAAAAATTTGAATCACGATTTATTTATACTTTAGGAACAAAATTAAATTATGTTATGCATTTATATTGAGAAAGTTTTAAAAATTATAAATTTCACTTCTTTACTTTTGAATAGTTTTATAAGATTTTAATAAAACTTTAATAAAAATTATATTAATTCAAAAGCCAATCCTCTAAAAATCCACTAAAATAAAATAAAAATTTAATTATAAAGCAAATATATATTAACCATTTAAATTTCACATTTATTTTTTTCATCTCAAAATCATTAAATTTTAAAATTCTGAAAAGTGATATGAGATTATTATCCTTTGCTTAATACATTTTTATGAAGTTTACTTTTTTTTAACAATATTTTGATTGTTTCTAAGAAAACTATTAAAATCATTAATAAAATAATTTAATTTTAATTCAATTAATTATTTTTGAATATGAGAAGTAAGAAAAATTTTTTTTCAGTTGTATTTATTTTATTATAATTATCCAAAAAATTAGTTATGTTATCAAAAAATTACCTAATAACAGAGGACATCTTATCCAAGAGATCTGCTGATATACTTTATCAAAAAATAGTTTTTCATATTATTTAAAATGTACTACAAATATAATATAACATATAAAATAAACCATATTTTTTATTTATTTAACTTAAGATAAATTATCATTTAGGGAATAGGGGTTACCCTAATTCATTTTTTTAAATTTTCAGTCAAATTTTTATTTCTAATTAATATTATCAAAATCATGTTGGTTTTGCTCTATTACAAAAATAAAATACTAAAATTAGATCTTGCTTTTATCTTAATTTAACAGAAATTTTTTTATTAAATGAAATATATTATGCTTTTATAAATAAATTCTTGAAAAAAAAATTTATTTATTTAGTTAGTTAAAAAAATTAAATCAATCTTTAAAAATAATTAAATTTATAAATTGTCTTATCTTATTTATTTTAGCAGCTTTTTTAAAATAAATTTAATTTACTTACTGACAATTATTACAATAAAGAAATAGCCTAGTTTTTTTAGTTTTAAGTAGAAATATTTATTGAATCTAATGTATTAGCTGATGAATTAGTTAAAAAAAGACCAAAAGCTTATAAGTTAACAAAATTTTAAGTAGAGGTATTGGAAAAATAATAATTAATTAGTAAACAATAAAAATAGTTATTAAATAAATAAATAAATGGATTTTTTCTTTAGATTTGATTTATTCTCTTCTTAATTTTAATTTAATATTAGCGGATCTTAAACTAGAAAAGGAACTGTTTTAGGTACATTTATATCCTTGATGATAATAGTATTTACTTCATATTACTTTGTTTATCTTTTACAATAGTATTTTAGCAACCAAATATAGCCTAGCTATTCAGCTTAAAATTATACCAACAATCAATTCATCAATTTAGAGTTGACTAATGATCTAATAGCATTCAGATTTGAATCAAATTATAATTTAGGCATTGATATTTTACAAGCAAAATAAAATAAAACATATATAGTGTATTATGCTTATTATGTTTTAATGAATTAAGATAATTTTGATTTGATACAACTAGATATAATTAATTGCCTTAATCCTACTTTAGATGGATTTAAATGCATTGATATCTCAAAAATACCTAATTAAATATTGACATCTAATAACAAAGATAGGATCCTATCTTAAATCCAATTATTTGCATACGGCTGCCTTGATATTGATCTTTAAAAAACGATTGTTCCTGATAATTGCGCTACTTAATAATAAATCGATGATGTTGTAAATGCTTTTAATGCTGGTCTTAAGGTGCTAGTAAAAACTTCTTAATTCAATGTAAAATCACAACTGATTGAAGATAGTTACAGAAATACTTTTATCTATACTTTATCAAACCAGAATATTGTAACAACATTAAAAATTTAAAATCAATAAACTAGTGTTAAATAAGGGTTTTTCATTTAAGAGGAAACTAACTTTACTTCACCTTTATCGTATGAATTGGAAATTTAAAGTCTGAGTAGATAATCATCTATTGAACTTACAAATATATCTGCTTACAGTCAAGTTAATGTTTTAGTTGATTAACTATACCAATAAATACATATCTAATATCCAACTATACCTTAAGTTTTATCATGGGTTAATAGCATTTTTTAATTGCTGCTATTTTCTGGTATTTTAATAAGGTTTATGTCTTTAAATTCAATCAAAAATGATTTATTTGTTTTATTTCTATAAAATATCTACTAATAAACATATTTAAAAATACTGAAAGCAAATAAAATTATTAAATAAGACAAAGATCCATCACCATTAAGTTAAATACAGAATTTATAAGACTAAAAAGAATCAGAAATTGGAGAAGAAAATGAATTTGAAAATAATAAAACCAGTAATTTGATGCCCTAAAATAATTTTAGATTTAAGCTAGAGCTAGACTCAAAATTTAATATGAAGAATTGTAAATAAGATATCCAAGAGCAGAGTAAATAAGAAGATATTTAAACCAATTTAAATATGCTACAAACTGATGATAATTTTTATGCCTAGGATTAAGCTAAACATTTATAAGAAAATATCAAGTAGAGATCTAAATTTCAAAATATGTAGCAAATTGATTTTGAAAAAAAGTAAGACATTACAGATACTCAATTTCTTGATTAACCTATCAAAAATTCAATTTTGCTGTAAAATTGCTCTAATATTCAGAAAACTTTGATAAACAATCCTGATAAAAGTCCAAATTAACAAAGCAAAAATAAATTTATAACACATTTTTTAAGTTTTTAAGGCCAAGTAGAAGCTTAGTCCAATGATGATTAAGTATAGAAATACCTTTAAAATTTCAGACTCATTTAAAGTATGAAATTTTCAAAAATAGTGAATATGTTTTTATTTAAAAGGGTAAACTTAAGGTAATATTTTTAAATTTTATAAAAATTCATTCGTTTTTTTAATAAAAGGTGTTGTAAAAGAAAAAAGGATGAACAGGCTTAAAATTAAAACTATTTTAAAACTTAAAAAGTTAAAATAGAATAGTAAATAAATAAAAACCTCGATATTTTAGAGTTATATAAGGATATCTTATAAATAAAGAAAGCTATTATGGTATTGCTGAAAAAAGACTAATTTGCAGCATTAAGGCTTATTGGGTGTTCTTCAGATTTTTTAAATTTTAATTTTAACTAATCTGAAAATAAAAAAGATGAACATCGATTAGGTAATTACTTTTAATATTAATTGTGTTATAAATATACTTATTTATTGTTCAAACAAAAGGAAATCATTATGAATAGCTGAATGCAATAACTATTTCAAGTTAGCTCTAGGAAAAATATATATAAAAATTTGTATAGAGGTGTGTGATTAATTAAAATTTGAATGATGTTGATAAAAGAATTATGTCATCGATAACTAATTTAATTGATGATTGATTTTGAATATTTGTTGTTAGGTTGAGAAAAAAAAATTCAAAAATTTTTATTTAAATATTTCTTGTCAGAATTTTACTTACAATCTAGATTTTAATAAATATTATTTATTCAGTGAACATTCTATTTTTTTACTAATTAATTTATTTATTAGATTTTTTACTCAGGAAATAAAAAAAGAATTATTTTTTTCTATTGAAATATAGTTAGTTAGATCGTTTAAAATTATAATTAAGAAATATTTTTTAAGTTTATGCCTATAATAGAAAATGTATAATATTTTCAGTACAGTTCAATAAGGAGAGTAGTTTTTTAAAGTTTATTATTTAAAAATTCGCCCGAATCAAAATATTAAATAAATAAAAATTTAGTATTCACATAAGTTTAATTTCTAATTAAATATTTATATGTGAATACCATATATAAAATAAACTAAAAAATAAATTTACATATATTAATAAGGAATTTAACTTGACTAATTATATTTTTAATTATCTAGGTAAAACATCAACATTTATTAAACAATAAAAATAAAAATGAATATATTATTTATCAAAAATTCAAAAAATATTAGATTTTAAAATAACCATCATATTTTATAATTATACTTCTTGTATTTCTTTGTTTTAGTTTTTATCAAATTTAATTAAAGTCTCCTTTTTAGCAAAATAAATTATCAATTTATTTATTTGAAGAAATTAAAATTAAAAGAAAGAGTATATAGAATATTGAATATGAACATTTCTAATTTCGATTTGTTTTCATCATAGTTTTTTTTTAATGTAAAAGAATCACATATTAAGAAAGGCACTCTGTTTGGATCATTACTAACTTTTTTGATCATAACTATTACTATGTATTACTTAGGATACCTCCTTTCATTATTCATAAATAATTAAATAGATCCTAACTATAAAGCTTAAAGTTTCTCAAATGTAGACTCAATAAAAATGGAACTAACTGAAGATTTGATTGCTTTTAGATTTGAATCTAGCTATAATCTAAATGTAGATGAATTAGAAGAATAAACTAAAAAAAAATATATTGTCTTTTATGCATTTTATTTACACTAAAATTAAACAACTTCAGAATCAGTCAAAGTAGACGTTATTAAATGCTCAAGTCCTACTTTAGAAGGATATTACTGTCTTGACTTTTCTAAGTTACCTAACTAAACACTATTCTCAGATAATGTTTAAAGTACTTAATCTCAAATTTAAATAAGCTCTTATGGGTGTTTAGATATTGATACAACCAAAACAACTATACCAAATAATTGTGCTGATGCTTAAGATATTAATAACGTAATTAATGCTTAAACTTCAGGACTAAAAATAAAATTAAAGACTTCTTAATATAATACAACCTCATAAAAAATTGAAACGAGCTATAGAAGCAGTTTTATAATGACTCTGTAAAATTAGCTATTCTTAACCTTGATAAAATTATAATAACAAATAACGACAATTAAGCAGGGCTATTTATTTTAAGGTAAAACGAATTTTTCTTCTCCAATTTCATATGAAGTTGAAAATCAAAGCTTAGATAGATAGCAAGCATTACAATTTTCTAATTTAGGAAGTTTTAGTTAGATAAACATTGTACTTGACGAATAATACTCTCAAATCTAAATTTAATATGTAACAATCCCATTTATATTATCTTAAGTAAATAGTATCTTCTAACTTTTAGTGCTATTAGGATTTTCTGCAAGATATGTTTCTCGAAATTCTATGAAAAATAATTTTATTTTAGCCTAGCTGCAAAGCACTTATTTACAAAAATACTTACAAATCCTCAAAAATAGTAAATTTTTAGAGTAAAAAGAAGAACTAAAAGAATAAGATGTTAGAACTCAAAGAGATATGAAAAATTCAGAAGAGCTAAAAGAATAAGACATTTTAGAAAATAATTACTTAAATGAAATTTAAACTTCTAATTTCAAGCCAAAGTATATTTTAGATTTTAAAAACTCCAAAATCTAAAAAACCTAAGATTTAAAAAATATTGATTAGAAATTTGATTAAATCGTTTTTAAAAGCTAACAAATAAATTGCTAAAATCCAAAAAATTAGCTTTATAATTATAGAGAACATTCTGAAATTAGTTCTTCTCCATTAAATAGAGCTGATACCACAATAAAAAATAGATAAAATACACGTGAAATTAGTTAGTTTGATTCATTATAAATCCCAATTTTTAATTCATAGAACTAAAATAAATTATAAGCTGAAGAAATATAAGATAAATAATTCGATAGTATAATCTATGAAAAAAATAATTTACAAGAATAAATTGTTGATAATAAGAAAAATTACAAATTAGATCAATTTAATTAAAATATTTACTTTTAATTAGCAAAATTAGTTAAAAGCAAATAGGTTTCATCACAAATACATAGCTTTTTATTTGAAAATAGGTATTTTTAATTATTTAAACTTATAAAAAATATTATAAAATAATATAGGTTTTGCAAAAAAAGAAGTCATAGCCAAGAAGAATGTTTGGTCTAGCGATAAAAAGAAAAAATATCTTCTTAAATCTGCAGTGATTTAAATATATTTTCTTTTTATAAAGATATACTGTTTTTAAAGAAAGCAGTTATGGTTTTATTAAATTAAGAATAATTGGCAATGCTTTAACTAGTAGGATGTTCTAATGACTTTTTAAATTTCAGCTAAAGTGAGCTAGAAAATTTGTTAGTAAATGAATAAAATAGATTTAGTCATTTTGAAAAGTAGCATTCAATTTTGAATTCAGAATAAATCCATTCTGTTTATATTCAAAAGTTCTTAAAGAGATGTTAAAGCTAAGAAAATTTAAATAAAATTGATAAGAGAATTTTATCATCATTACCTAAAAATAAACAAATTGAATGATGTACTTATATATTTATCAGCCAGAAGATATTATAATAATTCTTTATATTTTTATTCAATATATTTTTTAATGAAAAAAGTACATAAGATATTATGATAAAAAATTTGTTAATTAACTTAGTGCTTTTATTTTAAAATAAGTCATTTATCATAAAAAAATTGTAATACATAAGTAAATTTTTTAATTAAAATTACATTTTATTAATTAAAATTAGTAATTCTTTTAATATAAAAGGGTAAATTTATTAATTTAAAAGAGTGTATTTAATTGGAAAAATAACCATTGTTTTACTCATTAATAAAATAATTACATAAAAATAAGATTGTACCTTTCTAAATAATATTCTTTACATTTCATAATTTTTTTTAATTTAAACGAATCTAAAATATAATAAAATCCATTTATTTGCCTATTTTTTTAATTAATTTACAATAGATTGATTTTTCATATTTACATTAAAGATATTAGTTTCAAATAAATTAATAAATGCTTGCTCTATAAAAAAAAATTTTAAGATTGAAATTAATAAATATTTAATATATAATAAAATCATTATCTTTATTTATTTTTGATAAAAACCACTAACGAAAAATATATTAGACCAAAAAAATAAATAAATTAAAAAAATTTTTTGAATAAAATAAATGTTTGAAAAAAAGTACTTGAATTAATATTAGATTTATTTTAGAATCACTATCATATGTCACTATTATACTTATTACATTTTACTTATTATTTTTAATATAAACTTGAAGAATAAATAAACTACCTTTAAGTAAATATAATTATCAAGTCATTTAAAAAATAAAATCAAAGGAAAGAAATTAAGAATATATGATAAACATTTCTAATTTCGATATATTTTCATCATAGTTTTTTTTTAATATAAAAGATTCAAATATTAAGAAAGGTACTCTATTTGGATCGCTTCTAACTATTTTAATCATTGCGATTACTTTGTATTATTTTGGATACCTTCTTTCGTTATTCATAAATAATTAAATTGATCCTAACTATAAAGCTTAAAGTTTCTCAAACGTTGACTCAGTAAAAATGGAACTAACTGAAGATTTGATTGCTTTTAGATTTGAATCTAGCTATAATCTAAATGTAGATGAATTAGAAGAATAAACTAGAAAAAAATACATCATCTTTTATGCATTTTATTTACACTAAAATTAAACTACTTCAGAATCAATCAAAGTAGACATTATTAAATGCTCAAGTCCTACTTTAGAAGGATATTACTGTCTTGACTTTTCTAAGTTACCTAACTAAACACTATTCTCAGATAATGTTTAAAGTACTTAATCTCAAATTTAAATAAACTCTTATGGGTGTTTAGATATTGATACAACCAAAACAACTATACCAAATAATTGTGCTGATGCTTAAGATATTAATAACGTAATTAATGCTTAAACTTCAGGACTAAAAATAAAATTAAAGACTTCTTAATATAATACAACCTCATAGAAAATTGAAACAAGCTATAGAAGCAGTTTTATAATGACTCTGTAAAATTAGCTATTCTTAACCTTGATAAAATTATAATAACAAATAACGACAATTAAGCAGGGCTATTTATTTTAAGGTAAAACGAATTTTTCTTCTCCAATTTCATATGAAGTTGAAAATCAAAGCTTAGATAGATAGCAAGCATTACAATTTTCTAATTTAGGAAGTTTTAGTTAGATAAACATTGTACTTGACGAATAATACTCTCAAATCTAAATTTAATATGTAACAATCCCATTTATATTATCTCAAGTAAATAGCATCTTCTAACTTTTAGTGCTATTAGGATTTTCTGCAAGATATGTCTCTCGAAATTCTATGAAAAATAATTTTATTTTAGCCCAGTTGCAAAGCACTTATCTACAAAAATACTTACAAATCCTCTAATTTAATAAATTTTTAGAAAAAAACGATTAACAAATAGATTAAGAAATGGAAAATCAAAAAGATATGAAAAATTCAGAGGAGTTAAAAGATTAAGATATTTTAGAAAATAATTATTTAAATGAAATTTAGTCTTCTAATTTCAAGCCAAAATATATTTTAGATTTTAAAAACTCCAAATGTTGTTAAAAATAGTAGGAATTTCAAAATATTAACTCAAAAATTAATTAGATAGTCTTAAAAAGTTAATAAATGATTTACTAAGATCCAAAAAATAAAATTGCTAATAAAGGAGAACAATCTGATGTAAGTTCCTCCCCAATAAATAGAGATGATACTACAATCAAGAATATATAAAATACACATGAAATTAGTTAGTTTGATTCCTTATAAATCCCAATTTTTAATTCTTAGAACAAAAACAAATCTTAAGCTGAAGAAATATAAAATAAATAGTTAGATAGTATAATTTATGAAAAAAATAATTTGCAGGACTAAATCGCAGTCACTAAAAAAAATAAAAAATTAGATCAATTTAATTAAAATATTTACTTTTAATTAGCAAAATTAGTTAAAAACAGAACAGTTTCAACACAAATACACAGCTTTTTATTTGAAAACAGGTATTTATTATTAATTATAGTTAAAAATATTATCATAAAATAATATAGGTTTTGCAAAAAAAGAAATAATAGACAAGAAGAGTGCTTAGCATAGCTATAAAAAGAAAAAATATCTTCTTAAATCTGCAGTGATTTGAATATATTTTCATTTTATAAAGATATATTGTTTTTAAAGAAAGCAGTTATGGTTTTGTTAAATTAGGAACAATTGGCAATGCTTTAACTAGTAGGATGTTCTAACGATTATTTAAATTTCAGCTAAAATGAGTTAGAAAATTTTTTAGTAAATGAAGAAAATAGATTTAGTCATTTTGAAAAATAGCAAGCTATTTTAAATTCAGAATAAATTCACTCTTCTTATATTCAAAAATTCTTAAATAGATGCTAAAACAAAAATATTTTAAATAAAATTGACAAGAGAATTTTAACGTCATTGCCTAAATAAAAACAAATTGAATGAATCATTAATTACATATTTTATACAGGCGTGTTAGGTCAATTTATAGATGTTTGTATACATTTTTTTTATTTACTCAATATATTTATTATATCACTTGAATAAAAACAAAAAACTCTTTATGTTTATCAGAATAGTATATTAGAAAATTAGTTTATTAAATTAATCAATAGTTGTAATATAAAGGCTTTAGACATAACATTTTTTTAATTACATTTTATTCTTCTTAATTAAAATCAGCTGTATGTGATAGATATTGTTTTGATATATAATTTTAAATAATAATTATTATTAATTTATAAGAAAAAACAAATATTCAAAGTAGAAGTAATTGTAAAAAAGACCTTAATAATTTATTTTCTTATAATAGTACATAGATACATAAGTCAGAATGTACCTTTCTAAATTAGATTTGTTTTCTTCTTAATTTTTTTTTAATTTAAATGGATCTTAAATAAGAAAAGGAACAATAATGGGTTCATTTTTTTCTCTAATAATCTTAGGTTTAACTTTTTATTATCTAGTTTATCTTTTATAATTATACTTCAGCAATCAAATAGAACCTAATTATAGAGCTTAGAACTATAGTAATAATCAATCAATTAATTTAGAATTGACATCTGATTTAATAGCATTTAGATTTGAATGGGATTACAATCTCAGTATAGATACCTTGCAATAATAGCAAAATAAAACCTACATAGTATATTAAGTGTATTATGTTTAAATTAATCAAGAGAATTAAACTTTTTTTCAACTAGATATAATAAAATGCTAAGATCCAACTTTGGAAGGATTTTATTGCTTAGACCTTTCGAATATACCTAACTAAATGCTAGTTTCAAATAGTAAAGATAGAATACAATCTTAGATTCAAATTTATTCATATGGCTGCCTTGATATTGATATTTATAAAACGAAAATTGTTGACAATTGTGCCAGCTAAGAGGAGATCAACAATGTAGTTAATGCGTTTAATTCAGGAATTAAAATATTATTAAAAACGTCACAATTCAATGTAAGAACTTAATAAGTTGAAGTTAGCTATCGACAATCTTTAATTTACACTATGTCTAATTAAGCAATATTAACATCGATAAAAATATAAAATTAGAAAACTTATATTAAGAAAGGATTTTTTATTCAAAATGAATCAAATTTTATATCGCCTTTACAATATGACTTAGAAAACGAAAGTCTAGATAGATAATAGTAGATTTAGCTTTCTAACATAGCATGTTTCAGTCAAATAAACTTTATGGTAGATTAAATGTATCAATAAATATAGATCTAATACCCTACAATTCCATAAATTTTAGCCTAAGCAAATAGCATCTTTTAACTTTTGATGCTATTTGGGATTTTCATAAAATAATTACCATTAAATTCAGTTAAAAAAAACATCTTTAAGCTGCTACTTTAAAATATGTATTAATAAACTTACTTTTAAGTATTAAAGGAAAGTAAATTAATAGAAAAAGAAGAAAAATAAAATTTGGATATTTAAAATTAAGATTAAAAAAATAACACCTAAATAGGAGAAGAAAACGAAAACCATGAAGAAAGAAAAAATAATAAAATACCATCTTTTAATTTTAAGATTAAGTAAGAATTAGATTAACGAAGTTAAATTTCTAAAATTTAAACTTCAACTTAGGAGTAATAATCAATTTAACTCAAATAGATAGAATGTTTTTTTTAAAAAAAAGATGATTTTTTATTAGATGATTAATTTGTATTAGATTAAAATAACTAATAATGTTAGGATATCAATATGTCTTAAAATATTTAAACTAATTCCTTTTAAAAGTGCCAAATAGAAAGATCATTGAGTAATTAAAGCTAATTGCTTGATTAATAAATTTTAAATTCTTTTTAGTAATAACAATTTCAAGGGCTTTCAAATACTTTAAATAGCCCATAAAAGTTAAAAAAGTAATTATTTAATACAAAGCATAAAAGAAACTCTTAAATTAAGAACCAAGCAGATAATAAATATAAAATGGAATTGAAAGATGAGATAAATAAGTATGTATAAAACTTCAGGTTATTAAAAAATCAAAACTTATTTCAGAAAATTAGCAACTATTTATTTAAGTGCAGAAGGACAATGTATTTTATTTTATTTTTAAATTAATCTATTTTATTTTACGAAAAATTAAAAGATTTTGCAAAAGGAAAAAAGAAGCAGATCCATAAAATTTAAATGAAAATTAGAGAAAAAAAATTTAAGGACAGATTGAAAAAGATTTAGACATTTTCTAATTATATTAGGATATTTTATTTTTAAAAAAAGCAATAATAATTTTACTTAGCAAAGATTAATTTGCTGCTTTATAGATAATTGGATGCTCTTCAAATTACCTAAATTTGACATAGAGCTAAGTTGAAAAATTGTACGATCCTTCAACATAAGGTAAATTACTTTCAAAAAAAAATTTCATCATAAAATAAAATAAGACAATAGAAATAATCATTATGAGGATTTGGTTGCTGTTTCATAATCTAGTCCCCTTCAAGAAAAATATATTCACAATTTTTTATCAAGATGTTAACAAAATGAAAATTTAACTAATATTGATAAGAGGATTTTGTCGTCTTTATCTTCTTTTAATGTTTTTTGAGTGTAGATAAATAGATACTATATTTTCATATTTCAGATAAATAAAAATACTCAATATATTTCACCAATTAATTTAATCCTAAGACATTACTTTATTGATGTAAAAAAATTATATTTTCTAATATTTACAGGGTCAATTAACTATTTTTTTCATTTCAAATTATGAAAATATTTTCAATAAAAACTCTATTTCATTATAAAATACTGTGCTAATATTAACAAGAAACTTTTAGCTTAAAAATATTGTATTTCATTTTAATTTATAAAAATATTGCTATTATTTTAAACTTTCGATTGATTTGTTTCAATATGGTAAATTTGGTAGTATCAATACCTCAAATATATCTCTTTCTATAAATTAATTTTATAATTTCAAGTTTTACTTTTAAAGAATTTATAGGAGAAATAAACACAATTAAATTGACTTACTTGATAAATAAAATAAATATATGCTTTTTAATGAATAATAGCCATTACCTAAATTTCATTTTTGATATTTTAATTCGATTTTTGATCATGTAATTCTAATCAGAATAGTATAGCTGATTAAAAAATGTAAAATAAACTTTTATTCTCAATAAAAATATTGTATCATATTATTAAAGAATGTAAACTGAATACTTTAACTTTTATAAATCAAATTTATTTTTGAGAAAAAATTTTAATTTAATGCTTTTATAGAATTTATTTTTGATATCAATTAGAAAATTTCAGATAATCAATTAACTATTTTTATTTTACTCACATTAATTAAATTGATTTATGATTAAATATATGTTTGATAAAATACACAATACATATAATTAAATTAATAAAAAAAATTAAAATTCAATTATAATAAAATATAAAATGAATAAAATATTACTCAGCCTTTTGGGAGTTGCTATTATATCTTCTATTGGATTGACTATCAGACTGAGCTTAGATAACTCAGGCAATAATCTTGAAAAAGTTGGAGATCCTAGTCCATTTATAACATTTGTTGATGACACATCAATTGACACACTATTATAATAACTTGTTGGGTTACCTGTTTCATAGCAATTAGATTCAATCCACGACTTTATGCTACAACAACACAAATTTTTAAGAGGTATTTAAATCTTAAGAATCTTATCTATATTTACAATTGGATCTCCATAATAAAATGACCCTAGAGATTAAGCTATTGTGATCATGAAGGCTTATATTGCTCCTCTTTCAACAGAAGAAGCTATTTAAATTTTACATTCAATTAGATATAGCAATGGTATTGGCTCAAGTATAATTATCTCTCAAATCTATGATTCAAATAGTGAATAAAATTAAGTTAATCTTAATTAAGCCATCGCTACCTATGAGCATGTCATTGAAAAAAGTATTGCTGCAATTTAATACTCCAAGAATTTCTATGAAAACTTTTTGGTCACTTCTGAAGGTTAGCATGTAGGTTTTATTGTTGATCAATCTAAATCGATGGGTCAAGTTGCTTACACTACTTAGGATGGAACTAAGGTAACTAGATACGATTTATTGAAAAATTTCTTTGCTAACAAATATGACATTCTTTAAAAATACACTGCCTTTTCTTTCTTATTCATGGGAAGTTACAATACTAATTCAAAATGCATAGCTTGTTCTGTAGGAAGTTATGAATAAAATAAGGCATTCAATTCATATGTTTACAATGCCTTATATACCTTGGGTGAATCTAACCTTTATTCTACATTGGAATAACTTTTATCTGATCCCTATAGTACCTTATCTGATGTTTATATCCTTTCTGATGGTATAATTACTCAAGGCACCAGTTCTATAAACGATTTAATTAGATTAATCTCTGAAACTAATGTTCCAAAAAGAAACAAAATACGTATCAACACAATATCTTTCTTAGTTGGGGGTGATGAAGAAGAAAATGTTAAGGAAGAGGCAACTCAACTCATGCAAATTCTTGCAGATGTTACTGGTGGTACTTTCATTCAAATTAATCCTCAATGATTTTTATAATTAATAATGATAAAAATCACATCTTAATATTTTATAAATAAATATATAAAAACATAAAATTAATTTGATAAGTTTATATATATATATACATATAATATTTAAACTATAATTTTTTTTAAAAATAATAAAAAATCAATTATTATTTTAGTGATTTAAAAGTATGAAAATAATAAAATAATGTTATTTTTTTTCAATAATCTAAGTATATGTTAAATATTGTCTAAATTATTTAATCTTTAATGCAAAAAATATACTTTTAAATATATTTCAGTTGATTAATTTTTGTAAATCAATTTTTAGTATTGTATTAAGAACCTTAACTTATTAATTAAAAAAAGAGAAATCTAAATATATCATTATGAATATTTCAAATATTGATTTATTTTCTACATCATTTTATTTTAATATAAAAGGCTAGTAAATTAAATAGGGGACACTGTTTGGATCATTGCTCTCTATTGCAATTATTGTGATAACATTATATTATTTTGGATATTTATTATAAATGTTCATAAATAACTAAATAGATCCTAATTACAAAGCATAAAATCAGACAAATAATGAATCTGTAGTTATGTAGTTAGCTGAGGATCTAATTGCTTTTAGATTTGAATATAGTTACAATTTAAGTGTAGATGTATTAGAGAAATAAACTAATAAAACATACATCGTTTATTAAGCATTCTATTTAAATTAGAACGACTCTAGTTATGATTTGATTTAAATAGATATTGTGAAATGTAAAACTCCTACTTTGCAAGGATATTACTGTCTTGACTTCTCTAAATCTCCTAACTAAACATTATTCACTAATAACATTTAAAATATTTAATCTTAAGTTTAAATTAGCACCTATGGATGTCTAGATACAGACTTTTACAAAACAACAATACCTAATAATTGCGCAGATGCTTAAGATATTGATAAAGTTGTGAATGCTCTGAACTCTGGTATAAAAATAAAGATAAAAACTTCTTAGTATAACACAACATCTAAGAAAATAGAAACTAGCTACAGAAGCAGTTTTATCGTCACATTATAAACTCAGCTTATATTAACTACTATAAAAGTGTAATAATAGATAAGTTCAGTAAAAGAAGGCTTATTTGTGTAGTCTTAAACAGATTTCACATCTGCTCTTTCATACGAAGTACAAAATTAAAGCTTAGATAGGAGCAGTGCTAAATAATATTCTAATCTAGGAAGTTTTAGTTAAGTAAATATTTTTCTTGATGAATTATACTCTTAGATATAGATTTAATATACTACCATACCACTTATTTTATCATAGGTGAATGGTGTATTTTAGCTTTTAATACTGTTTGGATTTATAGCAAGATACTTTTCCCAAAATTCTATAAAAAAGAATTTTTTTGTTGCTTTTCTTTAGAGCATGTACTTGGAAAAATATATATAAATGCTAAAATTTAACAAATATTATACAACAAGAGTTTAATTAGTTTCAGAATAAAATGAGCAATTACAGAATTTTAAAGGGTCAGAAAACTTAGACGAGAAGTAAATTTAAGAAAATAGTAACTTGAACGATATACACAATACTCAGTTTAAATAAAAATCCTCTTTAGATTTTAAAAATTTCAAATCTCAAAATGCTCATCATTTAGATTTACTTCCTATTTTCTCTTAGACGGATGGATAAGAAGTTAAAATTAATAAAATAATTTAATCAAATAATGAGAATGAGATTATGATGCAACAAAAGATTATTCAAAATAATTTAAATACAATTTTCAATGAAACTAGCTATAGTTAAAACAAATAGAATTAATCTTAAATGCCTTGCTTGCTTGAAAATAAAATTAGTTTTATAAGAAATACAAATTAAATCAACAAAAATAAAACCAAAGAACATAGTGACAAGTTACACAAAAAGGATACAGATTTCGAACAAATTCAATAAGATATAAAAACAGAATCTAAAATATCTAGAGAAATTTAAGACTCAAATAATTACCTATCCCTAATAAAAGCAATTAAAAATAAAAATATATCCTCCCAAATATAAAATATTATATTTAGACCAAGGTTACAACTACTTTAATTTCTTAAAATTAATTTTACAATGTTATTTAAATATTGAAACAGGTTTTGCAAAATGAAGAATGCCACAAAATAAGAAGAAATAAGCAGTAGTTAAATTAAAAAAATAGAATCCTAAATAATATAAGACTTAGATATATTTTAATTATATAAAGACATTTTATTTTTAAAAAAAGCTGTAATGCTTTTGTTTTCTTAAGAATAGCTCGCTTCTTTATAACTTGTTGGATGTCCTTTTAGTTTTCTTGACTTTGATAAAAATTAAAGTGAAAATCAGTCATAAAAAAATAAAATTAATCACTATGAAGAGTAACTAAAAATTTATCTTTCTGATGATATTCATTCAAAGTATGTGTAAAAATTTTTTTAAAGATGCTAAAAAAGCATAAATTTAAGCAAAATAGATTAGAGAATTTTGTCATCATTACCAACAAATGTATATCCTTAATGATAAAGCAGCATGATAATATTAAATAGACTAAAAAATACAAATTTAATGCTTTTTTGAATTAATTTTTGTTGATTTATATTTTATTTGTATTTAGTATTATTAACCCTTAGATTATTTTTAAGCTCAGTTTTGTGTTTAAAAAAACAAAAAATGACCTTGATTATAATTTCTCAATAAAATATAATCTAAATTTTTAAAATAAATCTATTTATAACACAAATTTTCTTTAACAGGTCATAGAATTTAGCTCTTAAAATGATCAGTTTCATCATAAACATTATATAATGTAAAGGAAAATAGTATTTTTATATTACGATTTTCTAAAATAGGCTAGATTTAATCATAAAAGGCATCATAATGGTTTACTTAATGCTACTAAATACTTTTTTAATAAATATTTTAGTAAATGATAAATAAAGATATATAATGTATTAAATAAACATTTCTCCTATAAAATTAAATGAAAAGAACTAATTAAATATAGTATAAATATAAATTTAAATTAGTAATAAAAATAGTTATTCTCAATTTTTTTACTAAGAAATCACAGTAATATTATGACAATATTTAAAGAGTTTATTGAGTAGCATTTTTGATAATATAAAATTTGTTATTTTTATTAAGCTTTAAAATAAGCTTGCAGGTTTTTAATATTTTTTTATTGGATTGCATTTATTCCTTTTTCATATAAAATAAGATTAGAATACATAATGTTAATTTATTTACATTTTTAAAATCTTCCTTTAAATTTAAAAAATTAATAAAATATTTTTTGTGTTAATGTTAAATAGCAAACATAAAATAAAATTTTTTAAATCATTAATTCACTTTTTAATTTAAATTTTAAAAGTATTTATAGGAGAAATAAAACTTAGAATACTCTTAAATTACAGATTTTTGCATATAGTTATAAATAAATTCTTTTTTAATTGAAAGTGAATAAAGTGGCTTATTTACACCTTAATTTTTATCTTTCTGATATTGAATTCGATTTCTCATAATATCGCTTTAAATTGTCTATTTCATCAATTTTGAGAAATTATTATTTTTAAATTTTAGCTCTTTTATTGCAGTAACATTTTTAAACATTAAGAAATTTTCTGGTAAGTATTTAATTT
Organism: Tetrahymena malaccensis 436; assembly: GCA_000231845.2. Taxonomy (NCBI): domain Eukaryota; phylum Ciliophora; class Oligohymenophorea; order Hymenostomatida; family Tetrahymenidae; genus Tetrahymena; species Tetrahymena malaccensis. The sequence goes on from JH719956.1 coordinate 135,930, forward strand.
ATTAATTTTGTTCTAATAAATTCAATTATATTTAGTTTGTTTAATACTAAATTTACGAACTTTGAAACAAAATTTATAATACATTTAAATAAAATAAAATCAAAGAATAATAAATAAAATATGAATAAAATATTGCTTAGTATTTTAGGAGTTGCTATAGTTTCTTCTATTGGATTAACCATTGGATTAAGTTTATCAAACTCAGATAGCAATCTTGAATATGCTGGAACTCCAAGCTCATATTTGACTTTTGTTGACAACTCTTCTATTGATGCTTTGTTACAATAACTTGTTGGTTTACCTGTTTCACAATAGTTAGAATCTATTCACTATTTCGTGTTACAGTAACGCAAATTCTTAAGAGGTATTTAGATCTTACAAATATTGACCTTATTTGAAGAAAGCCCTTATTCAGTTTAAATGACCCCTAGAGATCAAGCTATTGTCATTATGAAGGCATATATTGCTCCTCTCTCCACTGAAGAAGCTATCTAAATCTTAAAGTCTATTAGCTATAGCAACGGTATTGGCTCAAGTATTATTATCTCTCAAATTTATGATTTGGAAAACGAATAAAATTAAATCAGCCTCAGTTAAGCCATCCCTACTTATATGAACGTCATTTAAAAGCATATTGCTGTTGTTTAAGACTCAAAATATTTCAGCCAAAACTTCGTGATCACATCTGAAGGTGAACATGTAGGTTTTATTGTTGATCAATCTAAATCTATGGGTCAAGTAGCTTACGTTGCTTAAGATGGAACCAAGGTAACTAGATATGATTTGCTTAAGAACTTCTATATTAATAAGCAGGATATCCTTTAAAGCTACACTGCTTTTTCTTTCTTATTCATGGGTACCAACTCTGGTTTAAAATGCAACGCTTGCGCAGTTGGAAGTTATGAGTAAAATAAGGCATTCAATTCCTACGTTTACAACATCTTAAAAAATGAAGGTGAGGCTGATCTTTACTCTATTTTGCAATAGCTTCTATCTGATCCCTATAGCAATTTATCTGATTTATATATCTTTTCAGATGGTATAATTACTTAAGGTAGCAGCTCTATCGAAGATTTACTCAGATTAATTTATGAAACTAACGCTCCCAAGAGAAATAAAGTTCGTATTAACACTGTTTCTTTCTTAGTTGGTGGTAATGAAGATGAAAGTGTTAAGTAAGAGGCTACTCAACTTTTACAAACTCTCGCTGATGTAACTGGTGGTACTTTTATTCAAATTACTCCTCAATTATGATTTAAAATAAGTTGAATTAAACTTTTTATATAGTAAAAATTTATATATTAAATAAATAAAATAAAGTATCTTTTTAAGTAATACTTGAAATCTATTTATATGATTTTTAAAAAACATTCTTTTAAGCAATTTTAAACAATATTTTATTATATTATGTTAGTTGATTGATTGATTGATTAATAATACACAAAAAATTTATTAATATCATTAAATAAAAATTAATTGTTTTAAAGATAATTTCAAGCCAAAAAAATTATTTAAATTTTTTATTAACATAAATTTACTAATTTTAATGGATGTAAATATATTTAATTGTTATTTCAGAAAATTGAAGTAAATTTATTTATTATCACTTTATTTTTATGAGTAAAATTTTTCTCAGTTATTTCAAAATTAGAAACAAAAGGCTTGCCTTTTTCATTAGTTTAAAAATATCTTGACTTTCTTTTATTTTTGATAAATATTGAGTGTATATTAAAATATTATAAATATCTTTAAATGAATTATTTAATATATTAAATTTTTAGTAATTAGTTAAATTCTATTTTATTTTTAATAAATTAATGTGATTTGTATATACCAATATCTCTCTCTTTATTAATTTCTAATTTTATAATTGCATATTTTTAAAATGTTAGAAATTAGAAATAAATTATTTTCTATATCAATATTATCAAAAAATAAAAAAGTTTAATTTTTTATTGTTTTCTCGATTGATTCATACTTTATTACAAAATACTTTAAATGCTTTTAATAAAATATTTCTTATTTTTATTGAGAGAGATTAATCTTTTTTTTTATTCTACAAGCTATTTGGAAGAATAATTTTAAACTTTTTACCTTTTATAAATGCTTAGAAGATACAGATAATTATATCGTCTATCTCTAAATAAGATCAGAAAGCGCTAAATCTTAATTATTGTGTTATATAAAACAAGCAGCTGTATCAGAAATTATTAAATCTGCTTTGATATTTTATTTTTTATTTTATATAAAAATCATATCTGACTATTCAAAAAGAGAGTAAGATATTATATTATTATTTATTATTATATCAAACGAATATCTTTACTACACACACAGTATTTAGCATAAAAACCATATTAAAAATAGGAAAAAATGGCTGAAGAATAAGGTGATAACTGGTTCCCCCTTGAATCAAACCCTGATGTTATTAACCCTTACGTATAGGGTTTAGGGTTTGACATTGCATAGTATTCATGGTGCGATTTACTCTCAGTAGAGGAATGGGCTTAGGAAATGGTCCCAAAGCCTTGTTTAGCGGTTATCTTCTTATATCCAATTAGCGAAAATACAACAAAGTATGATTAAGAAGAAGAAAATCAATAGTAATAGGTCCATTAAAATGTTTATTTCATGAGATAATATGCAAGAAATGCTTGCGGTACAGTTGCAGTAATGCATGCCATGTTAAACATAGATCCTAACTTGGTATCAGCAAACTCTGTAGTAGATAGATTCAGATAAGCTACAAGAGAAATGACTCCTGAATAAAGGGGAAATTACTTTTTGACATGCAATGATTTGAAATAGAATCATTAATAAGCTGTTTAGTAAGGTCAGTGCAGCATGTAGGAAGAAGTAGATACTCATTTTATTGCATTTATCCAAAAAGAAGGACATATTTATGAATTAGATGGAAGAAAGAAAACTCCAATTAATCATGGATAAAGTTCTCCTGATACCTTCCTACAAGATGCCTGTGTTGTAGCTAAAAAATTAATGGATAGAGATCCTAGTCAGCTAAATTTTACTTTAGTTGCTTTAGCAAAAACATAAAATGAACAAGATTAATGAACAAACAGAACACTTTAAAAAGACTAATATTAATAATAATCAAAAGCTTATGCATGTGTTTTTATGATAGCATTTAATTAAATTCTAAAAAATATTTGTTATCTTTCTTAAAAATAATCTTATAAATTAAATTTTGTTCTTTGATAGTTAAATCTATTATTGTTAAAATATTTTTGATCAAATTAAACAATTTATTATTTTTATATTTATAATTTCATTTGAGATCTTTAGTAAAATTAAATTAAATAAATATATTTTTTTGAAGGGGAATTTGAAATAAACAAACATAGTAAATTATAACAAATTAAGATTTAAAGTAATTTAATTAATAATTATATTTTTAATAAATTAGAAATATTTAACCACTAAATATCTATAAATTAATAACTCAAATTCATTTATTTATTTATTTAGTATGGCTTCCTAAAAAATAATTTAAATATTGTTTGTAATAACTTAAATATTCTTTTATTTTTTAGAGCCAAGTAAAAAAATATTAATTTTATTTATTTTTCCAATATAATATTTTTCATTTAAAAATCAGTAATTTTTAGCATTTATTAATTAGTTTTGTAAAAGATTTCAAAAATTAAATTCATTTATTAGTGTAGAAAAAAAATATGATTGATTGATTATCAATTTTGCTTAAAAGGTCTCTATTAAAAAAATTATTGAAAAAATAAATGATGTTTTAGAAAAAAATATATTCAAAGTCTACATTCTAATTTGCACCTTTAATTAAAAAAAAACTTTCATCAAAAGGTTTTTTCTAGATAGATTTTAAGCGTTAAAAAAATAGATTATTTTTAAAAATGTTGAGATGAAATGAATAAAAAATCCATTTTAACATCAAAATAAAAAGTAAAATTACTAAACACAAGTATTTTATTTTACATATTTATAAACTTAAACAAGTATTAATTACCTTTTTATTCTTTATAAATGAAAAAAGTCATTATTAACAACCATTCCGCATTTAGTAAGCAATTTAAACTGTTAAATTACGATACAAGGGAATTTAATTTATTGAAGTAAATCACGTAAAATTAAAGCTAATTCTTTTTAAATGACAAAAAATATATTTTTATTTCAAGGATAAAAATCAGTTAATTAGGCCTGTTCATATGAAAAATCATAAACATTTTTAGGATCATTCTCCACCATTTCTCCCAACAAAAAAATATTAAAAATAGCAAATAGAATCAAAAAGATGAAAAATAATTAATTTAAAATCTATACCCATTTGAAATATATTTAGCAAATTATGTAAAAAATATATTTTCAATGCTTATTATTTTTAACTATTTCAATGCAATAGATATATATATTTTTAAAGTAGATTTATATTTTTCAATAATATTTTTAGTTAAATTCATCTAATAAATATTCAAATAAATCTTGACTTTATTTATTACCGTTTAATTTTGGTAAGATATTTCATTTTTATTTATTCTACATGACAATTATGAAAGCAAATAAATATTACATTTAATTGCAAATTTTTATTACTTTTTTGCACCTATATATTTTACTGTAGCAAAAAATAAATGTATTTGTGAATTTATTTATTACAAATAAGTCTATATTATGTCTAAACCATAGTGGTTAAGCTTCTAATGCCACTTTATTCTTTTAATAAGCTTTAAAAACTGAAGTAATCATAAGTAATTCTACTATCAATAATTAAAAGTACGAAAAATAAAATATTCTTTTAAATTTTTTTAAAAATAAGTAAAATTTATTATTAATCTCATATTTATTTAATCATCTCTCCGGGGTGATTTAGCTAGAGAAAAATAATCTGAAAATTTTAAAGCTAATTTCTTCAATAATCTATATATTTTCTCTAAAAGTTTTAAATATGGATATAAAAATATATATTCTAATTCTCCAGAATAAATATTTTTAAAAACTATCATTTAAAGCTCATTTAACTATCCTTATATCTTGAGTAATAAAAGTCAACAAATTTGAAAAATAGTTTTAGCATAAAAGCTCATTTTTAGCTAGTTTTTTTTCTCTCTATTAAAAGATCCCTAAATCTATTTATACAAAAAGCTTATTTTAAAGAATTGTTGAAGGTAACATTTAGTGATTATAGTGTGCTTGAAAAAGTAATATGAAGCTAAATTTGAAGGATTAAATATCAATTTGGATAAAATAATTAATAAAATGTTCATTTATATAAAGAACATTATGCCTTTATTGTATTTAGTTTAATAAATTGGCTTCACTCTAATTAAATAAATCAGTTTGGTGTAACAAAGATATTATTATATCCTAAAAATTATACAGATAAGGTTTTTAAGGTAGTAATAAATAAAATAAGATTATTTTTCCAATAGTATCAATTTTTATTCTTAACTTCAATTTCTCACTCTCTTAATCATTCATTTCTTTAAAAAAGTTTTGATTATAAAAAGGTGTTTAAATTAAAGTTAATAAATTTATTAATAATATTTAAACAACAAAAAAAATTCAATTAAATAAGTATTAAAAGTTTTCTAAAATTTAGAAACTCTGAAAAATAATCATAAGCTTAACATATTTTTAGAAAATGAGTTAGACTAATGTCCGTTAGTCGGTGAATAGCGTTCGACAGTCTTAATCGAATGTAGTTAGAAAATTTGAAGAAATGAGACAATCTATCTAACTGAAAAACTCTCAATAAGAAGTTAGGTAGAGCCAACAAATGCATAGATACGAAGGTGATTAAGATGATGGAAACAAGATAGCCCATTACAATCGTGACGTAATGGAAGAAGAACGCCCTATTCATACCGAAACAGTGATGATTTAAGGTACTTAACCAGACAATACTCATCATAAACCTTCAGCAGCTCCGGCAGATAAAAAGGGGATGTCTAAAGAAGACTAATCAAAATAAGCTCTAGTAGAAAAAGTTGATCACAAAATTTCTTTAGAAGAACTTAGGCAGAAGTATCAAACCGACTATTAAAAAGGTTTAACAGATTAATAAGCAGAGCATTTACTTAGAGTAAATGGAGAAAACAAACTTAGCGCTAAAAAAGGTGTACCTTTATGGTTAAAGCTTTTTAGAGAAATGACTAATGGGTTTTCTATTATGCTCTGGGTAAGTGCAGGTCTTTGCTTTCTTGCTGAAGGTTTACAGCCTAATCCCTCAAATATTTATTTAGCTATCGTATTGATTATCGTTATTCTAATTACAACAGCAATTACATTTTAATAAAATGCAAAGAGCGAGGCCTTGATGAACTCCTTCAAAAACTTTATCCCTGCGAAAACTGTAGTTATTAGAGGGGGGGATACTAAATAAATTGACGCAGCTCATCTTGTTGTTGGTGATATTGTCATCATTAGATTGGGTGAAAAAATTCCTGCTGACATCCGTATTATCGAATCTAATGAAATGAAAGTGGATAATTCTCCTTTAACTGGTGAAAGTGAGCCCTTACTGCGTACTATTGAATGTTCTCACCCTGAGAGTTATCTTGAAACTTCAAATATAGCTTTCTTCGGAACTCTTTGCAAAGAAGGAAATGGAAAAGGTATTGTTATCTCTACAGGTGATCGCACTATGCTTGGCCAGATTGCTGATTTATCCTCTGGTGAAAAGAAAACTAAAACTCCTCTCCGTGTTGAACTTGATCGTTTTGTAATCTTGATTACTGTAATCGCAATCTTCCTTGGTGTCCTCTTCTTCTTACTCGCTCTGTTATATATGAAGTATAAATTTAATGATTGCTTAGTCTTTGGTATTGGTATCCTTGTAGCAAATGTACCTGAGGGTTTACTGGGTTGTATCACTATTTCTCTTGCAATTACAGCTAAGAACTTATCAGCTAAAAATGTTTTAGTTAAAAATTTAGAAGCTGTCGAAACTTTAGGTTCTACTTCATGTATTTGCTCTGATAAAACAGGTACTCTTACATAAAACGTTATGTCAGTCAAAAACTTGTGGTACAAAGATAGAATTTATTTGTCTAAGAATAAATCATAACTTAAACAAGGAGAAATACCTGAATATGATACTGAAGATGTTGATTTCAAGATTCTTTAAAAGGCTGCTATGCTCAGTAGTGAAGCCCGTTTCGATACTTCAACTATTAAAGATTAATAAAATATTGATTACTTGACTTGTCCTGTGTTAGGTGATGCAACTGAAACAGGTATAATCAGATTCTACCAATATATTGAAGATGTTAATGCCTTCCGTAATAGATATCAAATTGCTAAAAATCCAGATGGTACCTTTGGAAAAATGCCCTTCAATTCCTAAGTTAAATTTGCTCTAACAATTATTGAAGAACGTTCATAGGACAGTTTTTATACAGTCTATATAAAGGGTGCTCCAGAAAAAATATGGACTTACTGCTCTTCAATCATTGTAAATGGAAAACCATATAATTTAGATCAATCATGGTAGAAAAAATTCAAAGCTGTTAATCTTACTTTTGGTAAAGGAGGAGAAAGAGTGCTTGGTTTTGCTAAGTTACATTTACCAGCTGACAAATATCCTCATGGATTTACATTTAATGTCTCATCATTATAAAAATTCCCTTTTAAACTTGCAGACTTTTAATTTTGCGGGTTAGTTTCCTTGATGGATCCCCCTAAAACGAGAGTACCTTATGCTATCTTAGAATGTAGATCTGCTGGTGTGAAAGTTGTCATGGTAACGGGTGACCAACCTCCTACTGCCGCTGCTATTGCTAAAGAAGTCAATATTATTCCTAGGGACATCTTGACAAATGAAGATCTTATGGAAAGGGATCCTAATCTTAGTTGGTGGGATGCAAGCCAGTAATGTGAAGCTATTATTGTTCATGGTGATAGAATTACTGAGTCTTATGAAAAGTCTTTAGGCGAATAAAAGGAAGAGCAATTTTATTTAAGAAGCTGGGTTGTAAAGCCTTATTGTGTTTTTGCAAGAACAACTCCTGCTTAAAAGCTATAAATTGTCGATGCTTGCTAAAAAGAAGGATTTATAGTCGCTGCAACTGGTGACGGTGTTAATGACTCTCCTGCTATCAAGAAAGCAGATATTGGTATTTCTATGAACATATCTGGTTCTGATGTAACAAAAGATGCTGCAGATATGGTTTTGGTTGATGATGATTTTGCTTCAATTGTTAACGGTGTTGAAGAGGGAAGAAAAATATTTGATAATTTGAAAAAAACCGTAGTCTATCTTCTTACTTCTAATATGACTGAAATTGTTCCTTTCTTAGCCTTCATTATTCTTTAAATTCCTTTACCCCTCTCAAGTATTTATATGCTCGTCATTTGTGTAGGTACAGACGTTTGGCCAGCTATCTCTCTTGCATATGAAGAAGCAGAGCTTGATGTAATGACAAGAAGACCCCGTACTAAATCGGAACATTTAGTTTCTAATAAATTAATAACTATAGCATATCTTTAAACAGGTCAAATCGCTAGTGGTGCAGGACATTTAGGTTATTACATCGCATTCAACTATTTTGGATTCCCTGTACTTTCTTTGTTCGGTCTAGCTTCTGCTACTGGTTACAGACCTCTTAAAAATGACTTTGGCACTTATTATAACCCTCTACTTAAGAGCTATGATCCTTATTACAATTCAGCTTTATATAATATTACATAGTTTGAAAATTGTAACAACTTTGATCAAAGTAAATTTGATAGTATTTCTTACACCATAGATTGGTTTACATTAGATGAAGGTAAATATGATTTGAGAAAATCTTTAGTTAAATGTGATCCTGTATCTGGTGCATTTGTTCCTTGGATTAAATGGAGCGATTGCGATATAAATAAGCAATAAAACTGGTCAAAATTAACATCATAGACAGCCTGCTACTCTGTAGAAGCTATAAACTATGCTTAAAGTGTTTATTTCTTAACAATTGTTTTACTTCAGTGGACTAATGTATTTGCTTGCAAAAGTAGATCAACAAGTTTTACAACAACAGCTTTTAATCCAATTATGATTCATGGTATCATTTTTGAAACATGTCTAACCATTTTCTTACAATATGTTCCAGGAGTTTAAGATGTATTTGGTGGTAGACCTATGTTCTTCTGGCTTTGGACTAGTTGCTTAGCATATACTATTTTGTTACTTATCTATGATGAACTAAGAAAACTTTTGTGCAGACATGTTAAATGGTACTATAAGTATTGTTATTGGTGAAAAATTTTAAATATAAATTAAATCAAAGTGTTTATTTTATTTCAATAAATACTTGTTTATTTTTTTTAAAATTCATCTAAAAAAATGTATTTTTTATAAATTTTCATATAAACTGGATTGATGTAATTTTAATAAAAATTATTTTTGAACTTATTAATATTGTTAGAAATTGAAAATTATCTAATTATTTTGATCGAATTTCAAATAACTAATCTACATTTTCTTTTTTATTTGTTATAATTCATTTTAAAAATTATTTTACTTTTTGAATGAAAATTGCAAAGCAAATTATTTTTAGATCTTTCACATTATTAATTTATCTTCAAATAATCTGTATCTATATGAAACCATAAGAAATATTTTAAATGTAAAAAAAAAGAAAATATAATTAACAAAGATCTACAGATAATTTTTATTAAGATGTATAAATTAATTTTTATATAAATTTAAAAGAGATATTTTAGATTGCATACAACAAAAAAATATAGATTTATCAAGGCTATCTGCCATTTTGTTGGCTAAAAATTATTTATTTCTTGGTTTATGAACAGAATTTTTAATAATTTATAATTTTAAATATATATATATATGGAATGACAGGATAATAATTGAAATTTTAAATAAAATAAAAGTTACTGGCTTAATTTTATCACAGAAATTAAGATGTTTTTTTTCAATCCCTTAACATAAATTAAATAAAAATTCAAATTAGTATTTTAATAGAATACTAATAAAGACAAACTGTGAAAAAGATTGTAACATAGATATACTTTGCTTGTGTAAATATTACTTCTTTTAATTTATTAATAAGCTAATTAAAGAATTTGTTTGATAATTTTTATGAAAGAGATAATTATATGGTAAAATATAAATTATTTAACTATTTGATTTAGTTATTTTATTTAGAATTTAATTTTTTCTTCTTCCATCACAAATAATTAAAAATGCTGATTTTAAATTTCCACTTTTTAGTAATAAGAATTTATGGTCTACTAGAAGCTTGTTATGATTTCATTAGATTTAATTCTTATTAAATTTATTTCCTTTATTTAGGTAAAATTATCATTAAATACCAGTAATAATTATAACAAAAATATAAGGAAAATAATTTTATTATTTTATTACACCTTTTTTAAAATATTACCAGTTTTAATTTTAAGTGTTTATTGAAACTTCACAAAAACTAACAGAAAATAAATTCAATATCTCCCACTTATCTTTTCAGATACTAGCTAATTTTTATTTCTATATAAATTTTACTTCCTCCACAAATAATTATAAACTTTAATTTTTTTTACTATCTTTAGTGGTGTTGATTAATTATCAACTTTGTAAGGATGATATGACATTATTACTATTAATAAATATTCGAAGGCGGTAAACCATAATTTTTAAGACCAAATCACCATATAATTTGTTTAATTTCCCTTTTAAAAAACATTAAATGAGAAGGAGCTAAAATTTATGTGAAAAGTAAGTGAGGATTTTGAATATTTGTATTATTTAAGATTCAAAATATTATTATTTATTCAATAATATTTAGAAAATTTAAAAGAAACGATAAAAGTAAAAATATGCAAAAAAAACAACCAAGTTTTTGGTTATCTGCCACTTTTTTTGTGCGTTTTATAGGTCAATAAATATGATTTTTTAGTAAATTGAAATTTTAAATATGTAATAAAAAAACTAGATAATTGTTAACAATGTAAATAAAATAAAAGTTACTGGATTAATTTAATTACAAAGACTTTTGATAATCATAAAAACTTTTATATTTCTTATGAGCTCCTTTCATAAATTAAATACAAAACAATATTATTACTATTGAAACTAACAAAAGTAGGTTGTTGTTAAGATATAAAATATAAATATATTTTCTTGACTTTATTATTACTTATTTAAGCTTTTGATAATATTGAAGAATTTTTTATGATCATTTTTACCAAAACAGTAAGCACAACATGCAACATGCGGAAATATATATATATAAGTTATTTATTTATTATTATTGTTAATTTTAAGAGAAAATAATTTGTTTATTTTTATTTTCAATTTACTTTTATTTGACTTGAATAAATTAAATTTTTTACTTAACTTTATTTACATGAATTGATGATGATATGTTGACTTACTTTTATTTGTATTCTGTAATTTCAAAAGAGTAAAATTTTTAGAAATATTTTATTTAAATAATTTTCAGTATTTATTTACTATATTTTTTCACAACAATTATCTAGTATTTAAGAATTCTATTTGATCATTTTTACTAAAGAAATAAATATCTTAGAAGTATCAATATATAATTCATTAAAGTTATTTTTAAAGAAAAATATTGGTTTATTTTTATTAAAAATTTAGTTTTTCTCTTCTTGTAATCAACCATCAGTGATATGAATTTCTAAGATTATTATATATTCACTCAATTTAATGATAATATTTTAAATAAAAATAATTATAATTACTCATATTTTAAATATTTCTTTAAACAAATATTAAAATCTTGAATATTTTATTAAAATATCTATTTAAGAATGTTGTTTGATGATTTTTACTAAAGTCTTAACTATCTGCTGAAAAAAATCAATTAATAAATAATTAAAGTTATTTTAAAAAAAGGTTGGCTTATTTTTATTTCCAATTTAAATATATATTCACCATATGCAATTATTTAAATAGTTAAGTTTTCTTTCTTTAGTCAAATAAATTTTTGACCTACTTTCTAAGTATATGGTTTCTTTAGTATTTAACTTTGCTTAAATATTTATATTATTTTTCATAAATACTTTCATTATTTTTTATTATTAAACTTAAAAACTAAACTATTTTTATTGCACAAAAAATATATTTTATATTACAATATACAATATATTTTCTTCATATTATTTTTAAAAATATAGCCAGCTTTTTAATTCTTCCCTTTTATTAAAATTTGTGAAAAACATAGACTAAAAACTGTAATCAAACATAATTTCAATTTCTCTCACTCTCTTATCTATTTTTGTCACAATATTACGCATATTATTTATTGTTTTATAAAAATTATTTGAATATGAAACTAATCTTGCTCCAAATCTGTTATTATTTTATTGCTGTATAAAATTCTTAATATATTTTTCTGGTTTTTAAGAATTTTATTCCAATTAAATGATTTTATTTAAAGTTAAAATTTTAATGAATTTAAAATAAAAACCATTTAAAGTTAAAAATGACCACCAATATTTAACTTTTTAGTATATTTCACTTAGGATAGCACAATTAAAAACATAGATCCTTTATTAGTTCAAATAAATTTTGACATTTAAAATTTATTACTTTACTTTATTGTGATTTTTTCAAAAAAATCAGGTTACAGGTTTTAAAACAAACGAAGCAAATAATTATTTGCTTTGAAAGGTGAGGCAGATTTTTAAATATAAAATTTTGTTTAAAAAGTTGCTTAAAAATAAATAATTAATCAAAATTAATAATAAATTCAATTAATTATAGAAAGAAAAATGATACAAAATTTTTTAGGCTCTTAATTTCTCAGGAAAATAGATATCTTTGGTGTAGGAATAAGCTTTCGAATAAATGAGGATAATAAATTCAAAACCAGGTTTGGAGGATTTGTAACTTTAGCAATTTGCTTTTTGCTTCTTTTTATGTTCTCGCAATCTCTCATATAAATAGTTTACAAAACTAATCCTTCTGTTATTTATGAGGAAAGAATTCTTCCTAATCCAACAAGATCAGATTTAAATTCAAATAACTTCTCTTTTGTTATATCTATGTTTGACTCTGTTACTCAAAATCCTATTGCAGATGAAAGCATATTTAGATTTGAGGCAACATTTATGTATAAAGATACCTCACCAGATAATGGTGGATAAATCTACAAATTCAAAAAGATGGAGCTAGAAAGATGCAATTAAAATAGCTTTTAGGTTGCTGGAACTCAAAAATATTTCCTTAGCTAAAATTATACTAATATGTATTGCTTTTCAAATATAAATGATTTTTACTTAGTCGGCTAATTTGAGATGGATTAATTTTCGTGTATCTAAATCTTTTTTACACCATGTGATGAAACTGATCCTGATAACAAAGCAACATGCATGGAATAGAAATAAAAAGAGGCTATTATTTCTAGATCCTATTTACAAGTATACTATTCAACTTAAGTAGTAGAAGTGAGTAATTATAATCAACCATTTCAAAACATAGGAGTATCAAGCTTTTGGTCATTAAATATGGATTACCTAAATAGCGTAAGTATGCTTTATCAAAAAACTTACATAGAGGATGATATAGGCTTGGTTACTAAAGAAATGAGTAAATAACAATCTCTTCTTTATAGCAGCTAAAATAGTCAGCTTTCAGGCAAGACTGGATTTTCTATCTTTTAGATTAGTTTGTATCTCGAAAAAAATAAGGAATAGTATTATACTAGATAGTATATGAAGATCCCATAAGCCTTTTCGGAAATAGGAGGTATTTTTAATATACTATTTGCTGTTGGATGCTTGTTATCTTATCCTTACTCTTAAATGTAACTAAACAGAACTCTTTTTAATTCTGCTTTTTACATTAATAAGATTGATAATGAAAAAAAATCATAAAATAATTAAAAATAACAAAAAAACTAAACAAAAAATTCTGATTGTAATTCATCTCCTAAAAATACTCAATTAAAAAATAATGAAAAGCTATTTGATAACTCACCTTAGCTGAAGGAAATTCATTAGGATATTAAAAATGATAAGCGTAAAAATTCTCTTTACTTAAACGCTAAAGACAATTAAATGCCAAACAAAAGACCTTCGAAAAATAATAACTTAGAAGCTTCAAGTAACAATTTTAATGTATTTACAGATAACTAAAATAATAATAGTAGTTAAAATAATATGAGTGCATTCAAGAATAAACTCCATGATATTTAGGTAAAAACTTCAGAATATTTTTCTTATTATTTTAATTGCTTTAATACATTTAAGTAAAACGACATGAGTAAAATTATACATCTTGGTTCATAAAAGATCCAAAACTATACAGATGTGTGCTTTATTGTCAACAAATTGATAGAGTTTGAAAAGCTTAAGACTTTAGTGTTAAATGAATAACAATTAAAACTCTTTAATTTTATTCCCAAACCATAATTAGATTCATCCTTTTTAGCTGAATAATAAACACATGAAAATAATAGTCCTTAACTTAACTAAGCCAATACTTCTTAGAATGCTCAAAATACCCCGTAAAAGGATTATATCATTGAATAAGATAATAATTTGGTAACCAAAAATTCTACAATCAATCAAATGAAAGTACATAAAAAAAATTAATTCAATATACTCAATATTGATAAAAAATCTAATATTGAAAAAGCTAAAGAAGCACAATAAGCATTTAATTAGATTTATAAAAGCAGTGGTAAAAAATCTAAATTAGATTTAAAATTGGTTGAGATGCTTGATTAAAACTTAATTTCTCTATTCTAATAAAACATTTTTGATGATAGTTAAAACCAAAATCTTATAGAAAGCATACCGAATTCTTAAATGAAACAAAATAGTTCTTAAGACTTCCTATATCCTGATAATATTTTAGAAAAGACATAACAAAAAAATGATTTATCATTTTAATCAAAGCTAATTAAATTTTCAAATACCAAAAGTAATAATAACAATACGCAAGAGTTTTCTGAATATCCTGATAGAGAGGAATCTGAAATTATGAATACAAGCTCACCTGTATTTTAATTATATAGAGCATAACCAAAAAATTTTATGAAAAAAATAGAAAATGATTAAATGAAATTGCATAAATGAGTTAATAATTTATTTATTTAATATTAGATTTTAGTTTTTTTAGATATTATAAGCCTTTTTAGTTTTGAATAAATAATATTTTTACAGAAAATAAATATGATGTATTTTGCAAAAAATTTGCTAACCCTAAAAAAAAATTAAAATATTTTAGATATTACTTTTATTTTCTTAATTTAGTGAAAGTTTTTTGCATTTTCAGAATTTTTATTTTAAACTAATTCAACAATAGTTATTGCATAAAAAGAAAAATTTAGACAATTTTGATAATCAACACTATGAGTAGAAAAGTTATTTTTAACTCTTTTAATTTTCAATAAAACGATTTCTTAACACTAAAATCATTTTAAAAATTGTAAAAGAAAATTAAATTTTCTTATTTTATATTATATTATTAATCTTAAAAGATATATATTGCAAACAAAACTATTTTTCAATGATTTTAAAATGCTAAAAGCAAAATATTTATATTATTTATGGAGTACAAATTTCATTTTAAATATCCTTCAGCTTTGTAACTTCAAAAATAATTTGTATGGATAGTTATTTATTAATTAAAAATTTTTAAAACTACTAGAAAAATAAAATACTAGTTCATAACGATCTTCAGTCTACTTTTATAATAAATAATTAATTTGATCAATTTATTTGAAAACAAAAAATTTTGGGTTTTGATTTATTTTTTACTCCATTTGTTAATTATTTATTGCTTTTTAAATAGAACTTTTTTTAGTGTAAAGAAAAAATATGATTAATCAATAAATCAGCCATAATTCTTATTTTATTAACCTCATCAATTTTAGCTTAAAAACATACTCATAAGAACTATTTAAAATTAGGAGGAAAATTAATAAATAAATACTGATTAGTAAGGATATTTAGCTAAGTCTTTTAATTATAAAAAAATTATTATTATTATTATTACAAAATAATAATATCTGGTTATCCATCGCTTGTATTATTTTTATTATCTTCTATTAATGTTTTAAGTCTCTTAAATATTTAGAAGAACTGAAAATTATACACAAAATTTTATTATAGCTTATTTATTACACTGTTCCTATAATTTGGATACCATCAAAACAAAAACACAGTTTAAATTATTGCAAATATACTGACTATAATTTGCTCAATTTAGTTTAATTAAAATAAAATAAAAATTAACAAGTTATTTTTTAATAAGATAAAATTCCTTCATAATCTTAATAAAAATTAACGTTATTATTTAAATCTAAACATCAAAAAGAATGGCTATCTCCAATATAAATATATATTTTATATTTATACAACTTAAATTTATTTAAAAGTTTATTTTTGAGTTTTCTTTTGTCATTTCTACTCAAGAGGATGTAGCTGAATGCTCAAATTTTAATGAATTATTTATATTTTTTACTTTTAAAAGAAAAATACTGGCTTATCATTATTTCCATACATATTTTTTTGTTCTATAACGTATATTTAAAAATTTGATTTTGTGAAAATATTTATTTAATCTAGATAAAAATGATTATTAAATGCTTTTGGTTGAATACAAAATACAATGAAAAATTTCATTCTTTTTGGTTTTCTTTGCATCTTTGCTTTATAAATTATTTATTCGTTTATTCAAAGTAGTATTAAGTTAATTAAAATTTAAATTATGTAACAAAAATAAAGGAATTATTTATTTAGAAATATTAGTTAAAAACCGGATTCATAGGAATTTAAAAAATTAAGAAATTTAACTTTCTTTCTTTATTTCTCCACAAATAATTAAAATTTTACTTGATATAGTTATTCGTATTAATTTTTGATCTACTTATTAAGCATCACGTGATTTCATTTTAGTTATATTTGCTGAATACTTAATACATTTTAGATAAAAAATTACCATTATTTTAATTTAAATAAAAATACTAAAAACTGAATAGCTAGCTATTTTATTCAAAATTATTTATCTCTTTTTGAATAAGAATAAAATAAAATTTATAAAGGAATTCATTTTTAATTTAGTTTAATAAATTTGATGAAATACTTGATAAATAGTAAAAGTAATAGAAATATATTATTTTATTAGTATTTAGGAAGCTAAATAGCATAGCAAAAAGTTCTGAACTTAAAAAAACTTCAATACTTTGTATCTTTTAAAATACAAACTTATGATATAGAAAGTTTTATCAAAAAAATTATGTTACAGATTTGATCAATAAACTAAATGATAATAATGGAAAAAATATTAATTATTATAAGGTTGTCGCATTTAAAATTAAAATTTTTTTTTTTATAATAATTAAAAAAATAATTAATTAAAATAAACAAACATTAAATTAAATAACAAAAAGAGAAAATGATAAAAAATTTTTTAGGCTCTTAATTTCTCAGGAAAATAGACATCTTTGGCGTAGGAATAAGCTTTCGAATTAATGATGATAATAAATTCAAAACCAGATTTGGAGGATTTGTCACTTTACTAATTTGCTTTTTGCTCATTTTCATGTTCTCACAGTCTCTGATGCAAATTATAAACAAAACTAACCCTTCTGTTATTTATGAGGAGAGAATTCTTCCTAATCCAACATAATCAGACTTAAATTCAAATAATTTCTCCTTTGTTATGTCAATGCTTGACCCTGTTATTTAAAATCCTGTAGCTGATGAAACCATATTTAGATTCGAAGCAACATTTATGTATAAAGATACCTCAGCAAATAATGGCGGATAAATCTATAAGTTCAAAAGTATGGAACTAGAAAGGTGTAACTAAAATAGCTTTTAGGTTGCTGGAACTCAAAACTATTTCCTTAACCTAAATTATACATATATGTATTGCTTTTCAAATATAAATGACTATTACTTAGTAGGTTAATTTGAAATGGATTAATTTTCAGATATCTAAATCAATTTTATACCTTGTGATGAGAATGATCCTACTAATAACGTTACATGCATGGAATAAAAATAAAGAGAGGCTATTATTTCTAGATCCTATTTACAAGTATACTATTCAACTAAAGTAGTAGAAGTGAGTAATTATAAACAACCATTCCAAAGTATTGGGGTATCAAGTTTTTGGTCATTAAATATGGATTACCTAAATAGCGTAAGTATGCTATATTAAAAAACTTACATAGAAGACGATAATGGATTGTTTACTTAAAGCATCAGTACATAGGAATCTCTTCTTTACAGCAGCTAAAACAGTCAACTTTAGGGAAAATCCGGAAACTCTATATTTGAAATAAGTTTGTATCTCGAAAAAAACAAGGAATAGTATTATACTAGACAGTATATGAAGATTCCTTAAGCTTTTTCAGAAATTGGTGGTATTTTTAATATACTATTTGCTATTGGATGCTTATTGTCTTAACCATATTCTTAAATGTAACTAAATAGGACTCTATTTAACTCAGCTTTTTACATTAAAAAGGATAATAATGAAAAGGATTCATAAAAAAATTAAAAATAAGAAAAAAACTAAAAAATTAATTCCAATTATTTATCATCTCCAGCTAACGCAAATAGTAAATTAAAAAATAATTAAAATATATTTGATAACTCCCCTTAATTAAAAGAAATTAAGAAGGATATTTCAATTAATAAGCTTAAAAATTCATCTTAATTAAACAATAAAGACAACAAAAAGCTAAACCAAGGAAATTTATAACATTTAAATAATAATAATAATAATAATAATAATAATTTAGAGGTTTCAAGTAGCTTTAATGTATTTAAAGCTAACTAAAATAATAATGCCAGTTAAAATAATAAGAGTGTGTTTAGGGAAAAGCTACATGATTTCTAAGTTAAAACTTCAGAATATTTTTCTTATTATTTTAATTGCTTTAATAATTTCAAGTAAAACGACTTTAGTAAAATAATACATCTTGGCTCATAAAAAATTCAAAACTATACTGATGTGTGCTTCATTGTCAACAAGCTAATAGAATTTGAAAAACTTAAGACTTTAGTATTAAATGATTAGCAATTAAAACTCTTTAATTTTATTCCAAAACCATAATTAGATTCTTAGTTTTTGTTTGAAGAACAAACACATGAAAATTTTAGCTCTTAATCAAGCTAAGTTAATAATTCTTAAATTGTTTAAAATTCTTCAAAACCAGATCAAATAATTGAATCAGAAAATAATAGTTTGGCAAAAAAAAATCCTACAATCAATCAAAATAAAGGTCATAAAAAAAGCTAATTCAACATACTCAATATAGATAATAAATCTAGTATAGAAAAAGCGAAAGAAGCACAATAAGCATTTAATTAGATTTATAAAAGCAACAATAAAAAATCTAAAGTAGATCTAAAATTGATTGAAATGCTTGATCAAAACTTAATTTCACTATTCGAAAAAAATATTTTTGATGATAAATAAAATCAGAATCTTATAGAAAGCATAGTTAACTCTTCAATAAAACAAAACAATAGTAAAGATTTCCCATATCCTGATAGTATTTTAGAAAAAACATAATAGAAAAATGATTTACCAATTTAATCTAAGATAATTAAATAACCTAGTACTATAAATAATAATTGCAACACGCAAGAATTATCTGAATATCCTGAGAGAGAGGATACTTAATATATGAACACGAGCTCACCTGTATTTCAAATCTATAGAGCATAACCCAAAAATTTTATGAAAAAAATAGAAAATGATTAAAAGAATTATTTTTGATGGATTTAAAAAAAAGCATTAGATTATTTGATTTCGACTTCATTAACTAATTATTTTTTATTTACTAATTGAATTGAAGCAATTTTAGTTTTATTTTAGTGGGTCATTAAAGAAATAAACAATGTTAAGAAAAATTATTAGGGTATATAAATAAAGAGAAATACTAGAGTCTCATTTATAAATAAATATTGCGAGGTTAATTTATTTTTAGCTAAATTAAAGAAACAACAAATATTTACATAAATTTTAAAATGGTTTTACATATAAAATGTTTGTTAATAACTTATTGATTAAATTTATATATTATTCTAATTAGTAATATTTGTGTTTGAACTTTTTTATTAATAGGGCAAGACATGTTTTTCATTATTATCTGTTTTTTCTAATTATTTTTGTTCAATGATAAGAAATTGTTTTTAAATAATTACTTTTCTAAGTATACTAATTTAATTCCTATTATTTTATATGATAAATTTAAATTTTTTGTCTACTTTAAAAAAAAAACTATTCTTTAAATAACTAAGATATAAATAATCTAAATAAAAAATGAAAACTATTTTTTAAATTAACATTTTACTATAATAAAGTAATCAGTTTTTCAGAAAAAATATGGAGCTAGTAAAATTAAAATAACGAATTTAGGGTATGAAAATAAATTTAAAATCTTAAAAATTTATTTTTACAATTAAATTTAATTAATGGTTAATTTAAAACTATTTTAAATGTTAAAAAATATAAATATTTTGAAATGGTGTTTGGTATGAAGCTTATTTAGAGATTTTTTTAAATCTTATTTGTTATTAATTGTCTAATGCGTTTCTTATTTAAAGAAAATTAATTTAATTATTTAATTTGAAAGATAAATAATTAATAAAATTGTTTATTTATTTAATTTTAATTAAAATTTACCTAAATTTTTTATTGCTAAGAAATCTGATTTTTGTTTTATGGAAGAATATTAGGTGAAACGTTCTAAACATATTAAGAGCTACAATTATAAGTTTATTAATTTGTATAATTTTTATAATTAACTGATTAATCTTTTTGGAAAGATTATTGTTATTAAGGAGTATTAACTTAAGTATTTCTATAGGATAAATTTTGATGATATTATTTATTTACACTTTAATTACATGTAAAACTATTTCTAGGATTAAAGAACTACTTTTCAGATTATTAATCTTATGTATTCTTCTGTTTTTTTTTAATAAATAAGTTTTAAATATAGATTTAACTTAAAATATTATTTTTAATCTAATTAATTTCAATTAAATCAAAAATTTTTCTTAAAATTGAAGTAATTTCTGATAATATAGTTTGAATATTCATATGTTCAGGTAGTGTTTATTATTTAAGAAGAAAAAAATGATAGTTGGGATGGATGTCTTGATTCATGAGGATTTTTATTTAATCATTTACATTTAAAATATAAATCTTTGAAAAGAAAAAAATAATAAAAAATTTTTAAAATTAAAATTGAAATAAATTACTTGGTAAACTTTTTGGTATTTGTAAAAATCTTCTTCTGTTTTAAAGTTCTTATATAATACATCTTCTTATAGATATTTTTATTATTTTTGAGGATCTTTTATTAATTACTATTATTACTATTAATATTAATACTATTGTTGTTATTGTTATTGTTATTATGATTTCAAAGAGTTTTAATAGAGAATGTCTTGTTTTTAATAATAATCCATTTTGTTTTATAAAAAATTAGGTGCATTATTAGAATTATTATTATCTTATAATTTTTAAATTTTTTAATCAATTTAATTTTGATTGCTATTAATAAATGAGTTATTGTGAATAGACGTATTTTTATAACTATTTTATTATTCATTATAATTATTCTTTTACAATAAATTAGGTACTGAATTAATAGCTTTTTATTAATTTAAATATTATTATTATGTTAAATTTATTTAATTTTGTTAATGATAGTGACTATTAATTTAATATTTTTAATTGATTTAATCAGTTTGCTATTATGGATATTTATTTTGATTTAAATTGTTATTTTTTTATTATCCTAACATATTTTCAAATACTGAATGACTTTAAAATTTATTTTAATTAATTGTAATATTTTATTATTGATTTTAGTAATTTGTTGGTTATATTTAATTATTTAATTATTTGATGTTTTCTTATTATTACTAATGAGATTATTAAATTTAAGATGACTTAAGAGATTGTGTCATGTTAAGCTGGTGATGCTCATTTTAATTTATGAATTTATTTTAATTTAAATATTAATTTTAATTTAGAAGTTTTTATGCGTCCAAATTTTAATATTTATAGATTATTTTAGATATTTCTGATGATTATTTTATGTTAATCTGATTGCTGCTTTTAGTTTAATTAATCTCAGTTTTAATTTTATTGTTATTTTATTCTTAAAATGTATTATTCTTTTGATTTATTTACGGTATTTTATTAATTACCTATTAATTATTTTCTTACAATTAATTCAACATTTCAGAAAATTCTTTCATTTTCATTTTATAATAATCATTATTTTATATCTAACTTACTTCGCTTTCCGGATTATACTTATTATATTCATGAAATGATTAACTATTTAAGTGTTATTTACTTTTCAATAAAATTTTATTTTGTTGATTATCTATTTAGTTATTTAATTTTTAATCAAAAGTAGTCGTTTTCTCATTTTGAAATGATTAATTATCTAATAATTAACTTAAATTAGAGCATGAGTTTTAATGAATTTTATTTTATTTATCTGGGCTGATATTTTTAATTATTTTTTCCTCTTAAATTTTTATTTAAAGATCCTATTTTTCTTTACTAATCTTCTAGTTATTTACTAAATACTTTGATAAATCTTCTTTTAGCATCTAATTTAAGTTGTAAGAATTTGTTTAAGTTACAATTTATTTTTAAGATTAGCTTTAATTTAAATAATTAATAAATGATTTATTTTCAATAGTTTAATTTTATTTTTAATTATTAATTGAGGAATTTTGATAATTAGCTGAATCTATATTTGGTGACGGTAATGTAACATACGTTTTATTTGAAACCTGACTCTATTCTTCAATTACTGAAAGCTGTTAACTTTATTTAAAGGATAATTAATGCTATTTAGTCTAAATATTTTATTGAAATTACTTATCTTACTAGCTTTGATAGACTGTGAGATGATTTTATTAATTCTTATCACAGTTTGATTTCATCACATCCTAATTTAAATCAATTAATGATTATTTTTTTTGAAAAGTTATTTCCTAATTTTAAACTTTTTAATCAGATTAAATTTTTGATGCTGGACAAGTATTAGGTTAAATGCTTTTTATTAAGTTTGCAGTAGTATTTTTTTATTCTTATTCAACTTAAATAAATAATTATTAGCTATTTTTATTCATATATTTAACTTATTGTTATTTCTCAAATAATTTTTATTTGTCATTTTCTGTTTTTTATGGAGTATAAAAAAAGCATTCATCATTTAATTTTTATCTTTAAGATAGCAATAATTTTTATTATACATTATCTAGTTCTTAAGTACTTTTACTCATAAAATGATTTTATTGTATTATATTTTAACTATTTTAAACATTTTCTACTAATTAATTTTATGAATTACTTTTTTTCTAATTTTTAATTAATTAAAAAATAAAATATTCAAAAAAGAGCTAAAAAACAAAAAATAAAGGTTTTACAATTTAGTTGATATTCTAGGCATCAATCCTTTTTATATTAAAATTAATATTTTTAAAATCATAATAATATAAATTTCTATTTATTTACATCTTGAGAAAATATTAATTTTTAGAAATGTAAATTAATTCTATCTGGTTTTCTAAAACACTCTATTAAATTGGACCACTTATTTAGTTATAAAATAGTTAATCTAAATTAAATTCTGTATAAAGAATTCCTTTTAAAATTAAAAGAGCATCTTAAATAGACATTCTCTCTTCATATTTCTATTTAGTCAAACCTTAAATTAGCTATTTTATTTAGGACTTATATTTAAACTAAGCAATTTCTGTATCATCAAATGGTAATTCTTTTTTTTTTTCTATATCATTAATAATCGGTGTAGATCCAAATATAAAGATATACATCATGCACCCTAGTTTATAAGCAGCTATAACAATACGATTTGACTAACAATAAAATAATATACCTAATGAATAAGCATCACTCTATTTTATAATTAATAAAATATTTTAGTTTAAGATAATCAAAATAATTTTTACTCTTTTCCCTTGTTTTAGCGAAGTATCTGTGTTATTGCATTCTTAAAATCTTTCTGGTGGTTTATGTAAAAAATTTCCTTCCTATTTTTATTTAAAATAAATGAATTTATTCAGTAATTATTAGATTAATAAAAAAAATTGATTTAATAATTAATCAAGTTATTTTACAAAGCTTTTTTCTATAACCTCGCTCATTTCATTCATAAGCTAGTTTGAATGGCCAAGATCAGCTTTATTATATAATTTTAGGTTAACATTTTAAAAAAATCAAAATATTTAGATACCAACTAAGGCATTTCCATTTTAGTCAATTAAGATATTTTAAGGTTTAATGTCTTAAACTACATAACCTTGCTCATGTATTTAATGTATACCCTCAGCAATATCTTTGGTGTATTTTATAATTGATAACTCATGTTAGAGCTTACCTTCACTATCAAGCAGCTAATCAAGCGTACCTATAAAATATTAATTATATTATTATTTGTATAACCATAATTTTTGTAATTAATTAATTGATAATAATAATAATTATATTGATATAAATATATTCAATATTTTGCTTAAATCTGGTTTGATATTTAATATTATTTATACCTTTACATAACTATAGGGGAATGTAATAAAAACAATCTTATTAAGAATTTAAATAAAAGCCTTCTATGATCTAAACTACATTAGGTTTTTAGATACAAAGCTTTAATATATTCTCTTCTTGTTAATAATCTCTTATTTTTTATTCTTTTTGCCCATAGCTATTGTTATCTTTAAATTTTTTGTAGGCTTTTACAGCAAATTTATAATTTATACAACCATCCTATTAAGTAACTGATAAAATATATGCTTAATTTCCTTTCCCTATTAGATGTATATCTTTTAGCCCTTTTTAAGATAATTCGCTATTTATTACTTGTAAGTCTCTAATTTATTTTTAATCATCATTTTTTAAATCTATTTATAAGAAAATAAAGCTTAATATTTAATTATTGATAAAATATAAACAAATCTATCAAAGGCAATATGTTATCAGTTCAATAAACATTTAAATTTACTTCACTTCATGCATATTTGCTTGCCATTATCTAAATTTGATCTGAAAATATATATGATTAAAATATAAAACACAAAAGAATTAAGCTTGAGAGATGGTAATTGAAATGTTTACCTTGTAATTTTTATTCTTATATGCTTTTAATATTTATGGATTGAAGCTTTTACTAAATCTCTTCTGTTTTCTACAAAAACTTACTTATTTTTTATTTTAAGTCCATTTGTATCCTTTTGCTATTTATTTTTAAGATATAATTGTTTTTGTTATTTATTATTTGATAGATGAGTTAATATTCTAACAAATTTAAATAAATTAATATCAAATAAATATTAAAAACAATATTATGAATCATTATTATCAAACAAAAGATCTTTCAACTTCAAATCATGTTTCATTAATCATTAATTGAAAAAATTATTAAATCTTTTTATTTAACTATTTTATTTATATTTTTAACAAACAATCTTAAAAAATAAATTCCCTTTTGATTGGTTCTAAAAATATTCCTTTTAATAACTTATTTTGTATACATAAATAATTTTAAATAAAACTTATGCTATTCATTCTTTTTGGTTAAATTCAAACACAGTAGAAATCGTTCTTTCCGCTCACCAGTGAGAGGAAATAAAATGAATGAATTATTTTTATATAAATCTTTAAATTATAAAAAGTAATTATTCAAACCATAAAAATTATATGATTACTACTTATATAATTTATTATATAAATTTTAAAAATAATTTTATACGTTAACTATTAATAATTAATTGGTTAAAATTCATTTTTAATCCCATTAAGAATTTTTGTTTTAACTTTTTTATTAATAAGACAAGACATATTTTTCATAATTATAGGATTATTTTTGTTCGTTTTATGTAATCATTTTTCAATCATCATCTTTCAATTTATCAAAATTTAGTTCATATTATTTCTATACCAATTTTAATGAGGTATCTACTTTAAAAAAAATATTCAATATAATTTTATAAATAATCTAAATAAAATAGGAAAAAGCTATTTTATAAATTAATATCTCTTTAAAATTAAGTTATCAATTTTTCTGAAAAAATTTGGTGCTAATAAATTTAAATAACGAATTAAGGATATTAAAATGTATTTTTATAATTAAATCTTATGAAATGTTAAATTAAATTTAAAAGTATTTTAAATGTTAAAAGATAGAAATATTTAGAAATGCTGATTGGTATGAAGCTTATTTAAAGATTTAAAAAAAAATTTTTCATTGTTGATTAGCTTGGGTGTTTGCAAGTTAAAAAAATTTAATTTAATAATTTTATTTTACAGATAAATACTAAATAAAATTGTTTGTTTTATTGATTAATTTTAATTAAAAATTTACCTTCATTTAATTTGTTTAAGTATTCTGATAGTAGTTTGAATGATGAATATTCGGTAAGGGTAAGGGATTTTAATATTATTAAAAGCTAAAATTACCCTAATCTTAGTAGCGATTATAATTTGTATTAAAAAACTATGAATCTTCTTTGAAAGGTTGCTGTGTTTTAGGAGCATTAATACAGGATAAATTTCGGTAATTTTATTTATTTAGATTTTAGTTATTTGTAAAACTATTTGTAGGTGTTAAACACCGATGGGTATTTTTATAATTATTTTATATCTTTGGGAAAATATTTTAGTTTTTTGTGTAATCATCATAACCAATTTAATTTTAATTGTTTTAACTGTTTTAATATGTATGAGATTATTGGTATTCAGCTTGATTTTAAGAGTTATTTTTTTACTGATTTTAATTTGTTTTTGGTGATATTTTATTCATTACTTATTAATTATTTTATTATAATTACTAAGGTGCTAATTAAATTAAATTTTATGAAAGTTATTATAAAGGCATTCTACATTGATGCTCATTATAAGTTATAGTAGGCATTTGTACATTATTTTTCATTTAATTATTAGTATTATTAACTTAACTTTGCAAATTCTATAGATTTGATTCATAAAATGACAAACTATTTTAACGCGATTTATTTTTCAAAAAAATGTTATTTTGTTGATTAACTATTTAGTTATTTTATATTTAATCCAAAATATTCATTTTTTCATTATGAAACGATGAATTATTTTATTATTAAATTACATTAGAACTTTATTATTAATCTATTTTTTATTATTGGAAATTATTACTTCTGTTTTCCTGTTAAATTGTTTAAGTTCTAATTTAATTTAAAGGACTGCTTTTTCTTTAAAAATTAAAATTTTGTTTTTATTATTAGTTATTGATTGAAGAATTTTGGGAATTTGCTTATAATTCATTTTGTTACTTATCTTTCATTTCATATTAAATTCCAATTTATTCTTGCATTACCGGAAGCTAATTATTATCTATAAAGGATTATGTATGCTATTTTGGCTAAATATTTTGTTGAAATTATTTATCTCCTTCATAAGTTTAATTAGCAGCCAAAATATTCTTATTTTAATGTAATTTTTAACTTTAAGGTTGCATTTATTTTTACTAAGTGTTCTATATTTCTTAACAATTTTTACAAACCAAAGGATTTTATTATTAATTATTATTTAAATTTTCTATCAATTAGTTTGATGAATTATTTGATTTCTAATTTTTAATTTATAAAAAAAATATATATTTAATAGCGCTAGATAATAAAAAATAAAAATTTACCATTTAGTTGATATTCTAGTCATCAGCCCTTTTTAAATAATAATTTATAAATATTTTTAAAAACATAATGATATATATTTAAATTTATTTACATCTTGGGGTAATATTAATTTTTAGTAATGTAAATTAAATCTAACTATTTTCCTTTATCTTCTTATTAAATTGGGCCACTTATTTAGTTATGAAATTTTTTATCTAAATCAAATTCTGTATAAAGAATTCCTTTTAAAATTAAAAGAGCATCTTAAATAGACATTCTCTCTTCATATTTCTATTTAGTCAAACCCTAAATTAATTATTTTATCTATGACTTATATGTAAACTAATCGATTTATTTTTCATCAAAATTTAATTCTTCTTTCTTCTAAATATCTTTATAAACTCTCATTTTTCCAAATATAAATATATATATCATGCAGCCTAATTTATAAATAGATATAAATCGATTTGACTTATATAAAAATAATATACCTAATGAATAAGAATCGCTCTATTTTATAATTAATATAATATTATATCATATAGATTAAGATAATCAAAATTATTTTTACTTTTTTCCCTTGTTTCTATGTATTCTAAAGATTATTTTTATCATCTTAAAATCTTTCTGGTGCCTTATGTAAAATGTTTCCTTCCTTATTTTTATTTGAAATAAAAACATTTATTCAGAAATTATTTTTTTTATTATTAAAAAAATGACTAAATAAGTAAGCAAAATATTTTACAAAGTTATTTTCTATAACCTCACTCGTTTTATCCATAAGCTAGTTTGAAAGACCTAAATCAGCTTTATTATATTATTTTAGGTTAATATTTTTTGAAAATAAATGTATTTAGATACCAACTAAAGCATTTCCATTATAGTCAATTAAAACATTTTAAGGCTTAATGTCTTAAATTACATAACCTTATTTATGTATTTGATATATACCCTCAGCAATATCCTTAGAGTATTTTATAATAGATAGCTCATGCAAGAGCTTACCATCACTATCAAGCAGCTAATCAAGTGTACCTATAAAATATTATTATTTATATTATTTTATTTTTGAATTTTATTTAATTAATAATAATATTTATATAAAATATTTTCCATATTTTGCTTAATCATAGTTTGATATTAAATACTATTTTTACCTTTACATTTCTATAGGGGGATGTAATAAAAACAATTATTTTCAGAATTTAAAAAAAATCCTTTTATCATTTTAACAACATTAGGTTTTTTGATACAACGCTTTAATATTTCTTCTTCTTATTAATAATCCTTTACTTATTTGTTGTAGGCTTTTACAGCAAATTTGTAATTTACACAGCCATCTTATTTAGTAACTGATAAAACATATGCTTAATCTCCTTTTGCAATTAATTATATATTTATTAGCCCTTTTGTAGATAATTCACGTTCTATCACTGATAAGTCGCGAGTTTGTGTATAATCACCATTTTTTAAATCTGTTCTTACAAAAATGAAGCTTTAAATTAAAATATTGATAAACTTTTAAATAAAGCTAATAAAAGCATTGTGTTATCAGTAAAATAAACTTTAAATTTACTTCACATCATACATATTTACATTTCTTACCATCATCTAAATTTAATCTTAAGATTTATGATTAAAATATAAAACACCGAAAGAAAATTCTTTAAATATGGGCGATAATAATTGAAATTTTTACCTTGTAATTTTTATTCCTCTATTGTTTTAATTCTCTTAGATTCAAGCATTTACTAAATACGCTTTCTTTTATTTTAAAATTTACTTATTTATTCTTTTAAGTCCATTTCTCTTCTTTTGTTATTTATTTTTTTTAAATTTACTAATTTTTGTTTTTTATTCTGAAATAGATGAGTTAATATTCTAAGAGATTTAAATAAATTATTTAAAAACCAAAATCAAATATACATTAAAAACAAAATTATGGACAATCATTATCAATCTAAAAATCATTCAAATTGAAATTATCTCTATTTATATTTAAATAATAGAAAAAATTTTTAAATATTTTTATTTAGCTATTTTATTTATGTTCTTAGAAATCATTAAAAAACGAATTATAATTGGTTCTGTTCATATATTTAAGATATTTTTTTAAATATTGATTTTCCTCGCTCATCTTTTCTTACATTAATAAGCAAAATAATTGCAAAATATTCTTTTTAAATATATTCAATTAGTTAGTTTTTAACTGTATAAAATACTTTCAGAAGTCTCATTACTTTTTTAATCTTTTAATATTTATAAATATATCAAAAATTATTTTATGAAAAAAAAAAATTTAAATAATATTTAAATTTTAAGTATTGATTAATTGAAATTTTTAAGAGAGAGAAATGTCTTTTAGGAGATTTTTAATTCATTTAAATAGCTTTTACTTATTTATTTGAATAAAATGAGAATTATAATAGATTTAATTGTATTTAATAGGAAAATATTTCAATTGTATGTGTAATTCAGAATATTTTAAAATGCGTTAAAGAAAATAAGGTTTAATATAGATAAATATAATACAAAAATTAAATTAAGATTATTATATAACTCAATTAAGTACATTTATAATTTACTTGTTTTATAATTATGTGTGTTTTGGCTTATTAATTTTTAAGTTAAATAAAAGAATTTAGTATTTATTAAATGAATTATATTACAATTCTTATTTATTTATTAGGGAAAATTTTATTAAATTAGTAAAGCAGTTTACTTCTTTTTCTATGTTTATATTGTTTATTTGTGATAGTATTAAGCCTTTTTTTTGTTAGTATTTTAGTTTTGTTTATTCAAAGCTAATTAAATAATTTTGAAGGAAGTAAAAACCATATTTTTTGTTTTTTAGTATTAAAAAATTTAGAAAATAAATATTTAATTAGAGATTCACTCAACTCAGACAGCCATTTCTTAGACTATGCTCTTGATTGTTGAAGCTAGGGATGGGTTGTTGCAGTTTCCACCGATCACAGACATTTAATCGTCAAGATTAAAGGAGTCTTGAGATTCACTCATGATGGTTATAATGTCATTAAGCTTACAAATATTTTATGGTTATTCATTTTGTATTCTTTTCTTTGAGACAGTAGTAGGTTTTAAAAATGGAGATTAGAAACATTAATTAATAAATTTGTTTTGTTTGACTATCAGATATTTTTTATTTACATTACATTTGGTAGAGGGGAATAAATTGTCACTATTTTGAATTTGATTAATAATTTCAGCTTGCTTTTTTATTCTCAAGTGATCTTCGTCTTCTTGAGTATTTTCCTCGTTGGAATCAGTTTAATAAGCGGTTTTGGTGTTGATTTCGTTTTCTTTAGAAGAGGAATCTGTAGTTTTTTCGCTATTAAAGTTATTCATTTGTCTTTTTTTGATATTCATATTGAGAATTTCAAGTTTTTTATTAATATCCCTAAATTTGTCCTTCTTTCCTAGATCCTATTGTTACTATTAATTTTGATTGTAATGTTAATAAAAGGGATTCTATTTTAATTTCGAGGGGGTAGTAGGGATAGTCTGATCATTCTGATCTTGGTTCATAATCATAATTTGATCTTGCACCTTTTAAGTTTCTTCGATATAATCTAAATTTGCTATTATGCTCCTTTTAGGAGTAATTTGAGTACTAGTGAAGCAATTATTTTAGCAATTCATTAATTCAGCATTATTTTCTTTCTTGCCAATTTTGTTGTTCGATTCAACTGATTAGTTATTTTTACTATCCATGATGTTTTTATAGGGATTTAATATTTTTATCATCTTCTTTCCAATCTTCATTACAACGCTCTTTTGGTTTCCCTTTTCATGGTGATAAGTTCTTTCGCAAGAGGGTTCATTGTGAGAGGATTGGTAATTAGTGATAGTTTCGTTGTTTGTAGTTAAAGCAGCTGAGTGTCTTTTAGTATGATTAATTTTATTTTAATTATATTCGATGCTTTCTTGCATAGCAGGGATGGTCTAGGTGATAATTTGATTATTTTAGTAGAGCTTGGAACTAAAAAATACTCCACCTGCTGTGTTAAGAGCTTAAACTGTGGGAGAAGCAGTTACAGTTGGAACAACTGTGCCAACTGATTAATTATTATTTTCGACTGCATTATTGTTGAGTTTTTTTGTGGCATCTGTATTAGGATTGTACAAATGGTAGTTTTAAGAAGTACTTCTTATATTCCAGCTTTTTTTATTGCTTTAAATCTTACTTCTTGAACAGCTATTCAGATCATAGTACTTAATTTCCTTAGGAGGAGTATCCTCTTAATGAATTTTATTTTGGGGATTTCTCTCTACAGATGCTATGAATTTATGTTAATGATAGCGCTAAGAAGGTAGAGATGTGCAGAATTGCTAATATTAATTATCAGTGTCATTGCGTGAAGATGCTGTTGATGATGAATTTGCTTCTTACTTATGGATTGCATTAACGTTGTTTCCGTTTTAAGTATTTCCGCTACTATAATCAGGTAGAAATTCATTGTATGCACTGCAACTATCTTAGTAAGAATTCTTTCCAGTATTCTTTGTTTCGTAGAATTAATTCTTATTAAGAGAGTTCTTATTAATGATAGGAGGGCACTAATTAGAGTTACTTTCACTCTCAAATCCTGTATAATATTAATAAACTTAATCTGCATGTTCATTGTTTGATGTGTTAGCAATATTATTATTGTTAGTATTGTTGCCGTTAATGTTGTTATTGTTGTTCATACTATTTACTTTAATCTAATCGTCTTAGCAGAAATAGTTCTAATTTTAATTCTAAGGAGCAACTTAATGAGGGTATTTCAAAAAGCTATTTCTAAGTATGCTAGAGAGAGTTTAGTTGGTTTATTTGCTGTTTCCTCCATTTATAGAGTTCTCATTTTGTTGGTTGTTGTAGGTATTGTTATTGCGTTGATGAATTCTATCTTGAATTTTGTGTCTTTGACTTTCTATTGATTTGACTTCTTGAGATTTTTAGGTGGAAAGCATTTTGAAGAGTTAGTTACTATTCGAATTTACGTCTTATCTTTACATAATTCTTTTTCTGCCTACACTAGCAGTACGCTAAGTATTTAGAGCAGATTCAATTTCTTTCTTGAACTCCGCATCATTAGAGTTTAAGTTTTGATTTAAATTACCATTTAATATATTGTAGCAAGCCTTATCAGAATTGTTTTTTTTTCTAATATCTTTATTCATGTTTTCTATAACTTCGTCTTTTTCAACTATATTAAATGAAAAAAAAAAAAATGATTACAAACACTGAAATTTATTTTTTTAAAATTAAGGGGATTGATTCATAAAGTTATTTTGAATAAAATGACAATGGCTAGGGATTATATCTAATGTATGTTAATCTGTTTGCGCAACTTGGATTTGCTAAGTAAATGCATAATTTCATTCATATTTTATTAATTCCCAATTATTTTGATTAAACTTTTTTGTTTTGGCAAAGCAAGCAAAAAAGAAAGAAAGAAAGTAAAGAAGAAAGCAAGCACTAGCTTTGAATTTAAATTAATTCATTTAATTTAAATAGTACTATTTATTGTATTTTACAAGCAATACTTTTAATTTATGCAACCCCGAAAACAAAATATTATATAAATAAGTAATTACCTTGTTTGTTTTCTAAGTTGTTATTTATATAGTTGCGATTGTAGCTGCAACTTCTTAAACGAGGCAGGAACGAGTCCATTTGCATTAAATATCAAGACGTTATTTAAGATATGAAACGGTTAAGTTATTTTTAATTATATTATTTTTTAATCTTTTTTTGTTTGATACTTGATTGTTTATTTTTGTTAGCGATTTATCCAATTTATTATTCTTTTCTTATTTTTTTGTTTTTTTTAAACAAAAATTTGATTATTTTTTTACTTTAGTAATATTTTAACTTTTTTTCAGCTCCTATCTGCGTATGTGTGTATGTCTATTTATTTTATATATTCATTAATCTAAGTTTTTGTATAGTGTGAGATTACTTACTGTCTTAATAGCCTGAACCTAAAATTTATATTACTTATATTTTCTGTTTCCTTTTTATACATTAATTGCTTGCTTGCTTCTTTCTTTTTTTTCTATTTATCTATCTCTTAGGTTTTAACTCTCTAACTCACATATTACTGAGATGAATCTCTTTTTATATATTTTATTATTTAACGCCAGCAATACTAAAACTATTAGGGAATGGCTTATCAAATCTAGGTTGTGATTTATTTTAGATGGATTTTTTCAATTAAAAACCATTCTTAAAATATTTTTTAAAAAGATGAATAAAAAGATCCTGCCATAGTATAATTTGAAAGAGTCTCGATTAAAGTGAGTAAAGATATTTCGTAAGAATATATTAATTTGCGCATAAGACAATTAATTAATTTTTTTGTACTATTTGCACTACAAAAAAATCTGAAAGCTAAATAACTCAAATGCG
This sequence comes from Tetrahymena malaccensis 436, assembly GCA_000231845.2. Classification (NCBI taxonomy): domain Eukaryota; phylum Ciliophora; class Oligohymenophorea; order Hymenostomatida; family Tetrahymenidae; genus Tetrahymena; species Tetrahymena malaccensis. The sequence goes on from JH719956.1 coordinate 169,966, forward strand.
ATGTAGTTTTTATGATAAATATGAAGAAATATATTCTTAAGTATTCTTATTAGGATAGCAAAAAATGAAAAAAATAGAAATTAAATTCAAATTTTAAAAAATATATGATCTATTTCTAGTACTATAATAATTAACCATAAGTTTCAAAACATATATTATTTTTCTATTTTTAAAGGACGCATTCATTAATTTTTACTACGATAATTACATTGTTAAATTTATAGAATATAGGGGTATCTTTTGTTATTTGTTAATCCTCACTCAAAATTAGCAAAAATTTTTAATAATGATTTTTGATATATTGATCGACCAAGAAAGAATCTTACTTTCTTATCAAAATATTATATAAGAATAATTAGATTGATTGAATGATTATCTTACTGGATCTTTTATAGCTAATTAAATTCAAAGTCATTTATTTGGCATACTCCTTTCAAAAATTCATTAAAATAGATAGCGAGCTATTTAGATTTATTTAAATCAGAAGCAAAAAGGTTAATTTTTATAAGTAATGATTCATCTTCTGTAGTATACCTAACTATCCATTTGATATTATATATGCATTTACTGTAATAAATTTGTGATCAAAGCATTTCTTTGAAAACAGCGCTAATTTTAGTTTTAGTGATAGTAATACCAATTAATTTTAAAAACAAAATAGTGCAACTGAAAATAAATAGAGTAAAATGTAGCCATTTACTTTGTGCTGAATATTCAAATTCTATTTATTTCTTAAAATACTCTTAATACAAAATTAAATCATTTCAAGCAATCAAAATAAGCTAATTTATTAATCTCGCTAAACAATTATCAAAATACCCAAAGATCTTTCAGATAATTCTTAATTTTGCAAACAAATAAAATAGATACTTACATGAAAAAACTTATATCTTTCTTATTTTAAAATATCGAAGAAAATTTTGATGCAATTATCTAACAACAATTTAATCAATTGATGAGTAAGCTAAAGCAAAAAACCCCACAAAAATTGATAATAAAATAAAAAATAATTGAAAAAATATCTGTCTATCTTTTATTTAGCAGTATATTGATCTGAATAGAATTTTTAAAAAAATTTAATAAATAATAATAGTAATTATATTTTTTTACTCTTTTTAATTTTTAAATTCTTTTATCTAATATAAAATTCGAAAAAAATAAATTAGTAAGTAATATCTTAAAAATGATAGAATTTTTCCATTTAATTTAAAAAAGTGTAAATGAAGCTGATATTTCTTTAGGATACAACATCCTAATACACCAAAAGTAAAATAAAACAGAAAATACTTTATAGTAAAAATAATTTAATACTAAATAACCAAACTAATAAATAAATGTGTAAAAAAATAAACTATTTGCATTAAAAAAATATTAAATCTTTCTTTCAAGAGATTACTTCTTCATGATTACTGGGGTTTTTTAAATATAAATAAATATTCTACTCAATTACTATTTAAAAATAACATATTTCAAATGTGCTGATTTAAATTTTTCACTAGTAAAATTTTAGAGACTTTATGGGGAAATCTGTTCCTTCATTTAAAAATAGAAATCTAATATTATTTTAGTAATATGAAAAGCATTTATTTAGATTGGAAGTTTGTTTTAAAATTCAAAGTAATATGACAACTTTTTATTAAATATTTAAAATAAATTATCATAGAAAAGAGAAAATAATAAGAATTGATTAATACTTTTCTTATCAAATATAAATTTCACTTATCCCTATCCTGCTCTGAAATATTATTTTGAAAAATAATTACTTTTAATTATTATAGATAAACTAGATAAGATGTTTTTCTTAAAATTTTATACATCTTCTTGATCAACATTTAAATTTTATTGAGATAAATATGTGTCCTCATTTTGCTATAATTCTAAGTATTTTTTCTTAGGAAATATGATTCAAACAAATTAAATTAACTCATAGATAAATAAAATTTAGTTTTATAGCGTGATTTGATTGATTTAATTAAAAATATTATGTTTTTTCATAAAACATTAAAACAAATTTACAAAAAAATAGAGTATCTTTTATTTTATAATAATATTTTGGTATCTAAAAATAAATACAAATATTAATAATAAATAAATAAATTATTATTTCTGAATAACAATTTATTAGATGACATTGTCTTTATGTAATTAACAAGGCTCTGCATCTATCTCTTGTTAATTAAAATTTTGATTCTTTTTATTGGCTTTTTCATTATTTTGTTTGCTTATAAGATTGTTTTTCAAAACAAAGATACAGTTCTTTATTTGGTTTGCATTAATTAGTATGTTTTATAATTCACTTCACTTGATATTTAAGCAAAAGCCTTTACGCAGCTTTCATTTATATAGAAATAGTCTATGTAATTTTTCTACTGCTTAGCAAAGCAGTTAGTACGAAAATGAATTGAACGTATTCCCTGAATACAAGGAAGCCAATAGTTTAATTTTAAATTAGCAATATTCTTAGGCAAATGAAAAATTCAAAAGAGTGATAGAAATTCTTGAATCTTCGCATCAAACTGCTAATCCTATTTATTCTCATTTAATCAATCAGTAAATTAGTTGAGAATATTGTATTTTTTATAAATTACCTTCATTTTTGCTAATATTTAACATAATCTAAAGTTAATTAATTCATTCATTTATTTCTAATTTAAATCATAAAGGGCTTCCAAAAATATTTTAAACACCAAAGATTTTAAATTAATATCTACATACATGAAAAAAGGCTATGAATTAGAGGAAAATAAAAGTTCTGAATTAGCACATAGATATTTATTGAATTTAATATTATCTACTATTTAGTTTGATCTTGATAGCGTAAAAAAACCTCTTTCATAAAGAAATTCACTTAATTTTTACTAAAATAATATAAAAGGCTTGCAAACTACTTGAAGGCATGCAAAAATCTAACGAATACACATTTTTAAAAGGGGTAATAACTATAATCAGTTTTATTTTAACTAAAATAATTTCTAGTATGAACTAAAACATAAAACTTAAAAGAATTTATAAGAAAAGTCCTTAAAATACAAATATTTAGCTGTATTATTGATTCACACTTTAGACTTTAATTAAGCAAAACTAATTCTACTAAACTTCTAGAAAATTTAATTAATTTGTGAATAGATATTTTATTCGACTACATAAATTAAAAAACTAATAATTATTCAATTATTCTTTGATAATAGAGCTTGTAAATTTTAAAAGGCGAGAGCGAAGATGCAATCAGTAATCTAAAATAGTTTATAGAAACGAACTAATCTAATTAAGACTCATAAAACAAATTCTTATGTAACTCTATTTACGTTAATCTTTAATAAAATTCTTAAAGACAGTAACAAAAGCTATTAATTACATTATATTTTTTATGTAAAAATACTATCTAACCCCAAAATTATATTTTTTGATTAATCATTATTAAAATAATGGAAAATCTTCATTTAATTGGAAATTAATCTACTAAAAGATTTAAATTTAAACAATAATAGGGAGAGCTTACAACAATTTAGGAGTTGCTAATTGGTAAAATCAGTACCCAAAATTCAATCATTTTAATGTTATGAATGATGTAGTAAAGAAAAATGAACCAAATGTCGAAACTGCTCTCTACTTTAAAAAGGCCTTGATATTGAATAACCAAAATATGAAAGGTGATAAAGTTTATGACTAGATCGAACATTCTTAAGATATCATTCCTAAAGAATAAATAGCAAGAATAGTAATATTCTGATTTTAATTATACATAAAAATATTACTAATCAAAAAAAATTTACATCATTTTAAATCAATCTTACATATTATTTTTTTCTTTTTTACTTTTTTGTTTCATTTTTAGAGTCAGTAAATTATTACTTTCTTTCAATTCTCACACAGATCCGTATCCACAAATTTAATAAAAATATTTATAATCCAAATAGGATTTTTATTTTGATTAGTCTGGAAGTGATATTCCATTAAGAGCCTTGAGTGACTATCTACTTGATGGTCACCATTCTAAAAGACATGAGCATACTCTTTGGACTAAATTCTACCTAAAACACCATGAATTCAATCACAGAGACACTCTTTATCGTCCATTGGTTAGCATAGCTCATCACTGTTAAGTTTCTGAAATGCTTATCAAGTCAGAAGGTCTCTTTAACACAGCCTTAACAATGCTTGCTGATGTAATTTACTCTTAAAAAATAATTCTTACATTTTACTGTTAACATATATTATAATTAAAGAACAAAACGATTGAAAAAGCACTATGCGAATATTATTATGCCTAAATGATAGGAAAAATAGATAAGAGAGAACAAGAATCTGAAGGTAAGCTAATTCTTTATTTTATTTAAAGTTATTTACCATAAAAAATAAATTAAAAATCTTAGTCTGATTTAAAATTATGCAATCAGCAGGTTATTATAATATTATTTTTAAATCAAGCTGATGATTTTAAATTTACTTCAAAATGATAAGTAAATAATACTGGAAATAAATGTATGTTATTCAAGTTTTCCATGATCATTAATTCACCATAGATTTATTTGCTAGTATAAAAGCAAGCCAGTAATCTTATTTTTTATAAAAATTAGATTTAAAGAAAGAAGCAAGGGAGAAATACAAGTAGTTCCCTCAATGGCATCACTGGATGCTTTATGTGTCACTACCAAGTCTTCAATTATGATTTATTTAAATAAATAATCAAATAATACCTTGATAAATTTTATAAAATATTTGTTTATAGCATATATCTAATCTGTTTCATTTTATTCAATCACATGCTAAATTTATTATTCAATCGATTAAGCTCAATATACTAGAGTTTCTTATTTATCTTTTAATTTATTTGTATTTAAAAAAGGACATTTATTATATTGAAAACCACATTAAGCAAGTATAGATGATAGCTTTACTTTTAAATAACTTTTTTATTTCCAATTAAAAATTAATTTATTTTTAAAGATTTTATAATCAATTAAATAATTCATCTATTTAAAACTTTTATAAATAAATCTTTAATATTCATTGTATCAGATAAATAAATTTCAAACTAATATATATGTGAATATTATTCTAAAATAATTTATTTTTAATTACTTAATAAAAATTTTAAAATATAAATTTTATTTTGCAGATATTTTCATTTTATGAAAAAATCTATCGATTTAAATATAAATAATCAGTAAATTATGTTTTTAAATAATTAATATTTTCTATCTTTAAAATTATTTTAGTATAATTTTTAATATTAACTACATAGATTTTATAAAATAAGACAAAAAGATAAAAGAATTAAAATTTTAGTTTGCTTTTCAAGAGATATTTTTAAATGAAGATACTTGAATTTTTTGTATAAACATCTGATCATTTTTAATTATTATTCAATTAAGATTTAAAATAAATTTAAAATTTTTTGGGAAATTCAAATCAAAGGATATTTTAAAATAATATTTATTATTTTATTTAAAAATACTAGTAGACAATAACTTTTTAAAAATCTAATTGATTAATTAATATTCATTAATTTAGAATTAATAAATTAAACAGTATCGCAATTGTTAATATATTTAATTAGTACCTTTTATATTTATTATTATTTACTAAATGTTTAAGAAGAGAAAGGATACGAAAAAGGAGTAGGTTATTATAGAAGATAATTCAGATTTAGCTGAAAAAGAATAAGCTAGTAAAATATCTGACTAAGCTGAACCTAATAAGGTAAATAAAGAGGTCTTTGAAGAAGAAGAGATACATTTAGTTAAACCAGTTGTATACAAAAAGCCAATTTCTAATCAATTAAGCTTTGTCGAAAATGAAGAAGAAGTAGATCATAATGATGCAAAGATTTCAGAAAAATCAAAAAAAGAAAATAATGTAAAATAAATATACTTAAAATATTCATTTAACAAATTTTATAGAAAAAGATAAATATGAGCAGTTTTCTAAGAAACTAAGCTTCAGACATTGATTATACAAATTTATAAAACAAATAAAGTGATTTCTACCAATCAGCATATGATATTAATGAGTTAAGAAGTAAATATCTAATATTTTTAACTTAGACAATTTATCATTTATATTTAATAATAGATGAAAGCAATAAAGCAAATTAATAAACTCTTAGTTTCATTGAATAACTTAAGCAGGATAAAGAAAATGGAGTTATAGAAGAAGAGGAATTGTATTAAATGGACCCTTCAGAATATGATTAAAAGGCCAATTAAAATATACAAAATATGGAAATAGAATATTCGCAATCAGAAAAATAGTAAATAAATAACATTAAAGAATAAAGATAAACACAGAAAAACACTATTTCTTAAGGTAAATTAGAAATTTTACATTTTTTGGTAAAAAAATTAACTTTTATTACTAGATGATTACATAAAATTATGCGGTAAAGGAGATTTTAATATGGTTAATAATATGGAAAATAGAAGAATGGCTATGTTTGGTGATATAGATAATTAAAAAAATAATTTTGAAATGGAATAAGATGATATAAGTGACGAAGAGTTCAATCAGATGGAAGAGACTTTTGTTTAAAATGCTATGAAACACACGAATTTAGTTAAGAGGGATTTCACATTTATTAACTAGAAAGGCTCATTATAACAAATGAAGAGGAAGAAAGAAGAATCGTAGCTCTTAGCAAATTTAGATAAAATTAGTTTGCAAGAAACAATTCAGCTAATAGAATCAAACCACTTAACTAATTTTAAAATAAAGAATTAGGATGAAGAAAAAAAGAAAACAGTAATAAATAAATACTTTTCATTTATGTTTAGATTAATTTTGCATTTTAAAAATAGATCACTCAAGTTGTATAAAAGTCTAAGGAAGATATAGAAAAGTGGAATGATGAGATTAAAATAATTGTAGAACAAGAAAGGGCAATCTTAGAAAATATAGAGTTTTGGAGAGAATTTAATGATATGATGAATGAAAAATCTAAAGAACTAAAAGTTGCTTACAAAGAAAATGATAAGCTTAATAAAAGATTCTTATTTTCAAATGAAAAGAGACTCTCCTCCTATACAAATTCATTTTTGCAAGAAATGGGACTTCCTCTAATAAGTAATAAAATAAATTATGTGAAATAATACTAATAAAATATTAAAGAAAAAAAAATTATTTAATTCTAAAGAAATTCCAGTTATATCAATCCATTTAAAAAAAATAAATTGATTAAATTTATTAAAATTGATTAGCATTAAAGATATATTTTAAACAGAGCTTTGAAATAAAATAAAATTGAATTCATAAATAATTTTATTAGATATAGAATTTCAACTAGAAGCAAAAATTATGTTTAAATTTTACAAGAATTTTTTTATTTTTTTTAATTAACTTGAAAAATTTTTAATAACTAAAATTAGAAAGAAAGCACCACGGAGAAGATGAGGCAGAAGACTTGTATGAAACTTTTCCTTCTAATATAAGAAGATCTGCTATTTAAGAAAAAAGAAAATTGCAAGCAAAACATGAAGGGGAAGACGAAAACAGAGTAGATGGGTTTAGTTCTGATGAAGATTCTGATTTACCTGAAGAAGATAGAGATATTAATGATACTAAGGATTTCATTGATGAAAAAGTAGCTTTGGCTTCTGCAGCACTGGGAATTATGGATGAAATAGAAGACTACTACAAAGATTTTTAAACTTATTTGAAATATTCATCTTAATATAAAGAATTAGATGATTCTATTCAAACTGAGGATATTCTTTTCAGCTGCTTAAAAAATTAAATCTAAGTAGAATTATTCACATATGATCCACTAGGCAGATACTCTAACTAACTTAATACAGACATTAATAAAATATCTTTTATGAATCAACTTAATGCTGAATTATCTGATGAATATTCTACTCACAAAGAACTTGTATCGAAGGTAAAATTTAATTTACTTTTTATCAAATTTATTAAAATTTGCTTAAATGCTAGGTTAAACAAAAAATAATGGAGTAACACGTTTTTGATAAACTTTTATAAGAAATCCTTTACTGCTACAATCCTTACAGTTTAAAGCAAACAGTTTAGCTCTAAATTTCGTTTTTGTAGTTAGCTGACATATCTTATATCTCATCTCAATACAAATCTAAAGAAGTACAAACTATATTCTAAAAAGTTATTACAGCAGTCATAAATAAATTTGAAGAATATTTTACTTACACTTCTTCATTTCCTACTTCTTTAGACTCTGATAGAATTAATTTGGAGTATTAAAAGTTCTGTTTAGGAAGAAATTTAAGACTTTTTAGTAACATTTTTGCTCTAATAAAAATGGTTCCTGCATCTGCAATATTCTCTTTAGGGTTTGAAAAAATAGCCCAAACAAGTTTATAAATAATTAATCAATTTGCTAACAAATAAACTAAAGCCTTTTACTTAGCGAAGGTAAAATAATTATTTATAAATATTCTATTTAATTTATTAATATAAATAAATGTAAAGTTCCTCGTTTAGATCCCTCAAGAAATCATAGATAGGAGCAATCAAATTAAGTAAAGTGTTATTTAGATAAGCAATTTACTTGATGTAGAGTTAGAGTCTATCAATAATGAAGTAATAATTTACTCTTTTTTAAATTCGGTAAATTTAACCCTTATCTAAAAAATTAGATTAAAAACTTGAACGAATATGAAAAAGAGCAGCTATATCAACTTAAAGAGCATATAAAGTAACTCACTGAGTGAAAAATAGTAAATTAATTTCAACTCTTAATTGTATCCAAATTCATATATTTGATTTGTGCTTTTTTTTGCTCACATTAATTTAATTAATCATTCTTACTTAATTTATTAACCATTCAGTTTCAATTAATTATTTTTAATTCAACTAATCCCAATCAATTAAATAATTTCTAAAATACTCGCATAAAATTAAAAATCTCCCAACATCAAATAAATAAAAAGATGAATTTAATAAATTTCAAATAATTAATTTTACTTTTATTTTTAACAATATTTTTATAAATTTAACCACTTCATTCCAATTCAATCAAAGTTTTATAACATCTCTATTAAAATGAAAAAAACAAATAGAGTTTCTAGAGTTAATTTAACAAAATTATTTGTAATGCACTAAAATAGTTTTGAAAAAAAATTTATTGTCTCAAATATGTTTATATATTAATATTTATAATAAATTAATACAAACATTTTAAAGTTTTCAAATACTTTTTAACTATAAAATAATATATGCTTCAAACTATTAAAAGATACAATTGAATACTTATTTATATTCATTTTTTCAAATATTTCACACATTGTTATTGTTATCGTCCTAAGCATTTGAATTGTTTTAGAGACTAATAGCAAGACCTTAAATTAGTCTGAATCCAGTAGGTTAGCTACTTGGGCGATCGTTCAGTAAAGGCTCTTACTAATTGTTATTTGTTTGTGTTTAAGATCTTTTGCAACAGCGTTTGCACCAATTTTGTCTATATCCATAATATGCAATAACAGCTATTATAACAACTACAACTGCTATAATAATAATCCAATAAAATTAACCAAAATCTCTGCAGCATTTATCATAATAACAACACTTATAACCAAAACGACAATATATTGTTTCTTTGCCATTTACATCTTCATTTATATAGCAAATATCTCCTACTTTAGCAAACACTAATTTTAAAAGAATAGCTATAAGTAGTATTAATTTATTCATGAATTTCGGTTTCTTTTAATATCTTTTACAAATATTTGTTTTTTTTTTTTTTTTGCTTTTTTAATTTTATAATATTTGGTTAAGTTGTTGGATAGATTTAAATCCAATTAATGGTTGTCTTCAATATTAGAAATATTTATTAAATTGAAGTTAAGCCAAAAATGTTAAAAAGAGGGATTATTATAATTCAAAGTAAATAAGTGAATGCAAATCCATAATTTTAAATACAAAAAAAACTATCAAAGTTCTTTGAGATATTTAATTCTCAAAAATAATTTTATATATTTTTTTTTATGAATAAATTTAGTTTTGTAGAATTAATTTTTAAAATAAATTATATTGTCAACGTATTTTATAAAACACTCTAAAAATCATCATTAATTTATCCAAACCTTTTTGATAACAAATATCAAAGTTTTTTTTAAAGTACTCTGATTTTTCTTTAAAATGAATAGGAAGTCTTTGAGTATTATATAGTAAAGCACTTCCAGGATTTAAAATACTCTAAAATGACTAAAACACATAAGAAGTTTTTAAATAAAATAAATGAAGCAGAAGCTTTTTGAACGCGCACTACTGTAGTTTATATTTTTTAATGAGTTTTTTTTCTTCTACAACTTTATTCAAATTTGTTTATTTCATACTAATTTATACCAAAATTTTATTTTGAGAGGATTAATAAATATATATTGAAAATAATTTGATCTTGGCTTATGAGTAGAATTATTATAATTTTAATTTTTGTATTTTCAAAAATTGATTAATAATAGTAAGCTTTTATTTATTAAATTAAAATGCTCTTAATTTTAAATCAACATAAAAATTAATACATTTGTTTTAAAAAATGATTTAGATTAAAATTTTGGTACCTACTTATAAAAGTATTCAAGGACCAATTTAACAGAAATTAATAGATAAGTTATTTCAACTTTTTGCAATCAAAGATTGTTTTAGTTCTAAAATAATTTTTTTACAGTTACCATTAAAAATAATTACAATTATGAAAATATATTTTTTCTTGTTTAAAGTACTATATTAACAATATTTCAAATTATGTGAATAAGCTATTTAATAATTGCTTTAATTAAATTTTCAAATTTATCATACATTATTGTCATTATTCTACTAATTGTTGTTGCCTTAAAGACTGATAGAATTACCTTAAAATGCTCTAAATTCATTAGAATTTTAAATTTAATTATGACTCTATAATAATGGTGCTTATTAATTACTATTTGCTTATTTTTTAGTCTTACAGCAACTGAAACATTTTATTTTGTAAAAAAATATAGAAAGTAGCAATACTGCGATAACTATGATCACATAAAGCCACCATAAAGCACCATAATCTCTACAGCATTGATTAACATTACAACATTTATAACCTTATTCACAATAACGGATTTCTACATCATCTTAATAGCAAATATCTTTATCAGCGAGAACTAACTTGAAAGTTATAGCTATTATAGCTAATAGTTTATTCATTAACTTTGATTTTCAATAATTCTAAGCAAATCTTAATTTTTGTAAATTTTTTAGGTTTTAATTATACTGCTTTTGGCAAAATTCTTGAATAATATAAAATCAAGTAATATATGTAATCAAAATCTGAAGTATTTGTTAAATTGAAGAATAATCGAAAAAATTTAAAGGGGGGGATACTATTTAATTGCATAGTAATTGCCTATCTGTAACTTTAAGGTATACATAAAAATATGTTAGTTTAAAGAAATAAAAATTGTTAACTGAAAACCCACCTAAATAAATTGAAGGTTTTATGAAAACTTATCATTTTTAAGTATGTTTAATATTAGTAATATTTTATTTCTAGTTTATATTTTTTTAAAGTTATAAAAAAGGTTAAGCTATTTAGTAAAGCAAAGTTTAACTTTTTTTAGCTATAATAAATAGATTATATTTTTTACCATATTCTAATTAATAGTGGAGATTTTGTTAAAAAATTCAAAGAAAACGTGATAACCAAGTGTCCTATTTTTAAGAAGCCATTCAAATTATTCCTAATTTTTGAAATTATTAAAATAGAAAATTAATATTTCATCAAAATAAGATCAAATTAACAATTTTAAATTTATTTTTCATGCTTTAATTATACGTCAAGTTATGAAATAAAATCTAATAAATTTCTACTCAATTATATCCATTAAATTTGTTATTAAGAAGTGAACCACTAATTTCAAAAAAAATTTCTGGCTGAAGTTACTAAAAACAATAATTCAAAATATTAGCTTCTACTTTAATTTATATTTTAAATCCTAATTAATATATATTATAATATTTAAAATAAAATAAAGTTAAAATCTCATAATTGATTTTATATTTTATTTTCTTCATCGAAAAATGTTCCAATATTTTTTATGTATTTCATTTTTGCCTGAACATTTTTAATAAATTTACATTTATTTAATTAATTAAGTTATAGTTCAAAATTGTTTGATTTTAATCAGATAAATTGTAACAATCTCAATTATACTTAATCAATTAATTAACTTTTTTTCAAATATTATGACTAAAAAAAATAAAAATATTTAATATAATTACTTAATCTATTTTAACAGATTTAATAAAACTTTAATTAATTTTTTTATTTTAGCTAAATTTTCTTGTGTAATAATAATAAATGAATGAAAAATCAGAAATTTAAATAAATAACAAAAAATAAAATATTTTGAGAAATGCATATTTTTAACAAATTATAAATATTTAACATAATTTAAACTAGCTAATATATTGCATTAATTAAAACTGAACAAAATTATTGAAAAATAAAAATAATACAGAAAATTTTATTTAACATTTGAAGAATAAAATATTTTAAATTTTAATTGAAAATTAATTATTTAAAAGTTAATTTTAATGCTATTTTGAGGCAACAAAATGTTAATAATATACTTTTTTTATTTTTCGCAGAATTTAAATGTAAAATTAAATATCTGAAATTTATCATTTAATTTTTAAGGCGCGAGATATTCAAATCAAGATATTAATAAAGGTCAGCATTAATAATAATTTGTTCGCGCTAAATTAATTGTAATATCAAAAATTATTAAGATTTTATAAATATAACACACTAAAGAATATTAGGTATATAAAAAAGCTCATATTATGCAAGGAAAATTAAATTTTAAAGGCTAGGCTGCTCCTAAAGGTGCCGCTGCTTCAGCAAATACAAAAGATAATAATAGAATGGAGGAAGAAACTAAAACAGAAGATCTCAATAACAATTTGCTTCCATGGGTTGAAAAATAGTAACTAATAAATTATTTTAATTAGCTGAATAGTAAATTAAAGGTTATTTAACTTAAAATAATAGTCGTCCTAATAAAATTGAAGAAGTTAGTTATTAAGAAGAAGTTATAAAGTCTCTCCAAGGTGTTTTATTATCAGGAAATGTAATTCAATATTTGTAGATATCAAAATAAATTATTTTTTTGCTAAAATCAAAAGTTACCTCACTTGATTCTACATGGACCTCCTGGTACTGGTAAAACTTCAAGTATTCTAGCATTCGCAAAGCAACTCTATGGGTAAATATCTAACAAAATAATATTAAAATATCAACATTTCCTAAATGAATGATAAATATATTTTAATCATTAAAATTTTAATAAACAGACCAACTTTCTACAAAGAGAGAATCTTAGAACTTAATGCATCTGATGATAGAGGTATTCAAGTAGTAAGAGAAAAAATAAAAAAATTTGCCTAACAAGTTGTCTCAAAGAATCCTGATAAGTAAAATAAAATTCATAAATAAATAAATATAGATACATTTTAAATATTTTATTTGAATAATATAGATCATATAAATGCCCAAATTTCAAAATTATTATCTTGGACGAAGCAGATTCAATGACTACAGAAGCTCAATCAGCTTTAAGAAGAATTATAGAAGATACCTCTTCAACCACTCGTTTTTGCATTATTTGCAACTACATTACAAAGTAAAATCATTTTAAATAATTAATAATCAAGTTTTTGTTTTGAGAGGAAATTTAGCTAAAAAATAACAAGTTTATGAAATAGAATATCATGTGTTTCTATATAAATTAGTCTTATCTAGCAAATATATTAGAGCTATTTAAAGAGTTGATGAAATATTATACAATAATAAAAGATATGAAATTCATAAATTAATTTAAAATTATCAAATTTCTAGATAATAGCTAGATTTAAAACAATAATTGCCATAATATAATTCAACTATATAGAATATTTCATAATTAAAAATTTTGGTAATAAAAGGATTATAGAACCATTAGGCAGTAGATGTGTTAAATTCAGATTTAAACCTATTCCACTTGAAGCTTAAATTACTAAATTAGAGGAAATATGTAAAACAGAAGATATAGATTATGAAAAAAATGCTCTTGAAAAGTTAATTAAAATATCAAATGGTGATTTGAGAAAAAGTGTAAATCTTCTTTAATCTGCATCAACTCTATATGAAAAGCAAATAAAAGTTGAAGTTGTTGAAGAAATTTCAGGAGTAAATTATTTTTTTGTTTTAAAGGTTTTAATTTTTCATATAAATTTAATAATAAAGAGCATTCCTGATGGATAAATCTAGACATTATATAAATTACTTATTGGTAAAGATTTTGATAAACTAAAAGAAGGAGTTAAATAGTTCTTATACTAAGGATATTCTCCTGATTAATTGCTTTACTAATTCTCTGAATATATTATCAGTTCTAAAGATTTCAATGAAATTAAAAAAGCCAGAATCCTAGAAAAAATTGCTTTAGCTGATAAAGGTTTAAACGAAAGAGCAGACTCTGAGTTGCAAATATTAAATATGTTCTCAAGTAGTCTCTCTGTTTTACAAAATCCTGACACTGATTCAAAGAAAAAATGATCTATTTTGTTAGTTATTTTGAGAAATAAAACAATAATTTTTACTATTTATAATCAGAGAAAATATAAATTTTGTAAATAATTAATTTATATAAAATTTATTTCAAGCACACCTTTATTTATATTAAATATGTATTACTCCTATTGAATCTAAATATTAACAATTTAAACATTAAATATCTGCTATTCTGTACAAAATAATCCTTTTTTATAGAAAAAAGTAGAATAGAAGTTTAATTTTGCTAAGTTTTGGAATTTTTTAAAATGAACAAATGCTTCTACATAACTTTAATAAATACCAAATTATAAATTAGAAAATATGCTATTTTATTTTAGATAAATATATTTATTTTTAGAATAAATTGTCAATTTTTATCACAAAAATTAAAAATCAAATAATTTTTATTGAGAAATGAAAAAATAAATCAAATTTTTTTTATTTGAGATTTACTTAAATAAAAAAGTAAACATGATTTATAATGGTTAGGTGATAATAATTTGGTATTTAGAAGGTTAATTTTCAGCCAATTAGGAATTATGATATAAAAATTTATGAAATGCTATGGATATATAAGTAGTTAGTAATAATAAGTTAAATATGCAATTTAGAAAGTAAATTAGTTAAAATAAAATGAATGAACATAATTAAAGGCTATATTTTTGTTAAAAAATATTATGGTTATAAATATTGCTTTATAAATTTTAGAAAATATTTAATATGTATAAAAGCTAACAAGAAATCAAGCAACCAAATAAATAATTAAACAAACAAACAAACAAACAAAAAAATGTGTGTTTTGTTTGTTGCATGGATATAGCAACAATCTATCTTTTTATTCATCTATTAAATAAATAAATGAATGGAAGAAAGGTGATCAAATATTTGCTTTTTAATTAATATTGATTGATTGATTTAAGAATTTTTGAATTGAAAAAGCTAATTAGTTAATTAATTAATTTGTAAAGTTTTGCTAATACAAAAATATTCAATTACATTTTATATTATTATAATATTCTCATTATTTTTTAAAGATATATTCATTCTTTTTGTAGACTGATTATAAATGAATTATAGTAGCAGTAACTAAAAAAATGTTATCAATTTTGCAGTACAAGCTCAGTAAAATAAAAATAGATAATCTTTAGCGGCTTCTCCACTGCCATCGATTCGAAAAAATAAAAATGAAAACGAAAATACCAATAATTAATTCCCAACATAGACGTTGAATAAGTCAGTATAGAACTCGCCTGCTAGAGCAGGAAATAAAAGAAGCAATAGCAGCTAAGCAAAGGAATAAAATTAAAATGGAGTTATGTTTGTGAACTAGCAGCATTAATTGCATAGGTATCAGTAATACTTTCAATAGGAAAATAATAAAAAGATGAGCAGTTATCAAAATTCAAATAGAATAGCTAAATAGCTATTTCAGAATGATAGCGGAAAAAATATAGAAAATGATCAACATAACATAACTTATATTAATTTAAATACAACTTGCAGTACAAATAAAAATCAAATTACTCCAGCTGCTGCTAGCAATTAAAAATATAGAAATAATTCTTAGAATAACTCAGTCATTAATTTTTTTAAAGAAGCACATCCTATTCACCTTTAATCTAACAACAATTCTATACATCAAAATAATACTTTTATAGGTCACGCTGCAGGAAGCAATCCAAATACTAATAGAAACAATAATGTAAAAGGTAGTAACTTGATAAATTAAAATAAAGAATATGAACTATATCTAAATGGATGCAATAATAACATTAATTTTTAATAAGACGATAATCTCTTTTATATTTAACCTGAATTGGATGAATAAGGAAGAATACTCTAATCAAATTCAAAAGAATCTTTGTTAGATCCAGAGTTATTTGTTACAAACGAAGTTTCAACAGAAACGAAATCTCAAATTACTAACTCAAGCATATAGCATGATAAAACTATTTTAAATGAAAGCTCTCCAAAAAACGAACACTAAAATTAGGAAGCTTAAGGCACATAAAATATTCAAAATTCTGAAAGTGTAGCTAAAAATCCATAACAAGCTAAATACTTAGCTGAAATTCAAACAAACTAAATTCTTCTTGATAATTCCAATATAAATAACAGCAGTAACTAAAAAATTAATTACACAAGTAATCGAATAAACACTAGGTCTTCTTCATCTCAGGCTGAGTGTGTACCTTAACAGCTCCAAATTCTTGAAGGATAAAAAAAGAAATCTTTAAACCAATTAAATCAGTAGTATCACCATTAAAATGAATTAAATTCTTTAACAAGTTGCAGAAACAGCAGCAATAACAACTACAACAACAAAAAACCACTTTCAAATAAATAACAACCCTATATAGATTTTTTATAAAACCCAAGATTTGAGTAGCAATACCATAAAAATGAAAACAATATAAGATAAATTATTAAAAACTCTCTAGTAGGCGGAGATAGCGCTTAATAATAAAACAGAAATGCAAAAAAGTTTAAAATTGAAAGGAAAAGTATGAATTCTAATTACAATAACCTAAGCGATTATATTGAAAATAGTAATATATAGACTTTACAAGATATGCCTCCATAATAATTTGAAGAAATATCTTGCAGTATGCCAATTTAAACAATCAAAAAAGTAAAATCTCCCAATAATTATTTGAGTATCACTCAATAATCAATAAACTCTGACTCATTTAAAATGGGATTTACTCCTTCTGAATTATCAACTAACGGCAGATCTTCAGTCAACGCAGTATACTATCAAAGATAATGTAATTCTGTAAACAGATCATCAATAAGAAACTCTTCTATGACAAAAGCAAGATTTCCATCTAGAGCAGCTTCTCCATAAAACCATTCATTTTCATCAACAAGACCGAACTCTAACACCGAAAAAGCTTTTTAAAAGATGTTTAGAAGGTAATTAATTATTAATTCTAAATAATAAATACTAATGCTAAGAATAAAATACTTATTAAACTATTGAATCTATTGAATTTCAATTAAAAACTAAAAATTTTAAAATTTTAAAAGGAGAAACCCAGAACATATTTCAGTAAACAGCAATAATTTATTTGAAGAAAATAATGATTCTACAGCAAGATCCTTAAATGTTAAATTGCTTTCGATATTCAAACAATATGTAATTATAATAATTATTTGTATAAATCTTTTAATATTATTTCATTAAAAATCATTTAATTTTGAGGAGAAATAGTTTAAAAACCAATTTAAATTCTAAGATCTATCAAAAGCATAAAATAAAAAACACCAAGCTTTAATAAAATTTTTTAAAATAAGTAAAAAATTTACAATAGAATTTATAAAATTCATAAAAATTCTATGTTTTACTAATATTTTTATAGCCTCCACTTTTCACATGAGTGTTATAAATCAGATTTTAAATAAGATTTTTATTTAAAAAGCAAAAACTTTTTAATTTTTACTTTTCTATCCTTTAATACTTAAATAATTATTTAAAAAATCAAATGTTTTTTCAGTAAAATTAACTTTTTTGTAATTTTAATCAGAATAGTTAAGACATAAATAAAGTTTTAGTCAGCAAAAAAAGTTTTGAAAAATACTTGCAAACATTTGATCCTGAAAAAGATGAAAATAGCAAGATGATGTAAAGTACAATAATGGAGTATTTCTAGAAATGGTCAGATAAAATAAATAATTCAGTAATTTATTTGAAGAATTAGCTCGAATCTTTTTGGAACGAAAATATTGACTTCCAGCAGAGACAATAAGTTTTAAAAAGAATGCCAATAAAGACCTAAAAATACTATGACGATTGCAAAGAATTATGTGAATCAGCCCAATTATTTTATTTTAAGACAGATAAAAAAGAGGCTATTTCATAAATTGTGTAAACATGTTAGCACTCTTTAGACATTATCAATCTGCTCAATACCTTACCAAAACTCTATCAAGAAACAGAATCTTTTTTTATTAATCCAGAGCAGCAAAACAATGGTTAAAAGCACTCATTTGAGTAGCTTCATGAAGAAACTTAATTTATTCTTACTACAATGAGATCTTCTATTTAGAGTGATGAATTTCTTTGTAAATAATTTATTTATTAAATTTATGCTCTATTAAAATATATTTTACAAAAATAGCCAATATATCTAAACAAATTATTCTCCTTTAAGAGTAAAGCTAATTTGCTTGGGAGACCTATATGAAATATAAATAATGGAAACATGATCTATAAAATATCCTTTCTCAAAATCCTGTTAATAAAATAGGGAAAGTAGAAAATTCTTAAATTCTAGAATAGATTAAATCCAACTTAGAACTAATAAACTAAAGTTAATTTCTATTTGAACATTTAGGGACTATTTCTAATTCAGATGTAAAAATAATTTTTTTTTTCTTGCAAATTTTTAGTTTTTAGAATTATCTGATGATTTTATCAAGTCAATAAATAAGAATTCTTCTTTGATTTTGATTGTTTAGAATATTAAGTTTACCAAAATTTAATAATTATTTTATGTTTACTTAAATATTTTTATATTATAAAAAATAAAGCAACTACCTGAAGCTGTGAAAGATCTTGCTTTTAAATTTATGTACGAACATGAAGAAGAAAGAAAAAAAGCTATAGTTAATTTAAAATTGATATTTTAGGAAGTCATAACTACTATTGAAGAATTTTTGAATGAGAAAATTCATCTTGACATTTAAGCCTGAGTATTTCAAGAAGGCAATGATTTCATCAACCAAACATTAGAAATTATAAAAGATAAGTAGCCTGAGAGTTGCAAGAAAGATGAGGCACTTTCAGATTTTTTCATTAATATTTAAAAGGCTAATATAACATTTAAGACTATGAAGGATGATATAGATGAAATGCATAAAATATTGCCTAAATAAATTATTCTTTGCGATGAGCAGCACGATAAAAAGAGACTTCAAAAACTTATAGATGAAAGTGAAGTTTTTTAAAATAACTACAACAGCTTATTTGATAGACTTGCTGAGATGAAGATTAGTCTTAACACTTCAAATACTATTTTAAGTAAGAGCAAATAGCTTAATAGCACATCTACTCATCAAATAGGTGAAATAAAAACTCTTGGAGGATCTTCAACTAGTGGATCATAAAATTAGCTCTTATAATCTTAGCAGTAAGCATAAAATCAAAAGGATACTTTGGTTAACGGATCTTCATCTTAGGTTTCAGTCACAAGCCCTTAGAATAGGAAATACTTGAAAAAAAATAACTAGAAGGATCAAAAGAAATAAGATGTAACATAAACTGAAAATCAAAGAGATTTGAGATAGAGTTAATAAAAAAAGGAAATAAATTCCTAAAAAACCTCATCTAACAAATAGAAAAATAATAAAACCACACTTTAAAGTATGCAAAAAATATCAACAAAATCATCTGGAGAAGAAGGAGAGTTTAATAAAACATTTGCATCATAAATCATAAATTTAAAAGGGAAGGAAAAAATAAATCTTTAAATTAGATATCTAAAAGATATTTATGAATTGGTTGTTATGCTTGTCAAGAGTAACTTTAATAAATTAGAAATATTCTAACCTAAACCTCCTGTTTTAGATGAATTCGATGATTTCGTGAAATTCAGAAAGATCATCGAAATGGATCGACATATAATATCGCTTGTTGATTCCGAGAAACATAAATGCTCAACCCTAGGAAGTGATATAGTTCTGGCAAGTTACATCAAAGAAATCAAACTATCTCAGGAACTTATCACATACACTCCTTAATTTTTGAAAGTTTTAGGAGATTTGATTCAAACGTACCAAGAGTGCCTGACTCCTGACTTAGAAGCATATGTCACTTCTTACAATGAATTTGCTAAACTGACACTTAATGCGAAAAGCATTTAGCTATTAAGGAATTTATTTTACAACCTACTTTGCTTTATTGTGAAAAAAGAAATTATTTATATAAAAATACCATTCTTTATAGAGAAAATTGAGAGAGCATTCAACCAAATTACAAATGACAGATATTTTTTCATTAGTTTAAATGAAGAACAGAAAGAAATACAAGAAGACTTGCAGTAAATCAACATAATAATTACAACATTCTAAGATAAAGAAGAAAAATACAATTAAATCACATTCACACTTTAGAGATTACAGCTTATTTATCGAAGAATTAAGGATTACCACACCATCTTTTTTAACAGCAACGCAGTTCTCCCAAGCTACAGTGAATTCCATCCTTTTTTAAGAAAACTCTATGACCACATATTTAAAGGGGGAGACGAAGAACCTTTGATCTAAGAATCATCTTTGTTAATTAAAATGCTTGAGAGTGGAAATTACAAATTAGAAAATGATTTTCACAATGTAAGTGAAAAACCTAGATTTATTCCAGTGTTAGAAAAAATGAATGATATAACTGAAAATTTAATATACATGCTAAAGACTATAAACTAATCAAGAGAGAGCATTAATTTTTTTAGTTTGTTACAGGTACTTCACACAATAGGCGAGTATTTTTTGATAAAAAAAGAACCAGTTGTTCTAGTCAGAGATTCTAAGAATTTAATTGTATTCATATAGCCTCTAGTTAGAAAAGTAATATCTGATTTTTAGAGTCAGCTTCTCTAAAATCCTTAAAAAGTTTAAACTGATTTTTGGAAAAGCCAGAAATAATCGATGGTGAATTAGAATAAACAAGAAACGACTTTAAATAACTAAAGCAAGAATTTTAACTCCTCAATGATAGTTACATTGAACTAATCTCAAAGTATTTAGCATATGGACGAAATTATGAAATAAAAGTCAGATACTTTGTTATAGAGCTAGATCTTAGAAGATGAAAATATATTGGTGCTATAAAAAACATCACCACTAGTACTTCAAATCTAAAAAAGTCTTCTCTTCAACGAGTATTTTGGGCTTTCGAAAAATATTAATCGAAGCAGAAAGTCATCAGAATAGTTGCAGAGTCAGAATGAAAGCGATGAATCAGAGTAAGAAAGAGAGCAAAAGTAAGAAGTAGATTTTGACTATTCAAAAGAAATGGAATGGTTTGAATATATAGAATAAATGGAAGATTCTCGGATTATTACAGATGAAGGAGAAATAAATATAATTTAAACTTGTGTTTCTTTTGCCTATACTAGAAAGTAGCAAGCTGTGATCATTCTAATTCCATAATCCCCCTTTTCTTAGTTCAACTACGAAGTTGCAGATATTGATACAAATTAAATTATCTTTAAAGGTTTCATTTAAAATAATAATCCACTCTCAATTCCACTTCCAATTAACTCACCTTATGGTTTATTTAGCTTGAGATTATTTAAAAAATATTAAGAAGATAATTAAAATAATCTGTAAAACAACGCATCAGTTGCTTGCTAAAATATCTCTAATAATAATAACAATAAAAGTAATAATAATAATAATAATTAAAATGATAATCTATCAAGATCGCTTTACATTAAAACCATAACAAACAACAATGCTACAAATTCATTAGAATCTAATCAAGCTCAATTCAATAGTTTAGAAACTAGCTAGTATTAATTTACTCGTTTTGAGCAAGACCAAGCATTACTTGTAAAAAGTATGCTTGTAAATAAATACAACTTGTTTGAATACCCTTTGAGCTTTAAGCCTTAAGAGAAATATGCAATTTTAATCCAAAGAAAAGCTAAAACATCCATATAATATTTCATTTAAAACTCTAATAACTAAAAATTAAATATCAAGTAAACAGAATTTATTCAGATAATACCTGATAAATTATAAAGCAATCTAAATCAAACAAGTGAAAACATAAAAATAGAATAGTAATAAAATTCAAAAGACACCTTGGATGATTAGGTTATGAAAAACTAAAATGAAGATTTAAACGAACAGTTAACAACAGACTTAATAATTGTAAAATAAGCAAACTTTGAAGATTTTGAGTTTATTTTAGAGTTGCAAAACTTCAAATAAGCTTAAGATTTGACTCTTCCTTCAATTTACATTTACAGAAAGCCGTAATAAGCAAATACACCTGATCCTATGCCAATTGTAATTAAAAACAGTATGAAAAATATCTAAAAAGAATTTAACGAAAATTTTGGGTGGAGAATTGCTTCAATTTAAAAGGAAGAAGTAAAAATAATAAACACATTCATTGAATGAATGTATAAAAAAATGAATTACTTATTAATTAATTTAAATTAATCATTTTTATAATTTATTTTGTAAAAAAATATATTTATTACATTTTTCAACTCTTTAATTTCACTAAAAATTATAACTTAATTATGAAATAATATTTTCATCCTAGCTCTTTTCCTTTAATAAAGATTTTTATCATAAATATTTAACTCTTTCTTGTTTTTTTAAAAAAACGAATTGAATTCTATAAAAAATTATGTTGGTTTAAGTTTGAAATTTATTATTTTCAAAATGCAATATGAATTTTTTTATTTTAGATTTAAATTGCATTACTTTAATTTGTTTTAAGCAAATGAAAAAATTAGAAAAAAATACTTAAAAAGTCGAAATTTTTTTATTGTGAATATTTTTAAGGAAAATTTAAATAATTCTATATTCTGTTTATAACTTGAGGTATTAATTTTGATGATTTATTGTTGCTGTAAAGTGGAAATCTCTACTGTTTTTATCCTTAGTAAAATTTTGTTTTCTTTCGCGCTTGTTTTAAATTTAAAATAATTTAATAGTATTTTTTTAATTCTAAAGTCACAAATAAGCTAAGTAAAAATAAAAAATGATATTTTAAATTTTTATTAACAGAATACATTGAATTTAATAATTTATCCTTTAAATTCAGTCTTGTTGCTACTTATTCTCTTCTTATATACTTAACTTTGAAATTAGAGCAAACTAAAATTTATTTAGTAATATTTGTAAAAAATGAAAATATTACATATCAAATAAATGAATAAATCAAAGTAAAAGACATTACATTTATTTATTTAATTACATATTTTTTATATTGATTTATTCAAAACCACTTTTAAGAAAATTTGTCTGTCTTGAAGTTTTTGTAAATTAAAGAGTTTTAAAAGTAAATTTATACAATTTACACCTTGCCAAAACTATTAAATTTATCTAGTGCTTATAATTTATTTAATTTGAGAAAGGAAATATTTCTTTCTTAAAATCTGTAAAATGGCTGTAATTTTATTTAATCAAATCCATTTCAATCCTAAAAAAATTAAGTGCTAAAATAATTAATTTGTATTTTAGGATTTCTAGAATCTAATTTGATAAAACCTGTTTAGGAAATAAATATTTCTTATTCTTCAGATATTCTAAAATAAATTACAAGCATCTACCAACGAAGGATTCATGGAAGAAAGGTAAAATAATGAAATATTATTTTTATAAAATCGACAGAAAAAATTAAAGCAAAAATGATGAAATAGAAAGGCTTATTAATTGAAAATTAAGCAAAGCATTTAATAGTATTATTACTATTATTGGTATTAAATACTCCCCTTTAATAAATAAATAACTAAAAATAGTAAATAAAGGGTTTTACTTGGAGTATGCAATATTACAAGTGCTTACTCAAGATGAGTTTTCAAAAAATAAAAAATACTTCACCATTTTTTAAATGTCCATCATAACGCAAGGCTTTTTTAATTTAGTATCTCTTTCTGAAAATAAATTATTAGATATTAATTAAATTTACATAAAATCTTTAAAAATTACAATTAATTTATTAAGTTTTTACAGTGAATGTAATTTATCTGATATCACTTATTAACAATTTATCTTGCTAGCAAAAATCTATCTTTTATTTGCTACTTATCTTCAAATTTGCACATAATAAAGGCTAGCTACTTTATCTATGTTTTTATCTTTTTTCATGTGTGCTTCGCTTACACTTTTTATTTAATTTCAATTTTTTATTGACAAATATTTATAATAATTTAGATGTAAATTTTTATCTTTTAGAAAAAATTTTTTTCGCAAAAAAAAAAATGCGGCTAAAAATTTTTGGAAGCCAAATTGCATTAAAAAAATTTAATAAATTGTGATAGAAAGTAAAAATAATTAATTTTTGGTTAAAAAATTTAGTAAATTAGACGATATCTTCTTAATTAATTTACAATTGAAAAAAATAAGCTGAGTTACAATATTTTTTTACTCGTGTAATTAATTTTGGCTGGCTTAAGAAAATCCACAATTTGCTTCATTAAAATAGACTTCCTTAAAAGATTAATTTTTACAATTTATAATCTCAAGTCTTTAGAATGTATTGATGGATTAATTATTTTTATTTTTGTATTTTTTTTTTCAGGAATATTCTTGTTGACAAATAGTGATGAAATATATTTAATTAGGTTAAAACTTACCTTGGGTAGTGTAAGCAGCTTGAATACAAAGCAGAAGAAATCAGCTTTTACTCAGATTTATTCGTATTGTAATTAAAATTTTCGTGAAATTGTAAGTAAATAAAAATTTTTAGAGAAAACGAATAGATAGATAAATCTTTTTGATAAATAAAATAGACTAATTAATTAGCGTTCAAAATCTTCAAATCCAAATAGAGGGCGAATTACTAGAAAAATAATTTAAATACCTAAAAAAAATTTAATAAAAAAAAAAAGATAAAAATAAAAAGTTAAGTCGATGAAATTAGTTAACTCGGAATACCAAATCTTTAACTAAGATGATACAAGTTAAACAATTGATAATCTTAGGTAGTTCTACTCTCTTGAGAGAACAATTTAATTTGAAAAAATGTTTGTGAATGAACCTATCCATTACAAACTATTTAAAGCCTTAGATTTTTTATTAAGAATTGCTATTATTGTTTACGTTAGTGTCAATAAAATGCAAGATCCAATAAGTTTAGGCTTAGGCATCATAGCAGCTGTTTAAACAGTGTTAAATATTGCGATTAATACTTATTACTACTCAGCATACTAACAAACTATGTTCTTAGGTTAAAACTCATTTACAAAAACTATTTTGAACATAGTATCTTCAGTTATGTAAGTAGACTGGTTGTTATTCGCAAATCAGTGCAAAGCCAATTAACAGGGGTAACATGACGTTGCAAGTTATGATTATTCAACTGTCTAATGGGTTTATATTAAAAGATTAGCTATAGCTGCAAGAATTCACTTGACTACATATTGCTTCTTTTACTTTTCTTCTAGCATCAACGCATTCTCATATTTAGTGTTCTCTCTCTCTTTTGTTTTGATGCTATACTATAACCATTTGAATTCTAATAGATTTATTTCATCTTCTCTATAATCCCAACAGCCTAAATTAGATTAATTTATTACTAACATAGAGCTCTTAATATAGTTACTGTAGTCACTTCTCTTCACAATTTACATTGGTGCTGCACCTCTAGCCTGGGTAGCAGTTTTCTTACCTTCTACCACAGTCCTTTTTTCCTTCCTCTCGTTTATTGATTCTAAATTCAAGTTCGAGCCCTTCACAATTGGTGTCATTGAGTACATTTTCTTAGGATCTAACACCTGCCATTTGATGCCTGTCTTAAAGAATGATTTCGCTATGGCTCAAATTTACATTGGCGGTGTCTTAAAGTTATTCTTTTTAAGCATATTCTCCATCGCTTAGGCTTCTATTTAAGGATTAATCATTTCTTCAGGCAGAGAAAATATGCCTTAAGGTACTTTCGAATTATAGGTGGCGTTAGTTTCAATAATAAATCCTATTATGTTGATTAAATCTTCCAAAGTACTTATGCACTTTTTCTAGTAGATCACCATTTAAACTAATTCATTTAAAGATATTTCTCCAAATTAATTTAAAAACTAACCCAAATAAGTTGTATACTATCAAAACAATAAAATTTTCTCACCTGAAGATTTAAATGTTTTTGAACAGTTAATAAGTAAGGATGTTAGAGAGTACTATATTTTCATAAACAACTCTTTTTGCATCTAAACCTATCATGGACATGCTCAGATCACTGTATCTAGCATGAGAGATCCCAAAGATAATGAAAATTTAAACAAAACTTGCCTAACACTTCTTAATAAATCCAAAACCTTAGCCATTAAGATGAATATCAATCCCTTGAGTCACCAAAGCAAAGACATAGATAGATTCTTTATTTTCTTGCTAAAAAACTTGATGAACCCAAGTGAATCAATAATCTCATTTGATAAAACGCTATTAATCGATTTCATTACTTAGGGTAACAAAACAAAAAAATTAATTAATTTAGATGAAATCTTCAACTCCCCTAAAAAGTCAATTCTTGAATTTATTGTCTTCGAAAAACACCAAATGCCTTTACTGCTTAACAATCATCACTAAATTTTCTATGATCTCTTTGAGGACATGTGAAATATATAATAATCTTTATTACAAATATCCCAAATTTAAAACTGAAAAGATAAAAACTGTAAACAAAAAACAAGCTTGATAAAATGATTAAGCTGTAAAAAATAATAAAACTAACCACATATTTAAGATATCTTACATCTTATTGAATTATAAATAAATATTATCTTACTTCTATTAATTAAATTATATAACCAACAAAAACAAAAACATTATTACTTACTCATTTTCTTGTAAATATTAATTTAAAAAACTTAATATCTATATTTGCATAAGTATTCATTTAGTTATTTTCCACATATTAACAAATTATTTACTTGCCAACATCCATCCTTGCTTTCAAATTTTTAATTTCAAATTCTTTTCCACTTATTTTATTAATTTACTCAAAATTTAAAAAGTTGAAATCTCATCATCTCCCAAAATTTAGTATTTTTAAAATTAAATTAATTATCTTTAAACTGTAAATGCAATATCAACAGCATTTTACAATAAACAATCTTTGGTTATCTAATCTTTTTACACTTTAAAAATAAATTGGATCATCACCACATTTAATTATTTGTTGGTTGTTTTATTAAAAATTCTTCTCTAAAATAAAAGCACAAATAATATACACTTCTAAGTTACTTATCTATTAATGAAACAAATCCATTTTCTTAAATCTAAATATTCTATGTAATTTATATCAAACATTTTTTTTCTTTCTAATTATTTTATTAAAATTCTAACAAATGAGATTTGAAATTTTATAATAAATAAATAAATAAAAACATTCAAAATTAATAACTATGTTTTAAAGTATTTACTAAAATGAAAATTTTTAGAAATAGATTTTCTTAAATATTTTTTTAACTAAACTATTTTTTTAATAATTTATTTTAAAATAAAAAATTTTTAGATTAAAAAATAATTATTTATTAAATTTTAATATAAATTAATGATTTGAATATTTTTTTATTAAATCTAGAACTAGAAGAACAATTAGAATGTTGAATTAATTTTAAAATTAATTAAAACACAATTAAAATCTTGGTTTATTTATTTTAAATTTTTTGATGATTTAATTTCTATTATATTTTTTAATTAATAATATATTTATGATTTTAAATTTGTGTTGAAATGAAAAAAATAAAAAAATAAATTGTGATAAGATAATAAGGATTTGATTTTCTATGATAATTTAATATTTAATGGGATCAGCTTGCTTGTAATATCAATTATTCTGCTTTTTAGACTTAATTATCAGATTGGCGATATCTAATCTGATAAAAATTTATAATTTTTAAGACTGCATCTTAATGAACCATTTGTCATTTACTTTAACTTATTTTTGATTATTTTATGATTCAAAAAGCACACACACACACACATATAAACTACTTAACAAATTCTTGTTCATAATCATTCATCATTTAGAATAAATTTATAAGAAGATTTAAAGATAAGCGAAAAATAAATTAATATATTAGTAAAACTTCAATAACATTCTTTCGTAAACAATAATTAGCAAGTTTATAAAAAATCAAATTTAAGAAAACTAGTCGGTAGGCAGATATAATATCAAAAATATAGGTTAAACCATTTAAAAGAAGAAGAATGAGCTATTCATATTTGTTTAAATATATTATTATAGGAGACTCTAGTATAAATATCATTTTATCATCAAAAATTTGAGTTAACAAAATATTCTTTCTAAATTTAATTAAGGTGTAGGAAAATCTGCAATTTTGCTACAATTTATGGAAGGAAAATTTAAGGCTGAGCATGATACAACTATAGGAGTTGAGTTTGGTTCTAAAATTATATAAGTTAAAGGGAAAAATGTCAAACTATAAGTTTGGGATACTGTAAAACGATATTTTAATTAAAAATATTCAACAATGCTCTTACAGAATTATTTTTTATGATTTAATATAGGCAGGTTAAGAGTCATTTAAATCAATTACTAGATCTTATTATAGAGGTTCAATCTGTGCTTTCCTGGTATATGATGTAACAAATCGAGAAAGTTTCACTAATATTTAAAAGTGGTTAGAAGAAACTCAAAATTATGCAAATGATAAAATTACTCTAGTATTAGTTGGTAACAAGATTGATCTCGCAAACAAAAGACAAGTTTCTTACGATGAAGGACACGAATTTGCACAAAAATAAGATATTTAATTTGTAGAAACTTCAGCTAAAATGGGATAAAATATTGATTAGGTAAAAATTTATTTCAAAATTCATTTTAGGATTAAAGATAGTTTTCAAATAAGAGTTATTCAATGAACAAGAAATTTTATTACGTTATAAAATGCATTTGAACAATTTTCTATTTTGATTAAAATTCATAGAACTTAGAATAAATAAAAATGATTGAGGATGATAGGTGTAAAGGCATTTACATTCTTTAAGTATCTAAAACTCAAAAAAGAAAATTTGAATTATTCAAAACATTCACAAAAGTTTAAAATAAGAAATTTTAAATAACTTTAAAAACTTTAAAATTAGAGTCTTTTTTTCTATTTTTCACATTATTTTAATTTTAATTTTCAATATCTGTTAAAATCTAATTCATTTAATTTTGAAATCTATTCATTTTATTTTTAATATCTTTTTATTTCAATTATGAAACCTGTAACAAAAGAGATAATAAACCATTTTGATAAAACTAAATCTATTTTTAATAAATTTTCAGCTATTTACCATAAAAAATTTTAATTAATGAATTTATTTTTTACAATAATTTTTGATAAAAGCAGTTGAAAAAAATAGATATTTAAAATATTAAGTTATTTTATTTTATCATTAGTTGTTTAGAAACTACAGTGATAAAAATCATTATATAATTATTTTATTAACTTTATTTGTCATTATTAATATATAGGTTT
The DNA here is from genome assembly GCA_000231845.2 of Tetrahymena malaccensis 436. NCBI lineage: Eukaryota > Ciliophora > Oligohymenophorea > Hymenostomatida > Tetrahymenidae > Tetrahymena > Tetrahymena malaccensis. The sequence goes on from JH719956.1 coordinate 199,669, forward strand.
TCAGAAAGAGTACTGAAGATATCTTATAAAAAATAGAAAATAGATAGGTAGATGCTACCAATGAGGTGATTTATTTATTTAAATTTAGATGTTATAATAATTATTTTTTAAATATTCTTAGTCTCTTGGAATAAAGATAGGACCATAGTTAACAGAAAAAATGGTTTCAGATACAAAAAAAACTAAAAAAGAATGTTGTTGATATAATTAAAATCAATAGCTATTATTTTAATATTATATGTATATATCAATTTCATAATGTAACAAATAATTGTTAATTAATTTTATTCTATTTATTTATGCTTGCTTGCTTTGTATACTTTTTAAATAATACCTTTTATCTAAAACAAAAAAGAATACAAAGAAAGTTTCTACTAAAAATTTTTATATAAAACGCTTTTTTTTAGTTTTGTTAATTTACAAACTTTTAAAACGCTTTTAAAGACAAATTAGAATAAAAGTACGTACTAATTCAAGAAATATTTCATTTTAAAATAAAGATTAATTTGCTAAGTTATGAGTTTAATATTAAGAAATAAAATACATAATAAATATATTAAAGCTATAAATGCTTTTGGCTATTTCCATTGATTAGTCCTAAAATTTTTAAATCTTTTATTCTTTTGCTTTTTTGAAAACTTGTTTATTAATAATTTGCTATTTTTAGGTTTATGAATTTATAATCATTGCAAAGGAAATATAATAAAAAACATGAATAAATAAATTATGTTGATAATTTGTAGAAAAAATGTGTATTAATTGTTGATAAAGATGAAGAATTAACTAACATAGGAGCATAATAAATATTTATATAATAATAAATAAATAGATTCTCAAAAAAAGTTGGTTTGGAATGGAATAGCTTGTTTGTTTATTATACTAAAAATTTAATGTATGAATGTAATTATGAATTATTTATTTAAATTAATTAGTTAGTTCGTTGTTTTATTAAGTTGATAAAGCTTTCTATTATATTTTTTTTAATTGTCAGTCAATTAATTGATTGATTTTTTATTTATAAATGAATGAATCATTTCTCATTTAACGATTGCTATGATAATGTAGAGAGCTATGCCTACCACTATTAAGAAGAAAATAATATTGAGCTTATAATTACGCCATTTCATAATTGATTCCAAATCTTTTGCTTGACTTTGGAGTTGCTTTGATTAGAGCTACATTTTTTCACTTTTTTATAATGCAGTGTCAGCATGATCCATATTGTTAATAGCTATGTTAATATTATCTTTCATGGCTTACTAAGTTGCATCTATTTTTCCTTGAATTTGCTTCAACTTATCAACACCATCTGAATTGTAATGAATTAAAAGATTTTCAGCTGTGTTCTTGCCATGCATTTTCAAAACTGTATCTACCTCTTCTCCATAATTATCGCTTATCTTTAAAAAGTGCTTTTTCAACTCTTAGATCATTTCGTAAGCGTACCTCTCAGGGTAATCTAGAGTGCAAATAGTCAAATAAATAATATCTTAACTGTCACACATGCAAAACCATTGGTATTGACCTCCTGTATTTTCTAAAGTAATTTTTTATCTCTCGTTTGCTACAAGCCTTATTTCCTTAAGCTTTTTAATTACATACTCACTCTATTCAATAATGCCCTTTTCTTACGATCTCTCGTTTGATGCAATATGCAAAATCTTGCCTGAATCAAAACGTCCATATATAAAAGCCTTTATTTTTCCCATTTGAACTCAATATCTTTTATTATTAACAAGCAGATTTTCCAAGTATTTGTTTTATTTGATGAAATTTATTTATATTATTTCTGTTAAAGCAAAATAAATCGCTAGATACTCTTCTTTTACTATGATTTTATAATTTAAAAGTTTTTTTCAATAAATTATTAATATAAGAAACTAAAGTATGCACATCTATCTATATTAACAAATAATAAAACAAGCATCATAGATACAATACCAAATAATAAATAAATTAATTGGTTTGTCACTGATTGATTGTTAATTAATTTGCATAATTTATAGAGTTACTTGCTCTGCTTATTATTATCATATATAAAAACTATTGAAAATAGATAAATAAATAATTATTATCTAACAAATTATTATTACCTGATATTTAAATTTTTGAATTTACTATTAGGTAAGTCTTCAATTTTCATTTCAGGGCAAAGAGAATAATGGACTTAGATTAATTTAAAGTTAAGTGACTAATTTATTTAGCAATACATAACACAATCAGATAAAAAAAGGTGAAATAAGATAAAATAGATTCGTTATATTAAGTCTTATCGAATTTAAAAATAGAAAGCTTCTAATTTTATTTAAAGCTTTCATATTTTTAAAGTATTTATAAAATAATCCCATAAATAGAAAGTTTTTTTGTCTATAATATTTTTTTAGTTTATATTAAGTAAAAATCAATGTAAAAAGAGAAATAGTCAGAACAAATAAATAAACAAATTCTTATTTAGAAATAGAAAATATAGGTAAATTTATTTTAATTATATAATTTAAGTTAAATCATGCTTAATTATGAAACATAAAAATTTTAAATAAAAATTTAATGACATTTTATTAATTAAAAATTTTCTAAAATTACTTAGAATATTAAATAGTTGTATATATTTAAGGCAGCATTACTATGTAAAATTGTGATATTATTATTAAATTAACTCTTTTAACAGACAAATCTTGCTTTAAATCATAAATATAAGTAAGAATTCTAACATTTTAAATATAAATTTATTCATAGGGGAAAAAAATACATTTTACTTAATGGTCTTATTCATCTTTTGATATTAAAAAATTAATAATTACATGCAATAAACTCTATTAATCATATATTAATCTGTTTATTAAGCTATTTTACAGAAATTGTAAAATAAAATTACACAAAATAATTTATTTTAATTTTTTTATTAAAAAAATTTTATTTATATTTTTATATTTAACCAAAAAAATACTGAATTTTTTCATATTAATCAGATGAAATAAGCTTTAATTATCTTTGCTAATTCCAAAATAATTATTTACTATTAACTAAAATGATGATTAACCTATTTTAAATTTAAAACTGATTTAATAAACTACTTTTTATATCCTTTTTAAAGATTAATTGGTAATGCTTATTATGTTATTTTTATAAAATATCAGATAATATTTAACTTAATAAAATTATAAATATTTTAATAAATATGGATTTTGGATAAAACTCTTTTATATAACTTTATAAATACTCACTTAATCATTTATACTCAAATAATTCTAAATATCTATTTTCAATATAAGAGAAATTCTTTGTTTTAAGGGCTCTTTGGGCTTCCAGCTCATCTTCAAAAGTAACGAGAGCAGATCCACTAAATTTACCAGTATGAGAGCAAAGAAGATGTATTTCCCTTTCGTTGATTTCAAATCCTTTGAAGAATTCTAAAATTTTTTATTTTGTTACACTGAAAGGCATACCCATAACCATGAGAGTTGATTTTCTTTTTTCTGGAGGAATATTAGGCATGTTATCTTTACTATAAACAGGAGCAGAATTAACGAAGTTGTGTGCCATATAATTTTCGAATTCCTTAACTGTGGCCAAGAAAACTTCGATGAATCTGTTGTGTATTTTTTCCATGTGAAAGTTTAGGGCTTTATGTGCATCGTCCTTAGTTTAAAATATTACAAAGCATTCTCCACCTGGTCTACCACCAAGGATAGCTCTCTTAATACCTATTTAAATCAAATATAACATTTAGAAATCAGAAAAAATAAATTAATTTATTTACCTCCTTGTAAAATAGTTAATCCTTTAAAGAATTTTTTAATGTCTTCTTCAGTACAAGAATAAGGCAAACCTCTAATTCTGACTACTCCTGCTCCCTCAGTGACTATTTTATTCAAATCAAATTAAGTTTCATTTGGAAGCTCGTCATCTTAGTTTCTCTTTTCAGGGAATTAAGAGATTTTGGCTCTGTTAAATTCATTTTCTGTAGTTTCGAATATCTCAACAAATCTACCTTCAACCTTATTTAAATTGTAGCATAGAGCTTCTTGTTTATCTAGCTAGCTGTAAACTCTTACGTATGCTTCTCCAGAGAATTTACCTTCACTATCGTATAGAAAAGCAATATCTTCTTTATAAATCCTAATATTTTTTAATAATTCATAGATTTCTGGTTCTCTTGCTGAGTAAGGAAGACCTCTTACACGAATGAAATGCTATTATGAAAGGTTTTTAAAAGGTTCCGGGCTTCTTCCTCTAACATAATTATTTTTTGATTTCTTTTCTCTTGATTGAATATATCTAGTCTTTGAATCCTAATTGTCTAACACAACTTAGTAAGAGTTATTGATCAATTTCTGTTTAAATTAAAAAAATATTATAAATTATTCTTGATTGAAGCAATTTTTTGCTCTGCAACTATTTCAATTTGCAATGAATCATTTACGAGTAGTAAAGAATCATTATGGAGTGTTTTTAAATGATGAAGATTATTTTGATAAATTAATTTTATTGCTTTAAATAATTATAATTACAGGATGGTTGAAGATGTATCCACTTCTTACAAGCATATTTACTAATCTTACTATGTTGCTCATTTCAAATGATGCTATAGATTAGTCCAATAGAGGTTTTTCTTAAAGATTAGTATAAGTTAACATTTCATGTAGTGTTTTTATAGATATGGCGTGAGAGAAATTTTTTTTAAATTCGTTTCTAATGTCAAAATAAGTGAAAAAATGAGAAGCAAGTTTCATTTGATTAAACTAAGCCTCTCTTGGTAAGATTCTAGTCATGAGAGCATCTCCGTAAGTGATTATACAGAAGCTCTTGTTTTAGCGTGTGAAATTAGTGTATGTGTAATCATTAAATTCCTAAATAAGCTTGCTAAATAATAATGCGCCATCGAATTTGCTAAGAGTTATTTTATTTTTGGTGAGAGTCTCATTGTTAACTAGGAAATCTTCTCCCTTGATGAACCTTTGGAACTATTCAGTGACAATTTGCTTTTTAGTATCATAAATGCACCAATTAAACTCTATCATCCTTCCGAGTTGCTCAGTAGAATCATTATCTTCTTGAAGCTAATTTTAAAGATTGTTGCCAGTACTTTATTTCTATTCCTCTTGATTGCTTCTCTCTATGTCTTTAGTTTACCCTGAGGTCACTACAATTAAATAATCAAAACCTTAATTCATTTTATTTTTTATTTAAAACTATTTATTATTTTAATATTTTCTATTTTCTAAATTTTTGTGAGATATTTATTTGCTTTTGATTGATATTGCCTAATTAAACTAAATTTGATGTTTTTTTACAATTTCAAAATTTGATTTTTTTTCAAAATTTTGCGGATACATGATTAAGTTTAATAATCTTCTCATTTTTAAATACAAAAAGTGAGATAAATAATACAATTAGTTTTCTTATTACTAAATACAAATAAAAAAAAATAGTAGTATTAACACTTTATATTAAAAGTTTAATTAATTGCTAATTATTCTCATTTTTAAGAATAAATACACTCAAATCCATCTTATCTTCTCATCTTTCAATATTATAATTAGATGCTTAGTCATGTATGAAGTGATATCCTATTAAATAAAACTAAATAAATTTTTAATTAATATTAACACTTTTTATTTGAAATTATATTGCTAATTATTCTTAATTTTAATAAAATATCTACTCCATCTATTTTTAAAACTTTAAATATAAAATGAAATTCATTTATGATCATTTAGTCATTTAAAATTAAATAAAAAGATATTAAGTTAATATTCAAAAGAAATAAACATCTATATAAAAACTAAGCTTGGTACAAATTAAATCTTTGAAAATTTAAAATTGAAAAGAGAATAAATAAAGAATTTTGTTATAGAATTTAATAATTTTTCTAATAAAATAAATCCTCAATGTTAACGTATCATCTTATCATTTAAAGATGGTATGCATCCAAATAGCTAAATGAAAAGAATAAACAATATTAACATTTTTATTAAAAAAATAATAGTAAATTATTCTGTTGGTATTAATAAGCAACCAATTAAAACATTATAATATTAAGTGTCATTGTTGTTGCTTATTTATTTCTTTTTAATTTAAATCTTCACCTTTTTAAAAATAAAATTTAAAAAAAGAGGATAACTAAAATATGTTTGTATTTAAGTTAAATGATTAATTGAAAACACTTTAAAATGATATTTTCAAAAATAAGTTTAAAAGATTTTATTTTAAAAATAATTTGAAATGAAACTATTGAATTTTTGAATTCTTAACTAACAAAGCATAAATTGCTCTTACATTTTTTACATAAAAAATTATTTGTTAAAATTAAATTGATTCAATTGCTTGAAACTTTTTAAGTATTTGATAACATTTATATTTTATGGAATCAAAAAGCGTTTTTATCAATTAATTACAAACGAAAAATAATAAATTTGTAAAAAATAATTTAAAATTTTTGTTAAATTTATTAGGTTACATACAGATAAACATTTCATAAATTTTTGTATAAATCAATTTATTAATTTCACTTTACTAAATTAGTTTGATATGAATACATCATTAAACGAATTCATCACCAAGACTCATTCTTGAAATTCTAGCTTTTTTATTTTTTGGATCATAATCTTTAGCTTCACCAAACAGGATTAGAATCCATGCTAGCAAACCAGATGCACAGGGAATAACGACAGTAACAAGACGGATAAAGGTAGGATTATTATTCTTATAATAACTACTTTCAGTAATACCAAATAAGACAATACCTGTAACAAGCTTATCAAGGAAACTGTAAGCACCAAACACAAAAGCACCTCCTGCACCTCTAAGACCTATGACTTCACTAATTAAATTAATAGCAGTATTTAATTGAAGTGCTTAGGCTGCGCCAACAATTAAGGCTAAAGGGTAAATTAGATTCTTTAAGAAAGAATTATCAGCTTATAAGAAACCCATAGGAATCAAAGAAATAAGCATTAAAAAAACTCCTAGAGTGTAAGTTTTCTTTCTTCCAATTTTTTAGTATAGTAAATTAAGGATAGAAGAAGCACCTACAGAAGAAATGTACAACAAAAGAGGAACTAAAGCCAATGAAAATGTCATTTTTACATCATCATTTTCTGTTACCTCTCCGCTTATTTGAATAACATAATACAAATAAAAGTTCATCATAGTAGTTACAACATTACAGAACAAACGAGCAAACATAAAGACTAATCCATACTAATAGAATTGTCTTTCCTTAAACCATTGCCTTTAATTTAAATGAAAATTCGTTAAAGTATTAATTAAATTAAATTATTCTCATTAAAAATCAAATATGAAATAAAAAAATCCATTTATTAATTAATTATACTTGAAAGTTATTCAGCTTGAATATTTCTTGCTTAAAATATATTTGTTTAATTTAATCAGAAATATTGGAAAAATACTTAATATTAATAAATCTTTTAATTTTCAAATTTAAGTTCAGTTAAATCTTATTTGATTAATCCTTTTCTTAAAACTGTAATTAAAATAACTTTTTTAAGAATTAAAGAGGATTTGTGTTACTTTTTTTAAAAAGATCTTATCATCATTCTCAATATATTAATAGTTAATATAACTTGCAAATATTCTTAAAGCAATATACTGCTATTCATTTGTATTATTAAGAATTTTTTATAAAATTAACCATTTTAGTTTATTTATTTATGTGCAAGTGATATTTTTTTTTTTTAAAAAAACTCATTGATTTTTTCAACAAAAATAAATATTTTTGAATTTAAATAATTTATATTCTATTTATTTTCTAAATGCAAAATTATTTATTACAAATGATGTTTGCTTTAAATTATTATTTATCTATGCTAAAAACTATTAATTATTCTTAAAAATTCCAAAAAAAAGAATGATTAAATAGATTATTTTTTTTGTTTTACTTCCAATTTATAATGTTCTCAGATAAAGAGCCTACTCTACTTCCTCTAAGGACAGATACCTTTACTTTAACCTTATCATCTAATTCTTTTTCATTTTCTTGCTCTTCTTAGTCATCTTCAAATTTATTATACCCTTCTTTTTGATCTTTGTTAAAGATAATATCATCGATTTTATTTCCATATTTATCAATGACTTCTGCTTCTTCTACTTCACTTTCATGAATTTCTTCATCTTCTTGACTTTTTGTTTTGTTCTCTTATCCTTTAATTTGGTTTTCTATGATATCTCTAGTCTTTGAATTCAATACTACGCTATGTTCGCTTTCATGATGAGATGATGCCTAATTAATTTTATCTTACTTGGTTTTGTTTCCATCTTCTAAAAGCAATGACTATCTCTTATCTCCTTCTCTAAGCTTCAAAATATGTTTAATATTTTTGACAGCTTCATCACAAGCTTTGGTGAGAGGGACTTCTTTTACTGTAAGTAAAAAGATAGCAGTGCAAATAGAACCAATACCAGCACATATAAGACCTAGAGCTTAGAATTATTATTCACTAGTATCAATAATTTAGAACAAAAGTAATGCAACCAAGAGTAAAAGCATATTTGCAATAAAAGTAAATGTATTTCTGCGAGTGTTAAGGGTATCTCTATTAACTCTTGAGCAAGTCATAGAAGGAACAAGTGAAATATGAGAAATATAACCAAAAGCCCAGGCAAAATTAAACATAGAAGGGAAGAATATATAGAAAAAGTTTCTAAAGTTATCATTATCCATAGGCAAAAAGGTATTTAAAATTGGATAGCACCACATAGGAACGAATGTAAGCAACACGAAAATGTAAGATAAAATATACCATGGAATACGCTTTCCAATTCGGGTAGTGTATTTATCAGAGAGAATACCAGCAGAAGGAGTTCCTAATGCATCAAAAATCTGCCCAAATAACATAGAGTAAGAACTATTTTCAAATTTCAATACCTTTGAAAAGTAAAAGAGCAAAAAGCTGTTTGTTAATAACAAAAAACAGAAATGAGTGAAAAATTTTCAATAAGAGCATCTATTTTGATTTGAAATATTGCAAATAATATCAGCTAAACTAATATATTTATTGCTTTCATATTTTAAAAATTTTTAAATATTTATATTACTTGAACCAAGCTGATGCGCAAAGATCGTTAAAAACATGACCTATAGAGTAACCCCAATAAACCTTTGGAGTCAATCCATCAAAAGCCATTTTTTTCTTCTTTTATGATTAATCAATATCAGATTAAAGAAGCGAATCTTCAATTTTGTTACCTTATCCCATTTTTTATTACTTTTATTTCAAAAAATTATACTTGCGTATCTTTAATAAAAAGAGTAATTAATTATAAATAAAGGAACCCTCTAAAGACATACATATATATATATATTTACATACATAAATAGAAATATTATTTAGTAAAAGAGTAAATGAGTAGAATTTATGAAATTAATTAAGCTGAATTTTATCAACCTTGATTATATTTGTTTTAAGAATAAAAAAGTAATTATTTGATTTACTATAAATAAATTGATCGAAGATTACCAGATAATAACTTTATTACGTATTTAATTCTTTTATTACTCTAAAACAAAGTAATGGTAATATAATAAAAGCATCATAAATTCAAATTTAGAAAACAGTATTTGTTTTACTCTAAAAATGATGAATTCTATTGCAAATATTTTAGTTGAGCTCTCTCCAAATAAAAATAATAAATCTACCTAAATTTACTTTAGTTGTAAATTTAAATTATAATTATAAGCATTAAATAAAGTTAATAAGTAACTTAGAATTTTCTTGCATAAATAACAAATGTGAGCTTCACCATACATCATTGTTTATCATTAAAAATAATCTAATTTGCAAAATAAAATCAACACTTATTTTATAAAAAATTTTAACATGAGTAAAGAATCATGATTTTAAGATATTTTAGAAAGTTAAGTAAAATCAAAAAACTCAGTTTCGATAATTCTTTTACTATATATTTACAAAATATAAGAAGATATGCTAGAACTTACTCATCTTTTTAACAAAAGATCAAATATTTGTTTTTAATTTATATTTTTAATGAGAAGAGTATTGAAAATTTACAAATAATTTAGTAATTAAAAATCAACAAGTTAAATATGATTGATCATTTTTTCATTAGAAAACATTTATCACTTCTGGTCAGATTTTTAGTTTGGTAAAAGGAAGATCTAATACTGTTTTCAAAGACTATACATTTTCTCAATATCTATTAATTCAATTAATTTTGAATAATAAATATTATGATTCTAAATAAGAGATAAATAATCATATTTTTACATCACTATTTTTTCTAGAATTATTCTAAAGGAAAGCAAAACCACTTAATATCTAAGAATTAAATTTTATAATTGGATTATTTTAAATAAGATTATTTTATGTAATTATATTCACAAATTAAAAATTATTTTAGCTAGAATTAAATTTTTATAAACTTTTATACTTTTGTCTAAATTTACATTCTAATTATTTTAATATTAGTTTTGTTATATTTTTAAGATTAAAGAATAAAATTCAACTAGTTACTTTATTAAAACTCAAAATTAATATATTTAAAAAATAATTAACTACCTCGATAGAAAAAGACTAAATCTTATATTTTTAACCTTTAATATTTTTTAAAACAAAATTTAGTGATTATTTAATTAAAAATAAATAATTTTAGAATAAAAATCAAATTAAGAAGTAATAGAGTATATATATCAATATTTATTGGAAACACAAATTAAACAATTAAATTTTTTTAGGTTATATATATATATCAAAATATTTAAGATTGTAGTTTAAATTATATAACAATACAAGAATAAATGATGGCAAGATTAAATTTTGTAATAAAAATATTTTGACTATGATAAAATTAAATAAGAAATAATTAATAAAACTACGAAGTGTTAGTTGATGTAAGTATTATTTATCTATATATCAATAGTACAATCTTTTTAAAATAAAAATAAAGTTAAATTTAAAATACATTAAAAGAGTTAAATATTTAAAATATTGAAAACAAAAATATTTAAATATTAACTTTTAAGATAAAAAAGCATATCTATTAGTTTAATTGAAAGTAATCAATATTTCTTATGCTTCAAATAATAGATAAATTTATTAAAAAATTAATCTTTTTAATAATGGTTTGGTTAAATAGTATTAAAATAATTTAGACATTTGATGCTAATTAAACATAATAAATATGATTTAGCTTTGTTTGTTTATTAAATAATTTAAACTCAACATATTTTGGTTGGTTCTCATCATTTAACATCTAACATTCATTTAATTGTATTAATTTGTATGGAAATTTATTAAAAGAAGCATCAATATATTTCATTTTAAAATAAAACTTGGTTTTTTATTCATTTCATTAATTGATTAATAAATTTAAAATTATTTGTTTTGTAATTTTTTTGTATTTTATATATAAAATTTATTTATACCATACTCAAAAAAAATATCACTTTGATGCTTTTACAAGCATTAAAATATTATTTATTACCTCATCTCTGAAATTTTGGTAGATGATTTATTCTATGAATATATAGACTTGGTGAAGTTGGTAAAGTAATCAGATAATTATATAATTTTATTGGGATATAAATTGATTTAGAAATTTGTGGATTTAATGTATACATTGATTACTAAAATAATACTTAATTCTTAATGTATATTATTAATTATTGGCTGTGGATTTAGTTATTAAATTTATCATTCAAGATTGCAATGTCTCTTTTTTAATTTATTGTTACATCTGCTCAAATATATCTTCAATCCTTAATTAATAAAATCTGTCATAAAACTAATAATTTATCTCAAGGGCCCTATAAAATATAAGTATTATTACTTAATTATTTGTAATACGCAAATCAATGAATAAAGGCTCTTAAGAGGAATAAAGACCAAAAGGCTAAGTAATTTAAAAGATCTAAATTTAAGATATCCTAATAGATGGTTCCAATACAAGTTTAAGCAAAGGAAATAAGCCAAAGACTTATTTAGATAGATTTAAAGATCAATTTTAAGAAACTTTTGATTCTTTTAGTAGCAATAGATTAAGGAGAGGTAGTCATATAATAAGCAGCAATTTAAATTCGCTTCATTAGCATAATAACGAAAAAAATTAGAGTTTTAATAAATGCGATTCAATTATATATCATAGTTACAGTAGAGGAAGGAGCTAATCTTTTAACTAAAAAAGTGAATAGTTTGTAGTAAATAAGTACATTTTAGATTTACAAAAGCAAGAAGATTAAGAAATACTTAAAAATACTTTGTAACTAAAAAATTAAATGTCTGAATTTCAGCTCGAGATGCTCAAGAGGACATTTGCAAACCTAAAAATATTTGTAGATCTAGAAAAGTAGATGAAGAAGGATGAATATGTTAAAATGATTCAAAATTTTGGATTTTTATAGCTTTAAAAGGGATCAGTAGTTTTTGAGTTTGGGGATTTAGGAGAGAAGTATTTCATTATTTTGAAAGGCAGCGTTTACGTTTTGTTAAAAACAAATTATGGAGAAACAGTTAGAAAAATGAAGCCTGTAGAAGAATAAAATATCCTAGAAGAAAAAACTAAATAGCACAAATAGGAGAGTAAATAGGGTAATCTTAGTCCGTTTGGCAGAAAAAACACAATTGAATAATTTTAATAGGAGGATTAGAAAATACATGCAGAGCTTTTCACAAAGAGGAGCAAGTCAACAATGGCGGATTTCGAAGTGGATTCAGAGCCAGATTTAGAGTGCAAAGGAATTACTTTGAAATAAGAAATAAAATAAAAATACCCTCATTTCAGCATAGTTGCTAGTCACTATGAAGGAGAGGGATTTGGTGAATATTCGCTAATAAAAAACATAAGAAGAACTGCTACAATAATAACATCATAAGATACTGTGTTTGCAACAGTGGATAAAAATGAATACAATGAAATTATGAAAGATCATATAGAAACTATTTTTCAAAAGAAAATTCAGTTTTTGAGGTCATTTAAAATCTTCGAATCTTAAGAAAAAAAGTTATCGAATTTAGTTATGTGCTTTTAGAGTATTTTTTACCAGCGTGGAGACATAATTTATAAGGAATAAGATGATTCAAATAGTTTGTATTTTATATAAAGTGGAGAGGTTGAAATTTCTACCTACGAGTCAAACCTAAAAACCCAGATATAAACTGACTAATAGGAGGAGCTTGATGAACAAACGATTTAAATGAATAGATTATTTTTGATGTCTTCTTAAAAGCAAAAGAGAGTTAAAAAAAGAGTAACACTTGCTATACTCAACGATAAGAGTTACTTTGGTGAAGAAGAAATAGTTTTAAGGCAGAAGAAAAGAAAAACTTAAGCAAAAGTAATTTCTGCTGAGTTTTCAGGATTGAAAATTAGTCTTAAAAACTTTTTATTACTTTGCAGATTCACTGATGTTATGAAAAAGCTTAGGTAAAACTATAGAATGAAATAAGAATGGAGAGATTCATACCACATTAACTGTGTAGAAACTATATAAAAGCTAAATTCAAGCAATTTCACTTCGATTTCGCCTCCCAGATAAGAGGAAGCTCATTTCTCACAAACAAAGATAGAGAGTTCATAAAAGATTTCTAGCAATGTCAGCTTTAGCTTTAATTCGAGCAATAAAATTTAATTTAAAACATAACAATCCCCAATACTTAAAGGTAATAAATTTGGGATTTCGTAAGAACTTAACCTATAATAAAAAAAGTAACCAGAGCATAATTAAATTAAGCAACATGATAATTTTTAAAACACAAATTTTATCCATTAGCAAACAAGTAAAAACACAATTTAATTTGCAGAAGAAAATAAAAAAAGCCAGATAAATTTGAATGTCTTTGCTAAAGACAATACAAATAATAATGATAACAGCAGTAACTTAATTAATCTATAAAGTTTCCTTGGAAATCAAGATTAAATTTCAATAATTGGTCATCTTTCTTCAGTTAGTAATAAATTTAATTTCTCATAGTCTCTTTCACCTGATTAAAAAGTAAAAAATATGCTGGCTTTTGATTAAAGGTAAGAAAGCTTTCCTTAATCTGATCTCAATAAATCCTCTTAATTTTAATCAACGTGCTTTAGTCCAATTTAAAAAAGTAACATAAACACATATGTTTCAAATACTAAAAAAAGTAGTAACTTTAAAACAAGATTACCATAATCACTCCTATCTTCTTATGACACAAACTAAGTAATTTCTTTTGTCTCTTCACTTAAAAAATTTTTTACAATTTAATTTTTTGAAAATTTACACTTTTTGAATTAAACAATTTTTTTTGAGTTAGACTTAATTCATCAAAATTCATAGTAAAAAAATATTATTCCCCTATTATTTCTATTTGATCCATACCATTTTAAAATAATCTGTGAAACTAGTATTCATCTGAACTGAAATAATAATCTCAAACCTTTGCATAAAATGAAATTTATTCTTTAGTTTATTTAGTATTTCTAGCAGTATTTAGAGAATTGAAGGTATTGTATACCTTATAACAAAATTCTCTTATCAAAATACTCTTTGATTATTTTATTATTTTAGATAAACTAATAATTTTGAATGAATTAATCTGATTTAAAAAACCTTTAAAATTATTTTTTTTATTGAATATCAAGTTTAATAGTATTTGTACGTTTTATTTAAATTAATATTTTTACTTAAATAGAAAAACTTTAGATTGAATTTGCAGCAGTTTGGAAACAGTAGACCTGTTACTCCTCATTAAGATAGAGGTGACAATTAAATATCTCTGAATTTCTTAAATAGTCATGAGACTGTTAAAGCAAGAGATAAATTATAAGATAAAAACTATTAAACTAGCGAATTGCAAAAGCTAAAAACTATGCCTTCTCGTGAATTGGTATCTATTAGCAATGAAGAAAAAATGTGTTTTCGAAATGAAAGCTAAACAAAATATTTTAATTCGTTAAATTAGTCGTTTTATAACAGTAGCAACCTTGTTTCTCCTTAAAAAAATTAATAAAAAAAGAGGGCATACTCGACTGGTAAAAAGAATAATATTTTAATGAATTTAAGTGATTGTAATGAATAAAATCTGCTATAAACAAATAACAGACTTCAAACTTCTCCTTCTAGCAATTCTTATGAAGAAAATATTCAAGATGAGAGAAATGTTTAGTAAATTAACTAAGGCTTTTCTTATTATAAATATTTATAGTAAAATGAAGAGGGACCTATTGGTAAGAAGGATGTAAAAAAGAAAGACCCAATTTCGAGCAGTGATAAGATGGATGAATAACTTCTTCTTTAGAAATATACATAAAAATTTGACAATATTTAAGGTATGTCAAGTTAGTTGTTTGGAGTATAATTGTAAAACAACTCTCATTTAATATACAATTACCAAAAGATACACTAAAAATTGATGGTTAACTCAAATCTCATTAAATCTAATGAAAAAGGTAGGAGAATGATGCAATATTACAATGATGTTTAGAAATGTCAGACAGGCACTTTTAAAAAATTTATAAGTCCTTTCATTTTCTATAAAGATAAAAATAAAGAGGCTTCAATTTACTAAAATGATTACAAAAAACTTGACGAGAGAAAATCTTCTTTCAACAAAACAACAGACACTGCTTTTAATTACAATAAATTTAGAAATAAAAGTGTTGATGCCTCGCTAGAAGGAATCAAAAGTGATTAACTAAATATTTCTTTAAATTAACAATAACTTATGCAATAAAATAATTAAAAAACTGATTATAAGTTGATCTTTTTAAGGAAAAAAATAAAAAATTATGATAATAAAGAATAACTTACTAATCAAAATGATTTTGTGTTAAGAATATCGCCATTAAAAATCTCATAATAATAAAACAACTAAGTGTAATAATAACAAACTAAATAAATTTAATCTGTCTAAAAGCCGTCTTAATGTTGAATAGTCAAAATTCATTAAAATAGTAATCTAAAGAATATTTAACATAAAAATAAAAATTAAGCATGATATTAAGTGGACTTATGTGAATTATAATTAATATTCATATAAATTAAAAAATTAAACTCTGTTAAGAAATCAAATCACTTTTGCAAAAAAAACAATATTATTTAGAGTAATAGTGTAAAAATAGATTGATTCCATACTTAAAAATATAATAAAATTATAAAAATTAATAATTTAATTTATTTAAAAAATAAAATAATTTTTAATTGAAAAATTAAAGGTTTAAGATAATCTCTTCAATTCATTATGCTAAAATTTAGTACTTATCAATTATAAATTTACTCATAGTAAAAAATAAATTAATTTAAGCTTCAATAAATTTAATCCTTAAGAAAAATAAAATCGAACAAATGAGAACAATTGCCAAAAAACATTAAAATGCAAATATATTTAAATTTAAAATGAAAAATGTTTGGTAATAAATAAGTGAAGAATTAATTAGAATGATTTGTAAATTACACTCAAATTTACTTTTCTTTTCTATTTATAGTAAAATAATCAAATAGTCTTATAAAATTAAAAATAGAAATATAGAACCTTTAAAATGAGGATTATTTCTAAAACGCTACACTGACTTATTTATTTTTGATTGAAACAAAATATTAAATAAACCATCTTATTTAAAAAAAATACAAATTTAAAAAAAAAAATCTTGAATTATACATTGTAAATAAATTACTCTCATTGTTAATGTTCTTATACCTGTAAAATTAAATATTATAGCTAGAAAAAATAAGATTTATTTACTCGAGTTTTCTTACTTTTTAATTTTAACTTAAATTAAAAACCAAAAGTAAATTAAAGAATATAAAATATTAAAAATTTGAAAAAGAATTTAATAAATTTATCATAATAATGCTTTTTCACATAAAAATATAATAATTACCTCTTCTAATTTTAATGTTTGTTAAGATTAAATAAATATTATTAATATTTGTATCTAAAAATTCAAATTAATTTCTTTTATTAAATTTTTTAACTTGTTTACTATGGAAGCACGCTTTTTGAAATAATAACTTTTCCTGTCTTTGATTATAAAAATTATTTTAAAAGCTCTTTTTAAATAAAATTTTCCAATTTATTTTCAAAATTTAATTTAGAATACATGTTTCACGAGTAATTAACATCTTTTAATTTTCTTTATATTTTTATCTTTCTCATAAAAATTCATCTTGATTATTTAATATTTATGAGCTTTTTTCAAAAATAATCAATTATTTACTTAAGAAATAATTAAATATATTACACAAGGTATAAATATATGAAAAAAATTTATGTGATGAGTATATAAATTTATAAAATACTGAATAAAAAATTTGCAAAGATGCTGAATTAATTATTTTATAATAAATAGAAGGGTATATTTTTTTATGCACACATCATAATTTTTTAATAGCTTAAAGATAATGTAAACAAAGTTTTATAGAATTATGGAAGAAATTTATGAAAATAGGTATTTTTTTAAATAATCGGAAAATAAAAAAAACCTTATTATTTTTTTACTGAAAAATTAGAATATGTCATTTTTTTCAACTTTCTTAATTGAAAAGACGTAAGAAAAGTTAAAATTTTCTTTTTAGTTTCTATAAAAGACAAATTTCAAAATCTCTTTTATAATCTTAATTTTCTCATAAGGAAGAGATAGTTTTTGATAAAATCTATAAAGTAATTTTGGATGTTCTATTAGATATTAATTTAAAGTAGTAAAATAATAATTTAATTACTCTAAAATATCATCAAATTCTGATGATAAATCATCATTTATTTTCTATTTTTGAAAAGTCCTATCTATTAAAAGTAAGAGAGTTAATTAAAATTTTCTAAAAACAGGAATATTTTAGTCTTATTCCAAAATTTGTTTGGAATTAGAAAGGAGTAGTTTTTTTATTTTTTTGGTATCAGTATCTATCTATCTTATGTCTCTCTATTAATTATCAATTTTGTATGATAAGGTATTTGAGTTTCTGAAATTTGGTAATTAAAGTACCCATAAATCTTTTTTTTCCTAAGACGTAATGCGATGGAAATTTAACCTTTTCTAATTAATTAAAACCATCAAAAACCAAAAGAAATGATGAATTGGGTATCAAAAATAGAATGTATCCTTCTTTGATAATTAATTATTACTAGCAAAAATTAATTAAACTAGCTTCTTAAAATCAAGCAAAAAATCTAAATAATTTAAGATTAAAAATGGCCATAGCAAGCCCTTTCGCGAAATTACCTTTTAAAACAAAAGGGTACATTACTCTCGCAGGAGGTTTCTTAATTCATTTCATTTTAGGTACTTTCTACTTATGGGGTAATATGGGTTCGTATATTGCCTCTTACCTCTAAAATAATGGCCAAGATTATACAAATAATGATGTAGGAGCTGTATTTCCATTTATGATGCTCGCAATTAACATCGGACTTCTTTTCGGTGTCACAATTGCTAAAAAAATAGGATTTAGATTGCTCTGTCTCATATGTTCCTTTTTCATTGGTGTAGGTATTTTTACCAGTTCCTTCGCTCTCAAAAACTTTGCCCTTTTTACCTTCCTTTATGGATTTGTTTTTGGTATTTTCAATGGTTTAGCTTACATGCTTCCCTTTAACTTATGTTATACGTAATTAATTTAAATTCAATTTTTTATTCTATAAAATTACATTCATCTAAACACTATAACTTTTCAATTATTACAGCAACTCGAAAAAGAATATGATAATTACTTTTTATTATCATATTTTTTGGCCATAAAAACACTA
The DNA here is from genome assembly GCA_000231845.2 of Tetrahymena malaccensis 436. NCBI lineage: Eukaryota > Ciliophora > Oligohymenophorea > Hymenostomatida > Tetrahymenidae > Tetrahymena > Tetrahymena malaccensis. Next base: position 218,361 of record JH719956.1, read on the forward strand.
TAAATACATTAACCAAGCTAAATTTTTTTTTTGAGTGGTTTTAAACAATGAATAACTTTTAAGTGCTTTCATTATTCTTTTATAGAATTAAAAGTATAAATTACATATTTTTAGGTTTCTAATTTAGATTTATTTAGTTAGGCTTTTCCTTCTTTCTTCCACTTAGCAAGAAGTTAACATAAAATAAACAAATTTAATTTAATCTACTTTGAAAATTATTCAATTAATCTACTTAGTTATTAGAATTAAATAAAAACATGAAAATATGATAAATTTAAAAAGAATTTGAATATAAATTTTGTTTTTAAATAAAACAAATATATTGAATTAAAATGTTATTAATAAAAAATAGATACTTCCCTGAAAAAAAAGGTATAGTTAGTGGTATAATTGCAGGTGCCTTTGGCTTGGGTGCAGCAGTTTGGATTTGGTTAGTTAATGGATTAATAAATCCTGATAATATTGATCCTTAGCATACTGACAAAAATGATAATAATTCTCCAAAGTACTATCCTCCAGAAGTAACAAATAACCTTGCAAGATCAATTAGAATATTTGCTATAGTTTATTTTTCTATTGCAACAATTGGTTCATTGCTGATTGAACAGCCTACAAAAGAAGAAGTAGAATAAATCGAAGAAGAATAAAATGCTTAATATGAAAAGCTTATTGAAGGTTATGAATAGCACAAAGAAGTTGAATGTGAAAATCTTAAAGACGGACTTAAAACTCGTTTGATTTACATTACATTTGGCTTGGCAGCTATGTATGCTAGCTTCGGAGCTATGTTAGTTGCTAATTACAAAAATTATGGATTATATTTAAATTTCTCTACCAGCTTTTTAAGTGTAGTTTCAACAGTTGGTAGTATTTCTAATGGTTTATCGAGATTTTTCTGGGGCGCAGTATATTAAAAAATGCCATTCAAATGGATTGCAATCCTCAATCTCTCATTGTAAAGTGTTATTAGTTTTACATTGAGATGGGCTTCAGAGGTAGAAGCTGTTTACTTAATATATATTACTTTAATGTACTTCTTATACGGAGGCTGGTATGCTGTTTTGCCAGCTACTATTACCAAAATTTATGGTAAGAAAATAGGAAATATCATTTATGGTGTTACTTTTTCAGGTTTTACTATTGCTGGTTTCTTCTAATTCTTTGTCGTAACTAAAGTTCAAAGTGCTATAGGTTGGGGAAATATGTTCTGGGTCTTTACAGGTGTCTAATTACTTGCAATTATATGTACATTTTTTGTAAAATTTGAAATTAATTGGAAGGAAAGATATTCTGCTCTTAAACAAAAAGAAGAATAATTTGAGTATTCTTCAAAGTCCTTAGAAACCAATAATTGAAAGTCTTGTTTCAATAATAAATTATAATAGATTTGGTATGATTATTTATTGTATTAAATTTACATTTTACTAAATACTAATTTTTATGTTATTTTATATTTGTAATAAAGTTTCAAATTATTTTCTAATCTAACAAATAATAAAAACAAACAAACAAACAA
>JH719956.1:220243-355184 GCA_000231845.2 Tetrahymena malaccensis 436
AACAAACAAACAAACTCCTTCAATTTTTTATAAATCATTTAATATAATATTTTATCAAATACAATTAATTGACATAGTAAATAAATTAAAAGAATCAAAATATGTTAATAAACGAATAAGCATTTTAATTAACACTTCAATTTCAATTTAAAATATAATTTAAATAATTTTATTTCTAATTTAATAAAATCAAAACTGTCGATAAATTAGATAATTTCTTCAATGATAATAATTTATTTTGAATTTTTTAAATTTTTATTGCATTCCTTTTATGATTTAATTTTAAAGGATATTTCATTAATATAAATGAATGCTGTTTTTTGAGGTATATATTATTATTATCTTTTAAATTTTATTTATTAATAAAAGTTTATTATTATTTTAAAAAATATAATTTGTTTTTAAAAATTAATTTACAAAAATTCAAAGCAAGCAAACAGATAGACAATTGAATAATTATTTAATCTCACGAATTTATTTAAAATAAAAGTTTAATTAAAAAATATTGAATTATTCATTTGAGTATTACAACTCTTTATAATTTTCTAATAATTTTAGTTGTCATTAATTTCTTAAATTACTGATTAAATTTGAGAAAATGCAATTATTTTATATTTTGAAGTAGATCAATAAACTAATTTAATAATTAAATTTGCCTATTTTATTATTCTATATCCTCATCTTCATTATCATCAAATATAAGATCAATATCCAAAGTTTTAAGAAGTAATAGACTTTACAAGCATTATCCCAGATAAAGGATTTAGCTAAAATATATGTAATTAGAATATCCTATCTTAATTTATAGGTAGACTAACTATTTGTTATGCATAATTCCTTCACATATGGATTAAAACCCTTATTAATGAATGGAATTAGATTCTAAAACAATTTTTAATCTCTTCAAAATAGTATTCTCTTTTATACCTTTTGCTATACTTTAAGCTCCTTCAGATTATATACCATTATCACATATTATGCATTCTAAATTTTCAAGCTTCTTCAAACTTAATAAGCAGTTTCCTAAGGCTAAAGCTCCTCCTATCATTATTTTATTATCATTTCCAATGTGAATATGAAGTATAGTCAAATTTTCTAGTTTGCTTATACTTTATAGCAAGGATTGAGATCCTTCTTATCCAATTTCATTATATTCAATAATAATTTGCAACTTCTTTAAATTTAGTAAATTTTTTAATCCAACTCCCAAGCCTATCGCTCCATTTTTATTTATATTATTAAAGCTTCTAATTATCAGTGATAGATCTATTAGATTATTTAAGGAAGCTAATCCCCTTCCTAATTCTATAGCACCTTATTCACCTATAAAGTTAAATTCTATAGTTATATGAAGACTCATAAGGCTTTTTAAATAAAAAAAGCTGTTAGATATGAGCTACATACCTTCTGAGTAAATTTGGTTTCCACTCTTTATATCTATGCTTAAATATTCCAAATTAGGAAAAAGCTGTAAAGCATCCGATATTATTTTAGAACCAGACACTCCTATATTTTTTTAATACCCAATCTAAAAACACAAAGATTTTTGATCAGAAAAGCAATCTATTGAGCTCTTTAAATTACTATAATTTTGTTACTCACTTAAAAGTTAATAAAATTTTTAATAGGTTTAATTCATCTCTAATCAAAGTATTTCTTAATTTTGAAAAGGAATTCTTTCTGATTTAAATATAAAATATTTTATATTAATTTACTTTTTTAAAGTTAATTTTTAAATTAATAATTTTTTTATGTTCTTTAATTTTAAATAAAAATAAAACTTCATAGGAAACTAAAAAGTTTTCTTAAAATAATTTCTTATTCTTTTTTTCATAAATTTATATAAAATCTAAAATAAAAAATCAATATTTTTAATTCTTTAAAAATAGTTTATTCAAATTCTTTTCTCAACCTTAAGAGTTATTTTTTAATTTCTTAATAAAATATAAAAAATAAAAAAATACTGTACTTTCTTTTATAGTTCGTTTTAGGGTTTCAATATTCATTATATAATTTAAATAATTGCTAATTTCAAAAATATTCAAATACGCATTATTAAATGCGCTAATGATAAATTAAATTATAAATTATATATTCTAAATTTTTAAATATTAATTTAAATATTTTTTGTTATAGCAAGACGCCTTTCTTAAAGCTAGTCGTATCCAAACGACTAGATTTTTGATTAGCATCTTGCTATAATTAAATATTATGTTTGTTTACTCTCAAATATATTTTTTAGAGGGATTGATTTTGATTTTAAAAAATTTATGACATTTTTGATCTCAAAGCTAAAGATTTTACAATTTAATCTTTTATTAGTTAATTAAAACCTAAGTGATTTTTATTATTATAAAACTTACTAATAATTATAAAATTATTTATCAAAATAAAATTTATTAATTCTATTTCAAAAATAAAATACTGAAATTATCTATATAATAAATTAAATTAAAATTCAAAGTTTTGATGTTTAAATTAATTATTTTTAGTAAAAACGATTTTATTAAATTAGCTTTTTAAAAATATTTTTTTCAATTAACTAAAAGTTGCTAAATAAAAATTAAATTTAATTTTATAAATTCTATTGCCAATAAATAAATACAAATAGAATTAAAAATTCCATTTCCTTTTATTTTATAACTAACCATTAAAGAGAATACAAAATTTAAATTAAGTAAATTATGTCAAATAACTATATAAAATTGCTCAAATTTTTTTTGGATTAAATGCCCACATAGATAAATAAATTGATTCTTTGTTATTTAATTTTGTGAGACTAAATTTGTTAAATTTTAATATAGTTTTATTTATATCAAACTCTGTTTAGATTTTTGGAGTTAATTTTTTTTGCTTTATGTTTCAATTTTTTAGAGTAATAATAATTAAAGTTTAAAGTCTTCATTTTGAAATAAATAATTTTTAGTATAATGATTATAAAGTCAGCTTTCAAAAATTATTTTTTTTCAATTAACAAAGTTGATAAATGATTAATCAACTAAAAAGTTTTAAAATGTATAGTCAATAAATAAATACTAAAGCTATTAATTGTATGAGTTAAAATTTTTATTTACTATTATTTAACAACTTATCAGTTAAGAAAATTATGTATGAAATGTAAAATGAGTAAATTATGCCAAGTAACAATATAAGATTTGTTTAAATTTCTTTTATAAGCTTAATCTTATATCCAAAATTAGAATGTGCACATGAATAAATCAATAAAGTTTTAGATATTTAAAATCGAAAAACTTAAATCTTTGATGAAGATAAATAGATAGATATTCATACATTTTGACGAGCATATGTGTGTTTTAATTAAAATGTTTCAGAAATCATAAGAAATCAAAAAGAAAATTACTAGAAACTATCTTAATATCTTTTTGATTTAAAAATCTAGTAGTAAATAATGGAGCTAAACATAAGTCTCCAAGTAGATATTGATATTTTATTCTAAGGATAACGCAGCAGCTTGTAACTATCTGATAAATTAACTGAACTTTGTTAAAATTATTTAATAAAAATGCATGGGGAATAATTTTAAATAAATATTTATAAAGCTTTTTTGTATTTTTATTTTACTTTTTCAGTTGAATTTAGAAATCTAGAAGAATCTCTGTAGAGATAAATAAATAATGGCGGTATTACAAAAAGAAAAAATTTGTAAACCAAAACACACGAATATCCTCTTTTAATAGTGTTTTTTGTAATATTTTGATTTAGTTATAAATTTTACGACATTTTCGTAATACTTTGATGTAAAATAATCAATGCAACCAAATATTTGTTAAGTTTAAATTACATTCTCGAATACGTCATTGTAAAAGTAAAATCTATGTAATCAGACAGGAAGGTTAAAATATTAGTTAAGTCAATACAATTGATAATTAATCTGTACTACAAATTGCAAAATTATGTCATTTAATAATAATAAATAATAATTAAATACGCATTCAACTGATTAAATGGATCTTTTGACTAAAAGTTTATTCTATTCATAGTTTAAAAAGGATTAAATTGGCATCAAATACATCAATAAATAATATTTTATAAAAAAATATAAAAGCTTAACTATTTAGTATGGTCTAACTTAGTATCCCTAATCCTTTAAATAAACTTTCTTTTAAAACTAGAGGCTATATTGCTTTGACATCTTCTTTTTTTTAACACTTGATTCTTGGTTCTTATTATGTATGGGGAGGTATTCTTACTTATGTCACTTCGAGTCTAAGGCATGATGGACAATCTTACACAAAATAAGATGTTGCAATGCTTGCCCCTTTTGTGACACTCTCTCTTAATATAGGAACTCCTTTTGGACCAATTTTGGCAAATAAAATAGGATACAGACCTCTTATGTTCATAAATTCTATTTTGATGGGATTAAGTGTAATTGCGAGCTCTTACTTTGTCAACAACTTTCCTGTATTTGTTGTTTTATATGGAGTCATATTTGGTTTACTTTCAGGAGCTCTATACATGGTACCATTCAACACTTGCTATTTGTAAAAGATATAAATTTTATTAGATTTTGTTTTTTAATTATTTTAATATTTTAATCAAAGATACTACCCGAACAGAAAAGGTCTAGTAGGAGGAGTTATTACAGCTGGATACGCCCTAGGATCAACTGCTTTGATTTGGGTTATGTTTGCCTTAATTAATCCAAATAATGAAAAACCATCAGTCAAAATAGATGGTGATGTTTATTTTAGCGCAGAAATTTGTGATCGACTACCTTTCGCCCTAAGAATTCTTGGAATAATTTAAATTTTTAGCTTCATTATTGGTACTTTATTTCACTAAAGGCCAAGTAAAGAAGAAATATAAAGCATCATGAATTAATCAAGTCCTAGTACTATTCCTTAATTATAATCTAAATAATCGGTAGCAACTTAAAATGGATTGCTTACCTAAAATTAACTGAATAAGCAAGAGTCTGAAGCTACCAACTTAAATTAATAACAAACAGAAGTTAATCCTACTAGCAATATTATATCTACAGATTTAATTCAGGAATAACAGCTAACTATCCCTGAATCCTACTATGAATATGATACAATAAAAGAATGCTTAAAAACTAAATTCATCTATATGAGCATATTCTTGGCAGCCATGTTTACTGTCTATGGGTCAATCATTACTTCAAATTATAAAATTCTAGGTGAAAAGTCATCATCCTATAGTGACTCTTTTCTAAATGCTGCTGGTACAACTGGATGCGTAGTGAACTGTATATCTAGAATATTTTGGGGTAACCTTTTCGAAAAATATACTCTTCGCAGAATAGCAACTATAAATCTTTCTTTCTAAATGCTGTTGAGTATTACTTTCTATTGGTGCTCAAAAGTACAACCATTATTTTTCATATAAATTATTTTTGCTTTCTTTGCTTTGGGAGGCTGGTTGTCTATGCTACCTGCTTAAATCGTCAGAGTTTATGGAAGAAAAATAGGAACAACTATCTATAGTATAACATTTATTGGATTCTCAATAGCATCTTTCTCTGCTTTCTACATCTTAAAATATGCCTCTAAATCAGTAGGATTAAAGTACATGTTTTATATTTTCACAGGAATTCAGTTTTGCGCTTTAATCCTAGTATAATTGATTGACTTTAATGTAAAATATAGGAAAAGGTAACTAAATTAAGAAATATTAAACCAATTTTAGCAAAAATATAAAGAAGCTAAGCTATGAATTTACAAATTAATTAACTTATTTATTTAAGATTGTTTTACTGTCGAATTGTTATAGATGTGAATAAAATTTAAAATCAACTTATTGCTTATTAACGATAAATTAATTTAAATATACAAATTTATTAAAAACAAAAGACTATTTATTTATAATTAACAAGATTTAAAAACTTCATTTTTTTAATTTTCTAAAAGTAAATTATAAAAATAATAAAATTCAGTTCTTAATTTTTAATTTAAAATTTAAAATAAAAAATAGTTTTGACTAAAAAGCTAAACATAAAAAAATGTAAATGTACTTTTTTAAAGTATTTTTAATCGCAAATTTGAATAATTTTTATCATAAAAATAGTTTTTTAATATATTTTATATACAATATATATAGAAATTAATCTTAGGATTCTCTACATAAATGTAAAATTGAATGACATTAACACATAATATATTTTATAAAAATTCTAATAAGCAGTGATCTGTGCTCTGTGTTTGAACCATTTTTTATGAGTTTTTCAGACAATTCCTCCTTTAGATAATATATATTAATATTTAATAGGATAAATAAAGCATAAGTGATAAAAAATATTGAGTATAATTATTTGCTATATTTTATAAATAAATTAGAAAATTTTATTGAAACAGAAAATATTTTTTAGAAAATTTTGAATTAATGAAAAAAGTATTTTCTGAGTTATATTTTGATATTAATTATTTCTTTTTACTTTTTATTGGAATCTAAATACATCTCTTATTTTTTAGATATAATATATTTATAGTTCTAAAAAATAGTTTATTAATTAATTGATTCTTCAAAAACCTATCATGCATACCTCTTTAGGATTTGAATTTTTTACTCTTAAAATATAATAAAAGCTCTTAAGTTTTGTATCATTTAAATAAGAAAAAAATTTGTTTTTAATTATTTTTAATTTAATAATTTATAATTTAAAAATTTTAAATAAATTATAAGTTTTATTAAAAATAACTTTAAATAAAAATAAATAATTTTATGTGAAAAGATTAAATATATTTTAACTATAATAATTAAATATTTTATTTATTTTAGATAATAAAGTTTGCTTTATTTATTATTTAAATTAATTTTAAATATTACCAAGTTAATTTTTTTTAATTATCAATAAAATAATTTTATGTAATATGTATATTTTTTTAATTGCTTTCACCTAAGTATTTAATATATTCAAGATATTAAACCTAAGAATACTTAACATTTAGAGATACACTAGAAGACAGATAATTCTTCGATTAACTTATTTTTATATTTAAGGGGCAGTGAAAATAATTTTTAAGTAAATTTAATTAGAGAGTAATTAAAATAAATTTAGAGAGTACAACTATTTTTTATTATCTATTTTAATGTATAATGTATATTTGTTTTGATTGTTTTCAATCTATTGTATATTAAATTTAAGATATTAAGCACAGAGAATACATTACCTTTAATAAAATAAATTAGAAGATAAATATTCATCAATAAACTATTTTTTTAACTTTAAAGAGCAGCAAAAGGAATTACTAATTAATAAGTAAATTTAAATTGAAAACATTTAAAGAAAAAATTATTATGAGTATAATTAATTACTATTTTTAACTTATATAAGAAAATGTTCATAACTTTTTTTTTACTCTTAAAACAAATCCTGTCTCTTTTCATACTCTTAAAGGAAAATTTACTAAAATTTTACAATAAATAGGAAAATTATGATAAATTAATTTATTTATATATAATTTAAACATTTTAAAATAAATATAAATTAATTAAAATAAAAAATAAAAAAATATTTTTTTAAATAATTTGACTATTTTAAGTTTTAATCAAAAATTTAGTTTTTAAAAATATTTATTTTTAGTAAAATAAATCTTAAATAGTTAAGCATACACTTTTTAATTTCTTTCATCTGTAATTTAATATTTTAAATATTAGATTTTAAAACAGGCTAGATTTGTTGGAATCTACTTTTTTCTATTAGCTTTTTTCAAATTAATATAATATTTAAATTATATTTTTTTAAAATTCCCTCCTTTTTTAAAATAATAAGCAACAACATTTATTCAGAGACTAAAGAAAGATTTTATCTAAACAGTATGATTTTTTTTATAAATAAAATGAATCTCTCTTTTGATAGGTTTAGGTAAATCGAATTTGAGTTAACTTAAAAATAAAAATTCATAATATTTTTAATTTTAAATTTTGGAATTGCAAATAAATAATCGTATAAACTAGACTTTGTTTATTACAGACTATTTTTAAAGAGAAATGTAAATATTAATTATTGTATATGCTACTTTAAGAGCTTAAATTGCTGAAGAAAACCACCTTAGTATTTGAATATAAAACTATTTTTTAAAAGTTTAAATATTTAAAAAATAAAAGATCAATCGATTTATGTTTATTCTGATGAAAGTTGATTTTGTTAGACGGGTAGTTACTACTGTTTTTAAATTTTTGTATAATTTGAATAATTTTGTAGTTTACAGTATGAAAACTGATGTATTTTATAAATTTGAAATCTGATCAAATTAATTATTTTGAAATTCCCTTAAATTTGTTAAAGACCATGTAATCTAAAAATAATTTACTTTGATAATCAAATAAGATGTTCTGATGAGGGTATTTTTATGAATTTGAAATTTGTAATTAAAAAAAAATGTATGAAATTCGTTTATAGTTTATAATTTTGGAGATGTAAATTGAGCAATCTTTAAGTGTAATAATAAATCAAAAACAGCGTAAGAGCCAGAATTATAAAAAGCGAAACCCTTGAAAATTTTTAGCTTTAAAACCTTTAAAGAAATAATAAATATTTTAAATAATAACTTTAGTATCAGGAAATGCATAAAATATGAATTCTAATTCATTAAACAATATAAATCTTTTCTAACGTATTGAAATATCGTCAGTATTTTAGCTTTATTCTAAAAAGTGACTTCCAAAGGTTAATAATGTTGTAATTAAAGAAGTTAGAAAAAAAATAATCATTAATTTTGATTAAGTGAAGTGAGGCAATAGCTGTAAATTATTTCAAACTGAGATGCAAAAATCGACTTAATTTGAATAAAAAGTCTTGGTCAATATCAATCAGAAATTATTTCCTTTCTATGTTTTTTTTTTTGGTTAAGGAACTGAGAAGCTATGGTATGATTTAAACTAAAAATGACTTTTGAAATAAATTAATATGAATATTTCCCAAGAAATTCCAATATTAATTGGATGAAAATGCGATTATCTGCGCGACGATGTGGAATTATTTACTCATAAAAAAGTGCAATCGAAATTAACTAATAATAGAAGCGAAAATGAATAATTAAAAAACCTTCTGAGTGGGTAGCAGAGGTAATAAATGATGAAGACTTCTAGTAGGAAAAAAAAAAAAATCCAATTGAGTTTTGATTATGTTTAGTTAAGAAATAAGAATATACAAAATCAAAAAGCGCATTTAAGAGTTTTTAATTAAATATAAGGATGGTCTCTTAATAATTACTAGAAGAATACTATTGGCTTGATGATAGACTTAAATATAGTCATATCAATCTAACTATCTAGCTAAAAAAGTATATAAATGATTCATTAGAACGATATCGTTTTACCTTAATTATTAAAAGACATAGATTTTTGCAAGCTTAACTCTTAGTTATACTCTTGTTTTAGGCTGAATATTACCAAATATTAATTGGAGTGTTTCAGAATACATCTCGTTTATATTGTATTCGATGCAGACACAAGTACATATTTCATTCTTATAAAAAATAAGTTTTTAAATACAATGAATTAAATTATTATTTTTGTAAGCCCGAAAAATTATATTTAGTTAAGAAAACCATCTAATTATGCTCTTCGATTAATTCATGCTCTTCGAGTTATTTGAAATCCAACGAAGCATGTTGACGTCAGGATATTCATTAATAGGCTAATTGCGACTTACAAATAATTAACTTACATAACTTAAATATTGGTTTTATAAATAAAGGTCAAAGCTTACAAAATAGCCATCCAATTGACTAGGCCTTTATTTGAAACTGCATTTACATAAACAAAATATTGCATAAATGGCAAATTTATTAGATATGATCAAGTTGAGTGAAGAAAGCAGGATTAGAACGGATTTTGTAAAATGTTATATTTTTAAAAAGCATCATTTTGGATTTTTTACTATTTTTAGTAAAAGGCAAATTACTTAAAGACTAGCTAATTAATTTTTGACTATTACAAAAAAGTGATTAATTAGATCAATCAGAATGATCAAAAGTAAAAAGTAATCGCATTAATTAAAATCACCAAAATAAGATTTTTTATTTTTATATAAAATTCCTGGTTTAATCAATTCCAAAGAACATGATTATAATTATTTATTTGCCTTTCTAACTTAATAACTACTTATCAAATCTTAAATCAAAGTTTGCTGAATATAATTAGAGTTTAAATCAACCATAATAAATTTTTTCTTTAAATACTGTCTACAAAATCATATAGATCATATAATTCAAATAATCAAAAACAATTACTCAAATTATAAAAAAATAAAAATAAATAATGGCATTTGCTAATCCCTTAAGAAAGCTTTCTTTCCAGACTAGAGGCTGGATCACCTTGGCATCTGGTTTTGCTCTCCACTTCGTTTTAGGAACCTTTTACCTTTGGGGAAGTATCAGTACTTACACTACTTCTTATCTACGTCAAGACGGCTAAGCCTACACAAAAGAAACTGTAGGAGCTGTTTTCCCTTTCACTTTCCTTGCATTAAATATAGGTACTCCTTTCGGTGTTTACTTGGCTAGAAAAATAGGATTTAACTTGTAAATTTTCATAGGAAGCATCCTTATTGGACTCTCTACAATTATTAGTTCTTTTGTAATTCACATATTCCCTTTGTTTGTCCTATTTTACGGATTTATTTTTGGTATTCTTAATGGACTACTCTACATGCTACCATTCAACTCTTGCTACTTGTAAATATTTCTTTTTTTAAATTTAAGTGATACTTCTAACAATTTCATCCCCCAATAAAAGACATTACTTTTTTTACTTACGCTTTAGCACAGCATAAAGTTATAAAAATTCAATAGAATAAAAATCGTTGGGATTAAATTTTTTTGTTTAATTAATTAAACTATAATGTATCATACTAATTTTCATCTAGCCAAATAGATAATTTTCAAATTATTTAATAAATTTATAAAATTATATATATTTACTGTTTAAGAAATTAACCTAATGAATCCCTACCCTTAAAATATAAATAGAAGAATTTGATTTTTACTTTTATTTTTAAAACCTTCCAAATTTTATAATAATTTGTACCTTAAATAAAATAGATATCTCCCTCATAGAAAAGGTCTCGTAAGCGGTGTGATTGTAGGAGGTTTTGGATTTGGATCAACTGCTTTTATCTGGTTAATCTATTCTATCGTCAATCCTCATAACGAAAAACCCTCTGTTTTAATTGATGGAGTTAAGTATTTTTCAAAAGATGTTTGTGATAGATTCCCTGAAGCATTAAGAGTTTTAGGCTTAGTTCAAATGGCAATAGGAGTTTTAAGTTGCTTTATCCACATCAGGCCTACAGAAGAAGAATTAAAATAAGAAGAAGAAAAGTAGAAAATGAACAAATTAGGATAAATCAATGAGCTTGAATTCTGCGAACTCAAAAATTAAAAAACTTCCAGCAATAATTCAGAAAAATAAGAATAAGAAAAGCCAGCTTCATCTGACTTAGAAAAAGGATGCTCAACTGAGTAAGAAGCTTTATAGGTTCATAACAGTGCTATAAACAAAGATGTTCGCCCTCATTTTGAATTTTAAGTTGAAATAACTCAAAATGATGTCAATAAACCTGATTAATTATAGCAAAAGGTGTAAGATAAGAAAAAGAAAGAAGAAATCTATCATGAATTCCAAACTTTCAAAGATGGATTGCATACTAAATATATTTATATCTCAATCCTATTGGCATTAATGTTCACAGTTTATGGAAGCATGGTTGTTTCAAATTATAAACTTTATGGAGAATATAACAATTATGACGATAATTTCCTTAGTACAGTAGGTACAGTTGGTAGTATATTTAATGGTTTATCTAGATTGTTTTGGGGAAGTATTATGGAAAAACTCAGAATTGAATAGATTGTAATTATTAACATTACATTTTAAATGATAGTAAGTTTTACTTTCCGTTGGGCTGCAAAGTATGCTGCTTTGTACTTAATCTATATTGTCTTATCCTATTTCCTCTACGGTGGTTGGTTCTCCATTTTTCCAACTCTCTCAGCTAGAATTTTTGGTAAAAAGATAGGAACTCAAATTTATGGTGTTACCTTCTTGGGTTTTTCATGCGCTTCTTTCATTTAATACTTTGTCGTCATGGAAGTGTAAAAAGCAATCGGCTGGGGAAATACATTTTGGGTTTTTACTGCCGTATAATTGATATCTTTAATCATTGCATAATTTGTCAGATGGAATGCTGAGCCTCCAATTAAAAAAGAGGAAGTAAAATAAATAGAAAATTAGACTGAATAAATAAAGGCTTGAGAGATCAAATATATGTATTTATTTATTTAATTAATTAAAGGATGAATCAACCAATCAATCATTTTATGAACTAGAAATACTGATAATTTTTATTAAATTGACTAAAAAGAAAATTTTTCTTCTAAATAATCTATTAATTATATTATAATACTATCACTTCTACAATTATTTTTCTGTTTTAATATTCCTACTAAAGTATAACTACCTTATTATTAATGTTATATTATTACATAAGCTCATTTGTACTCATTATTTTGCTATGTTTTTATCTCAATAACTATTCACTTTTCATTTTATAATTTTGAATATGCATTGCTTACTTCATTTATATATTTTTTTCAATTATCCTCTTATTAATTAAATGATCGCTTGATTTATTATTTGAATACGAAATTTTTGCGATTCTTCAAGAAAGAATTGAATAGATAAAAGCAAACAAGATTAATTTGTAAAAGTAAAGTAATATTTTTATAATTTTTTTATGAAAGTAACTGAATAAAAATAATTTTTATTTGTTTGTTTATTTATTTATCTTTTTAATATACAATGACTGAACAATAATATTCTTAAATTGATCACTGTGGTTGAGTTTATATTCAATTGAATATAATCTTCATTACTTCATTTAATTGAAATATTTTTATATTTATATTAAGCATCAGTGTTTTAACTTAAAAACTAACCTTACAAACAGAAATAAGTTAAAAAATAATGGTTACAATAAAATCAAGTAAATAGTTGATGTAAATAAATTTAATTTTATATAAATACGTTTTCTTAATTTATTTAACTTTATTCTAATATTTTAATAACATTATAAGAAAAAAATTTAATCAGCTTTTTTGATAAGAAAACCAAATAAATAATAATATTTTTTATTTTCTAAATGTCTAAAATATTTTCTTATTTGAATTAACCATTTATAATTTTTCTACATTAAAATATTTGATCTATTATAACTAAAATTTAAGAAAAAGCTTTAAAAATACAAAATTTTGTTTCTCATTAATTAACACATTATTTAATTTAAAAAAATAACAATCAAACACAAATGATTGATTATGATTAATATTATGTCATTGAAATAAAATATATAGTCTACACCTTAAATTAAAATAATAAATACTTCAATTATCGATCTCCTAGGCTAAATTAAAAGAATAGATAGAGGAAAATTTCAAAAACAAAAAAATTTTTAGCTCCTTTTACATATTAAATTATCTTAAATAAATAGTATTTTTTTATGTGCTTTTTGATATTGTTTTGATTTACATCAATTAAATTACTACTCAAAATTATATTTTTAATTGAAATTGCATAATAAATTTCTAGTTTTCTTTATAATAGGTAAATATATTATCCTAAATTTACTATTTTTAAATAATTTATTTAAATTTTTATTTTTAGATAATATGTATTTTTAGCTATAAAAAGCTTTTCGCAACAATTCATATTTAGTGTATGATTTTTCAAGCATAGATTTCAAAAATTTAGTATTATTCACACTAAATTGCCTTCTTGAAAATAATAAAATTGATGTAAATTAAGAACAATAACAAATTTGATTAGGAATTTATCAAGAAAAGCTTGCATATTAAAAATTCGTCAGTTTTTAGGTTGGTTATTGAATTGTGATTAATTAAATAATCATAAAAATAATAAAGTCATTTATTAAATATTGTAATTAAAAGTGATGCAAAAAGCAACTAAATCTCATACTGGTCTATAATCTATAAAATTTTAACTTAATATTGATAAATATATTATTTGTTTATAAATAATTGCTCAATAAAAATACAAAAATAAAACTTTTTAGTGAATCAGTTTTGTTGTGGACTACAAATTAAGCAAGCAAACTAAGAAATTTGCAAAGAGTTTAAAATATTCATTCTAAATTGAAGTATTGGATTGATTTTAGTTGTTTTAATTGAAATTAAATTTAAGATTGTAATTTAGGATAAATGATGAAGTCTTCTAGTAGGAAGATTGATCAAATTTAATTTATTAAATGAGTAAGACTTAAAATTATAATCAATTCAAACAAATATTTAAGGTTATTTTTTAAAGTTATACTAGAAATGCACTACTTATTTGTCAATAATTATATATCCCAAAATGGAAAATTAATCTTACAATTACTATTAATAGACATCATTTTAATTTAAAAGCTTACTTAGCTCTTTCTGATTATATAAAAAGACTTCTTAATAAAATTCACATTTTATTTTTAAATATTTTTGATGGCGAGTTATTTCATTTTTTCATTTCCATGAATTTTTGTATTAAAAATTTAATTTTCTTTACATTTAAATTCAATAATTGCTACTATTTTTAAAAAATAGCCAAATTATGAAGCTCATTATTAAATAAAATTAATCTAATATGAGCCTCAAAAATACTTTTGCATCTTCAATCAAAAAGTTGATACTTGGGCTAAGGCCCCTTACAGCAATTAAATTTTTAATGAAAACAATTTAAACATAAATGGATGGTTATTTCTCAAAATAAATTTATCAAAATATAAAAATGGATTGGAAATAAGATTAATAAAAGTTGGTTTAAGTAATACAATCTAATTCAAAAAGATATAATTTTTATAAGATGTAAGGTAAAAAATACATTTAAAGCGGTTTTATGAATCGATTAATTTTTTTATTACAAATTTGTAATGTTACCAAAAAATTATCAGAAAAAATAAGAATTTCTATAGATTATTTGCTGATTTTCACTTACCCCTTTTTTATAATTAATTAAATATTAAAAAACCTTAAATTTCAAATATTATTTAGATTATTAAACTAAAAACCATAAATAAATTAAATTTTTTCCTTTTTTAATTATTAATACAATATTCTAACCCATTTTATTTTAAATATTTTTATTTCAATTTTGTATTTAGGTATAACTTATGCTTTCCTGAGAAACTAAAGTATAAGTCACACATTTATTCTAGGGATTTTGTTTATATTTTATTCTTTAAATTTTCTATCTTTGATGAAGCATAAATACACACTCAGATTCCTATGATTAATATAATATATATAATTATAATTTAGAAATAATCAGTGTTGTCTTATCTTTCTTTGAACTTGGAAACTCCATTAGGAGTTTACTTTGCTTAGAAAATTGATTTTAACTTTTTTATTTTTATAGAAAGTCTTCTTATTGAAATTTGCACTATTATAAAAATTTATTTAATAAACATATTCCCTCTTTTAGTTCATTTTTATGAAGTTCTCTTTGGATTTATTAGCGATTTTCAATATATGCTTCCTTTTGATTCACTCTACTTATAAAAAAACAATTATTTTTTGAAAAATGTTAAAAAATGATATATTTAGATATTCTACCAATCTTATTAATTTAGAAAAATTTTTAAATTTTTATTAAGATATTTATTGGTATTATAACAATTAATTCTAAAAAAAAAATAAAAAATAAAGATAAATTAATTTAAAACAAAATTCTATTTCAGTTTTATACAATCAGAAAATAATTATGTAGAATTATTTTAAAAATTAGATATGTGCTTCCTAGAAAAGGCTTTGTTATTGATGTTAAGTTTAAAGTTTTGGATTTAGATTAACAGCCAGCTTTTGGCTTTATTATTCTATTGTTAATCCTCATAATGCAGTAGCAATAGAATTAATCAATCCTACTAATTACTTTCAGAAGGAAATTGATAAATTTAAGAAGAATTAAAGTAATAGCAAGAAATGAAAAGATTAAAGTAATATACTTAAACTGAACAAAAGAATTACTGCAGTATTAGTCTATTCTTATCAGAATTAGATCTCTATTGAACCTTAAGCTAATTAAAACCATTAGTGACAAACTACTTCTGAAATGAGAGGCAAAAAAGTAACTTAATCTGAAATTTTAATTATAGTAATGATTTCTTTAGAGAGAAGCCCTAGATAAGTTTTTAAATATGAGTTTGATTAATTAAAAGCCAATAGTAATTAACTATAACTATCAGCTCTAAATTAAAATAATTAAAATACTCAAATTTAAAATAAATTTTAAATGATGAAAGATGGTTTAATGAAAAAATAAAATTTATCAAAGTAGCTCTGACTTTGGTGTACATAACTTAAGTAAAATTAATAATTTCAAATTATAAGGTTTATAGAGATACAAAATTTACTGGAAATTTTCTAAGTACAGTTGGTATTTTAGGAAGTGTTTTCAGTGGTTTGGAAAGATTATATTTATGGAAAAACCAGATATTCTTTAAATTATAATCAATAACCTATTTTATAAGATCATTATAAATTTAATCATTAGTTAGGCTGCGCAAAACTCTGCATTTTATTTAATTTATGTTGTCTTTCTCAGCTTATTTTGTTTATTTTATGAAGGTTGGTTCTCTATTTTCTTTAATTTAATAACATGGTTTATGAAAAAGAAATAGGCACTAAAATTTATGGAATTACTTTAATAGGTTACTCAATTGCTTCTTTCTTTTAATACTTTGCCCTTCTTGAAGTTAAAAATGCTGTTGGTTGGAGAGCAACATTTCGGACTTAACAAGTATCCAAATTTCTGTAATTGGTGTTTCTATATTTATAAAATTCTATTAGGTTCCGTGATAAAAATAAATTTAACCCATAAAATCTGAAATATAAAAATTAAGAAATCTTAAATTTGTCTTGAACTAGTAATATCTTTAAGTAATTGTTATACATTTAAATTTATTTTTTTAAAAAATGAATGTTCTCTCACAAATATGAAAAAAAATATGAACTCAAATGAAAAATAAAAGATCTGATTTAAAGGTTTGTGATAAATTCCTCCAAATTGAATGATAATTACTTAAATATTGTTTTATTTTCTAATTATAAACTTTTGTTTAAAAGTTAAATTGTTGATCTAAAGTTATTACATTTAATTTCCATATAATTAATTTTAGTAAATAAAAATAAGTTAGAGGGTTTAAATTAATATCTTTATTCTTAAAAATAATATTGATTTATTTAAAAACCTGGGATAAGAAGTTTGCACAAAATTTTATAAAATTTAAAATATTACAAACCAAACAGTTAAGAAAAAGAAAATATAATCTTTTATTATTTTTTTAATAAATGTTATTAAAATTTATTTATTTAACAATTTTAACCTTTTAAAAATATAATATCTATTTTTTATTGAATATTAAAGAAAAAATTGAAAGAATATTTAATAAAAATTATAAAAAATATATAAACACAATATACTGATTAATAGAAGAAAGATACTTAAATATAGAGAATATATATGTATATAACTAAATTAAAAAAAACATTCTATTAAAATTATCAATATTTTAATGACAAATAATCAATTATTATTTAACTATTAGAAAATCATAATGGTTCTCTATATTTATTTTTATTTAAGATAACTATGAGTACTACTAACACAATACCTATTAAAATGACATAAAATTTAATTAGCTACTTCTTGTAAACATTAGCTATTCAAAGAGAGTTTCATCTTTTTTCTTTAATAATTTAAAATAGATATTTTTTATTTTATTTAATTTCAATGATTGAATGACCAGATTAAATCTTTCTTTATAATAGAATTCAATTAAAAAGCAAATTTTTAGGATTTATCTCTAATTTAATCTTTAAGAGAGCATAAATTTTAATTTTTTAATACTCAAAAAAAAAAAAAAAAATTAAAAATCAAATTAAATAAATTTTCTGTAATTTAACAGCTTTATTTTTCAAATTAAAATTTATGACTAAATTAAACCTTAAAAGATAAAATAAATATATTTGATTAAGTTAGAATAATTATTAGATAGTATAAATAATGCTAGTTGTATGTAAATATATTTTTTTTACTATTTTTTTTAATATCATTTGTTTGTTTCAACTGGGTTATTCTATGGTTTCGTAGCAAATACTTTCATATGTTTTATAACTAACACTTTTTTGGTATTTATTTTTAAATTAAAATAGTTATATTTTATAAATAATTCTTATAATATAAACTTTTTCATAATTAATAATTTCTATTTTATAATTCAAAATACAAGTTTTTATGAAATAATTAATATAAAATCAAACAAATGCTTAAAATTCAGTCAGTAATGCTAAAATTCTGATAATCACATCACATTTATATTTATGAGATTCTTATGTGAAAAAATGGAAGTTTGATTCTATCTTTTCTTGAGCTAGAACCTATTTTAATTTTGAGGATAATTTTAATTTTCTTAAGAGATATACTAACAATTTACAATTATTTGTACTATAAATTACAAAAAAAAGCTGAAGAAAATGAGTAAATGTACATAAATAAAAAAAATGCAAAAAAAAGAAAAATAGAATTTTATATTGAAATAATAACCAAATATAATTATTTTACTTCAGTTTTTTATATTAAACAAAAATAGTTTAGTTTTGTAAGAAATTAATAATTAACGGATCTAAAACACTCATTTTAGAAGTTAAAATTAATGTAAAATATTTAAAATCAAAATATTTGAAAGTATATTTGTTGATTTTATTTAATTCACATGTGTTATCAATATAATTTTTTTTAAAATCTTTAGTTTTCTTTAAAGTTATAGAAATTATGAAATTTAAATTGTTGTTTTCATATCATAAAGTATTCTTATTATAGTTTTTAAAAAAAGAACATGTGTTAGTAAAGAAATATTGATAAATAGATAACCTTGTACTAACTAAGCTTAGGTCTAAAAAGATTTGGATTAAATTGTTATGGTATTTATTAAAGAAAATATGTTTGTAAATATATTAATATAGATTGATAAATAATATTGTACTAAGCTAATGAGTGTAAAAGCGAAAAGATTTGGAGTAATTTAATTTTTTATCAAATTTAATTAAATATTAATAGTAAGTAAGTAACTAGTCTTTAACATCTTTATTTGAAAATATTTAATATAATTTATTATAAAATTATTACTATTAATAAATATTTTTGCTGTAATTTTAAATTGGAATACATGATTTGTTTTTCTTTATTATATCTACCTATCTCCCTTAAGATTTAAAAGTCTCTTTAAAATGTTAAGATAAACAAAATGTGGGAGTTTTATATAAAGGATTATGATTGCAAAAAGAAATTTGCAACCCTCAATAATTTAATAATATCAACAAAAATATAAAGATAATGTCAAAATATTAATAAAATAATATCATGTAAAATATCATAAAGATATAACAGTTAAATTATGGAGAACTATCTTATTTATTTATAATTTATTATTAACTCTTAAATAAAATCAGTAGAAATGTTATTGTAATAAAAAAGGGTATATAATTTTTATATTATCTTAGTAGTCCTATTTTACATCTAGATAAGTAAATAGCATCGAAGGATTTTTAACAAAAATGTAAAAGACTATTAAGATTTGTTTTACTACACACAAATAAGATATGAAAACTTAGAAAAAACATAAAATTTTAAGTTCAGAAAATATGATATTTATTCTAAACTATTGGAGATGTTAAATCTATTTATCAAGTTTAAGCAAACTTTAGATTTACAAAAATTTGAAAATATTTTTAAGAAGTTCCTAAAAAAAGAAGTCGTAAAATAGCTAGCAATTTTAATTTAATGCTTTAATTAATCTATCTTTACTAATCATTAAAAATCTGGGAGAAACTTAGATAAAATTTTTACAATTTTCGTCATTTTCAAAATCAAAGTTTCCTTTATTTCTATAAATTTTGAATTTAGTATGTTCTATAACAAAAAAAAACTCAAAATTTATTATCTACTCAAACAATAATAATCTCTTGACTATTTTATCCTATTAGTGAGATCATGGTAAGGGTTATCATCGTTTTTAAGTAAGGAAACTAGAATATATTTGCAAATAAAAATATGTTTTGAAAATTGATACTCCATTTTATATAAATGAAAATTAATTAATTGCGTTTTTGAAAAAGGAAATTAATTTGATAAGCTGATATACAAATTTAATCCTATTTATCAAAAATGTACACTGGATCAAAACCAAATTTTAAAAATAGGAGAGGGGAATTTATTGTAAAATAGTTCACGCATACCTAATTATAAAATAAACATCAAAAGCGCTAAGAATAAAAATTGTGAAAGTAAATTAACAGAATCTTAACAAGTATTAATTGTAATAATATTTGAATGCACATTTTTAAAAATACAATGTAAGGGCAAATTTTAAGCGAATCAAACATTAATAATTTATTATATTATTTTATTTTAAAACTCTCAAGGATGATGTAATAAAAATTAATAGGTAGATGATAAATCAAAAAACAACATCAATTAGATAATAACAAATTGGAAGCTTGAGCAAAAATAATTTGATTGTCATAAGTTGTTTTTTTATATAAAGAACAGACTAGTATACATCATTTGTTGATTGACAAGGCGGGATAGTTGCCATTTACTATTATTACTAGATAATATTGTGTTATTTAAGTATGTCTTAATAACCAAAATATACAGTAATAGTGAGTATTAATTATTTTAAATTTTAACCAAATCGAATACTAACCTTAATTATAATGAACTAGTAATACTTAATTTATGTTATTGTAAAAATAGACTCAATCAAGCTGCTAGTGCTGTTAAACACTTTTCAGTTTATTTAATGCAATAAAATGAATAAACAAATTTACGCATAATATTTTAAAATTTAATAGAAAATATTGAGCTAAATTTTGGATTTTTATACGCCAAGAAATTACAGTAGTATTTAGCCTTTAGTTTAAGATGGTTATGCATAATATCTTTATTTACTTTTGTTCGAGTAAGAAAACTCTTGAAAATACTGGCGAAATTAATGGGCATGTTCAAGCTAAAAGTTTATATTTAGCATCAATCTTTTATTCTGATCAAATTTTACATTTAAATCTGATTGTGTAAATTATTTTTGTAATTAATTTTAAACAAGAACGTACAAAAATTTTACTTAAAATAAATATTTACAATAAAAACAAACAGACCTCTTCGCATACAAATCAATTCAAATTAAGATGGTACAGTTTAAGAGTCCATTTAGAAATCTCTCTTATGAAAGAAGAGGGTATTTAACATTAGCATCAGGCTTTCTTTTGCATTTTATCTTAGGTACATTCTACATGTGGGGAAGTATCAGTACTTATATTGCCTCTTACTTGCAGCATGATGGCTAGGACATTTCTAAAGAAGTAGTAGGTGCTGTATTTCCATTTACATTTCTAGCTATTAACATTGGAACACCCCTCGGACCTATTCTTGCTAAGAAGATTGGTTTTAGACTGTTTCTCTAAATCTGTTGTACCTTACTTGGTATAATTGTAATCATAAGCTCCTTTTTTATAGCTTAATTTTATTTATTCGTCTTCCTCTATGGTTTTTGCTTCGGTCTCTTGACTGGTTTGATGTACATGGTGCCTTTTGTATCAGGATACTTGTAAAATAATTAAATTTTTATCATATTTCTTGCTTCATACTTACCCAACATTAAGCTATTTAGCATCAAAAAATATAAATTTTTTATTTTAAACTTACTTTCAAACTTATAAAAAATGTAAATTTTAGCTTATTTGTAGAATTATTGAGTAAAAACAAAGCTCATTTTTTAGTTAATGCAATAAAATTTCAGCTCAATTAACATATTCTTAAGCATGCATCCAGCTTTATCAGAATATGCTTACATTTTCATAAATTCTAATTATAAATAAACATCTACCAAAGTCTAATCATATAAACGCGTTTTTTTATTTTTTTGATATTATCCAGCTAATCTATTTATTAAATTCAATCTTATCTTTTAACTAAATAATATAGATACTTCCCAAAAAAGAAAGGTCTTGTTAGTGGTATTATTACTGGTGGTTTTGGTTTTGGAGCATGTGTCTTTATTTGGGTTATGTATGGTTTAATCAACCCAAACAATGAGAAAGCTACATTCCCAATCAACGGTAAAAAGTATTTCTCCTAAGATGTATGCGACAGACTTCCAGGTGCTATAAGAATTTTAGGAATAATTTAAATAATTGGTATTTCAATTTCAAATATAATGCATGAAAGACCCTAACCAGAAGAAATTATTGAGCACGAGAAGCTAGAATGTGAAATGTCTCATCAAAAAGTGCATCATTCAGAATCACATTCTCCACCTCTTGGTTCTGCAGGTATTAATATCAACATGCACACTGATTAGTTACATATAGATTAGCACCACTCTCAAGACAACCATGACAATCATGATAACCATGGAATTCATGACGATCACCATCATGATGAACACCCTATCAATAAAGATTCAATTAAATCAGATCATCCTAGCTCATAGAATCCTGATAACGGAGCAACAATAATAAAACCTTCATCTTCATCAGGATAAATGAGTGAACAATAACTCCAAGTTACAAAATATGATGGAGAAGATTATTATGAATTCTAGAGCTTAAAGGATGGTTTGAAAACACCTTTTATTTATCTATCTATTTTCTTGAATCTCATCTATGTTGCATATGGAGCAATGACTGTCTCTAATTATAAACTCTATGGAGAAGATTTAGGCTATTAAGATAACTTTTTAAGTGCTGCAGGAACAGCTGGAAGTGTTTTCAATGGTATTTCAAGAATGTTTTGGGGCAGTTTGATGGAAAAGTTTAAAGTTAAATAAATCATATTTGCTAATCTTACTTTATAAATAGTTGTTAGTATTACTTATCAATATGCTGCATAAATTTAAGGATTATTCATTCTCTATGTTATCTTGGGTTACTTTGTATATGGAGGATGGTACTCAGTGATGCCAACTCTTATTACTAGAATTTATGGAAAGAAAATTGGAACCACAATATTTGGTGTCACTTACATTGGTTATACACTTGCATCATTTACTTAATTCTTTTTGGTAGCTATTGTTTAATAGGCAATGGGTTGGGGCAAGATGTTCTTTGTATTTACAGGTATTTAAGTATTAGCTGTAATTCTAACTTGTATTATATAATTTAAAGCTATTCCTCCTCAAGCTAAATACTAAGCTCAGCCAAAGTAACCTATAAAATGAAGACCAAACTAATCATACCATTAATCGGATTATAATTTGGTTTTTCTAAAAGAAGATATCTACTTGTTTTCATTTATATCTTTTAAATTGAATAAAAACTTAAAATAAAATATCTACTTTTTAATGTAATTGAATGTATTTTAATAAAGATTAGTAATTATCTTAATGATCTTAAAATTATTCAAAAAGCTTTTATTATAACCTAAACCTTATATAAATAAATAAATACATAGTGTTAACTTACAATATTAAAAATTTAAGGCATCTTCTCAAATTAATTTTTATTTCGCATTTAATTTAATATTTCTATTATTAATATTATTTTAGTATAAGACCTAAGGGTAGATCTCTTTCTATATATATAATAATAATAAAATTTAAATACTAAAAAATAATATTGAGATTTTAAATTCTAATATAAAATATTTATTTTTTATAAAAAATAGCCATTTTTAAAAGAGTTTAAATTATTTTAATAGAATGTTTGTTAAAAGTATTAATTAGCAATGATATTTTAAAAAAAATGCCTGCGGAGGGGATCGAACCCTCGGCCTCGAGATTATGAGACTCGCGCTCTAACCAACTGAGCTACACGGGCTTAGTAATGTTTATTTTTGTTTTGTAAATATAGATTAAAGTTAATTCAAAAATGATAAATAGTGTTTTTTATTTAAGTTAGTTTATATGTTTTGAGGAATGAAATTAATAAAACAATTTATATTTAAATAGATGGCTTGTTTTACTTTTAAAGCTAGCTGTTTGAAATATGCTATTCAAAATTTACTTTAAAGTAAAAATTAGATTATTATTCTATTTTTGAAGATAAAATTTAATAGGAATTAATTAATTTATTATTTATTCATAATAATGGAAGTGATCAATAAATTAGACTTTAGATCAAAAGGGAAACTTGGAATTTTCGGAGGATTCTTAATACATTCTGTATTAGGATCTATGTATATTTGGTCTAACTTGTGCGAATATGTCTCTGCATATTATGTTTAATAACAACATCAAGAGTTGTCAACTAAGTAGGCAAATATTGTGTTTCCAATATCACTTTTATTTTCTCCACTAGGGATATTTTTTGGTGTTCGCTTTGCTGAGAAATACGGCCAAAAAAAAGTTGCATTTTTGAGCGCTCTAGGAATAAGTCTTAGTGTTATTTTAAGCTCATTTGCTACTAAATATTGGGTATTTGTTATCTTTTATGGGATTACAAATGGTATTTCTATGGGATTTATATACATGATTCCACTTGATAATGCTCAAAAGTTTTTTCCAAATAGAAAGGGCACTGTCTATGGAGTTATCATATGTGGCTATGGACTTGGATCTCTAATGTTTAACTGGGCTTTATTTTATCTTATTAATCCCTCAAACATCTAAGCAGAATGGAATGAAAAGTATTAAGAATATATGTATCCTCCAGAAGTCAGTGCTAATCTACCTCATGCTCTAGTAGGGTTGGGCATAATGTATTTCATAATAGCGGCAACGGGATCGCTATTAATAATTAAACCATCTCAAAGAGATTTACTTGAAATCCAAGCAAGTATGGTTAGTCTACAAAGTCTAGAATAAAATGCAAATTAATTCAAAGAGGTTGCATTAGAAATAGCTAGTCCAAATAATAAGTGTGATGAAAAAAGCTCTGAATAAAATCAATAATTTTAAGAGTAAAAAAAAAGTAATTAATAGACTGTTTAGAATGAAGTAACAGTTATTACTTGGTAAGCTGGATCAAACACTTCGAAAAACGAATAAAAGATTCAAAAACAGAGATAAGAGTAATTGTAAAATTTAGGTGTCAATGAATGCAATAGTTTATCTGTTGGTTTGAAATAGAAAGAACTGTATATATCCTTACTTCTAGGCTGCATAGGAGTATGCTACGGTCTTGTAATAGCCTCAAATTACAAAAGCTATGGTCTTAATTACCACAATGATGACAAATACTATTACTATATTTCTACTATAAGTTCATTTGCTAACGGTTCTTCAAGATTTTTCTGGGGATATATGATGGACAAAATAAGGATAAAGCGTTTAATAATACTAAATTTGCTAGTATAAATATTAATAAATATCACTTTGCCTTAGATTGTAGAAAGCAGATTTTTATTTGGTTTATGTGTAATATGCGCCTTTTTTTGTTATTGTGGATGGTATGTTATAATGCCAACTCATTGCTATCGCTTGTTTGGACCCAAGATAGCGTCCCAGATTTATGGTGTACTTTACTTGGGATTTCCTTTATCAGGAATGATTTAGCAAACTATAGTTTTAAATTTCAGCTGGTAAAATATTTTTATTATTATTTTTGGTATCTAAGCCTTAGGGCTCATGCTAGTAAATGCTTTTTCGCTAAATATAAATTGGAGAGAGTTGGCATTACTGCAAAGCATCAGAGAATCTTGCTAAAAAAACACTGAAAATGTTCTTGAAGCTAGGACGAGCTCTTCATCAACATAAAAAGATGAACAAACAAATAAAATCTAAAAGGGATTCATTCAAAAAAATGATTACTAAATAATGGATTATGAGATATGAATTTAATATTATTCCAACATAAATCAATAAGGAGTTTACCAAATAAATTTGATTAAATAAAAAATATAAATAAACATTAAGATTTTCTCTCTTTATTTTAATATAAAAAACTGAAAGTAAATAAAGATATTTGAAAACATAAATAATTTGGTTAAAATGTTTAATAATTTATTTATTTATTTATAAATTTTATTTTTAAGTAAGTTTTTTAATGTCTATAGAAATTTCCTTAAATTTAATTTAATTTCATTCATAATTTTATTTCAAATAAAATATTACTTTACTTTAAAAAAAATTATTAATCATCTTTCTAATTTCAAAAATTACATGTTTGTTAAAACTTTAAAACTGAAAATAATTTTTTTTTATGTTTAAACTAAAAGTAGAAAAATAATTTTTTGTTTTTGTATAAACTAAAAGTAGAAAAATAATTTTTTAAATTGATTTGAGCATTAACTAAATTCATAAAATTGTAAAATGCAACCTTTATTTAATAGGTAAAGCATAAGAAATATAAATTAAAACTTAGAAAATACAATTAAGAATAATTACAAAAGTTAACTAACCACTAAACAAGTAGAATGGAAAAATTAGAATCATCTAAATGATATCATAGTTTATTTAAGATATTAAGTGTAAGTAGATTTTTACTTAACTTTTTTAGTTTTTCTATTTATTTTAAGATAGTATTAATACCATCTTTTAAGAACATTTTGCAGGTTATGGTATTAGAAGTAATGTGTAAAGTCTTATTGCTAATCAAATTTCCAAATATAAGAATCTTTGTCCATCTCTAAATATTAACCTGACTCAACTCTCTATTAATAAAACATTTAATTAAACATCACTGTGTTTCCTCTCATATATGCCTAAGGTCCATCTTTTTTCCCAGCAGCTTCATGGACATGCAAAAGAGAAGCACCTTTGTTATCATTTTTTTGAGCATAAAGTTAGCTTGTTGGGTCAAGAGAAGAATAATAATGTTTGCTTTCTTATTTTTTAACATCCATTTTGGCATAAGCTGACTATATATTGTGCAAGCTATCAGATTTTTATCTAGGATTATTGTTACTTGATCCCCTTCTATTATTTTAGTTTGTTTAAATAAGTTTGCTAGAATGTGGAATATTTCTATCAGAATGGCTTTCTCTACCCATTCCAAACTAATTCCTATTTAAATTGTCATCTGATTAATGAAGAGAAGGTGATAAAGGTGCTCTATCGTTATAAATAGGTGCAGGAGATTAAAAGCTTGCTAAAATTTTTTCAAAAATTATTAATTTTTGCTAAATTTACTCAAAAATTTGTTTACTTTTCTTAGTTGATTTCTTTTTGTCATCTCTCTTAGAAAAAGCCTATTAATTTAACAATTTCATTCAAAAAATGAATAAATGTAATTTTAACCAAAAATATTTTCTTTTTATTTAGATGAGATTTAATTTAATCTAAATAAATACATTTATGAAGTTCTTGATAATATATATTTTTATTTGTTAAGAAGTGAAAAATTAATATTCAATCAGCTTAAATTTCACTTAAATACCTACTGATAAGTTATTTTAGCTTATTAAATATTTTCTTTTTTTTAGCTAAAATTTCATTTAATCTTAAAAAACATTAATGAAACTCATTTTAATTTATTTATTGAAGATCATTTAAGTTTGTATGTAAAAAAAATGGGATTTTTTTATCTGTTTTGTTCAGAAATGATAAAAATATTTTCAAATAGTTTTTGATTATGTCTGTTAAAAATATTAAAAGAATTTAAAAAAAAGTAATTGTCTACCTTTTTATTTCTAGGAGGAGAGTTTATGATATGGCTATCAAAGTCTATTTCTTCATCTTCTTTAATAGCATTAACTGCAAAAAATGTTTCAATTACTTAATTTTAAGCTTGATCCCCATAGACTTGGTTAGGTGCTACAGAAAAAGTATCTAAAGGAGTATTCTAACCTGCTGTCTTGGACTCTCTTCTTTTCAAACTTTTCTACAGTTTCAAAGAATGGGCACTCTCCATAATATATTCAGAGTTTGTGTTATTACCATTATTTTTAGTACTAAGACCCATTTTATAATTAATACTTGTTTCATCATCTGAATTTTATTTTTCGTCAGCTTACTGATTGTTTATATCGTATTTTTTACTCTTCATATCTTATTGACTCATTTATTATTCATAGTAGGATGATTAAGTTTGTTCTGTGTAATCTTCACAGTTTGAAGATCCAAAATCGTTCATTTCTTAATATTATAGTATATGATAAGCTAAATTTCGTTATAGAGATACTGAATTAGTACTCCTTAAAGGATTTCTTTAGATTTCTTTACTTCTTTCTTAATCTAAATTTCGCAAATGTCTAAATATAATGTATGGATTTAACTTATCAAACTAAACTTTATTACATTCTGAAAACGTATGCTCTTAACTTTTACAGACATAACAAATAATTTTCTTACCAATCTTAGTATTTTTATCTAAATAAATTTTATCTTTCAATTCCATAAACTTCTCAAAATCATCTTTGTTTTCCTTAATAATGTCGATGAACAAACTTCTTTGAATTTTAATCACATGAGTATATTTTTTAGACACAATATTAACAATTTTATCTGTACCTGTTATAAAACTATACAATCCAAATGTCTCTCCATCTTTGAGAGTGATAAGGTCTTTTTTATTTTGCACATTTTTTTTCATATTTAAATTAACCTCAGATCTATTTAATTTAAAAATTTTAAGAAAATAGTTAAAACAATGTAAATAACTTACTTAAAATTATTATTTGAAGGTAGTTTTTATGCATCTTCATTTCCTCCTACAATACCTCGTTATCCTGCTCCTCTTTCAATATACATCACAACTATTTAAAAATAGAAACATTTTAGTCAATACATTAAAAATAAGCTCTTTACCACTTCCTTTGATAATTAAGTAAATATTATCATTAAGGGTTTCTGCATCATAATTGAATATAATCTAATTAGGTGCATATACTTCCTCTTCCATTATAGAGTAAAGCTTTACCATAGTATCTTCACTGAATAGTTCGCAAAAAATTGGAAACATCTTTGCTAACTTCTAGTTAGATTAAACTAAGAGTTCAGATTGCATTTGATCAGGTAACTTATTAATAATCTCTTTTTCTTAACCAACTTTATCTTTGCTTTGCTACTGATAATAGTTTAGCAAACCTAGGTTAGCTCTTCTTCTAAGACTCCTTTTTGTATAATTATTAAATTTTTAATTTAAAATTTTGGAATTAAATTATTTTAACTAATAACATTAGTAAAAAAAATAAAGCAATTATTAAGTTAGTTATTCTTTTTATCTCAAATGTTCTCTTAACATTTTGTTTGAAATAACATTTTTTAATAAATATTTTATCTTAGTTTTTTTCATTTGAGATTATTATTAAAATTTTATAGGGAATAAATTTAAATTTATTTTTTTTGCAATTAAGTTAAAAAAAATTGTTTATATTATAAAAAGGTTTATACAGGTCGATTTTTTTTCTTTTCATAAACTAGTTTAAGACGTTGAGATCTCTTTTATATTCTTCGTTTTATTTATCAATTTCGGTTAGAATTTCGCCTATTGAATTTAATAAATAAACAAATAGTAAGCTAGAAAGTAGCATGATGGTAGATGAATAGGCTAACTCAACTAAAGTTATGGGTTTCTCTTAGGAATTGTGTACTATTTAAGAAAAAGACCAGTAAAGCGCTTCTAAATAGTAAGTCTACCATGGAAGAGTAGCATTTGCATCTCCTAAGTGCTATTGATTTATAATTTGAATCCAGCATTCATCATCTTTCATAAAGTGCTCTTCAATAAGTCCAATACTGTACCAAGAGCATGCAATAATATGCCCTAAAATAACTACTTGCATACAGAGCTTAAAAAGAGTTAGTATATAGGGTCTTGATAGGATTTGTAAAATGTAAAATTCTAGTTTCTAAAGGATAATCATCATGCCTTTTATCTTTAATAATAGAGGCAAGTGGAGCAAGATATTTACAAAGTTATTTGAAGATTTGTTTCCCTCAAAGAGAATAGGTATAATTTCAAAAAAGAAATATTCTTTTAAGTAAATTTTCATTATAACTTTTCTGTCAGTAACAAACTTATTGTCGTGATAGCAAGATGTGTTCATTTATATTAACATTTCTGAAATCCAACAAAATGTAGCTATTGAATTAAAAATATTGTAATAAGAGCCAAAATGAGCCTCAAAAAATACTTCTACTGACATAATAAATAGATAAAAACAATTGTAAGCTACAATTATGGTGTTGATTATCAATTTTATAGGGTTTTCAGGGTTTATCAAAGGAATTTTATCTATCTTAAAACATCTAAGAACTAATAGAATAAATTCAATAAAAATATTAAAAAAGTAAGAAACACTCAATTTTTTTTTAACTAAAAACTGTAAGTCATCACTAAGATCATTAATGTACTTTCTTATATTCGAATCTAGATATCTTACTTTACCACTGAAAGTTTTCGTTTCTAAAAACTTTCTCATTTTAGGCAGAATGAAAGTAACCATTCTTATTTAAGTCTAAAATTTTCTTGTTGTTTCATTCTTTTTTACCATATACCTAGTGTTTTCTTCTCCGTTATTCCTTAAATATTATTAAAAATTTTTAAGTAAATTTAATAATAAAAGTTAAATTTTAGATACAATTAAGCCAAAATTTTTTTGATTAAATTAGGAAAATCCTTTTTGTAATAAATACAGTTTTCGATTTTAAATGATAAAAAAATCTATATTTATTCTTCATCAGTTTATGTTTTTTGGGCATAAACAAACATCAATAAAATTTTAAGCAGCTTTTAATTATATGATATTTATTTTGTAAATTATAATATATTTTAGCCATTCATTTATTGTGAGTGCTATGCCTATTTATAGTATGTTTTTTTAAAGCTTACTCAAGAAAAAAAATGCAAATCATTTTAAACTTTAGTTGCAAAATAAAAAGTTATATTAGATATTTTAAGAACAGAAATTTCAATGCTAAATTGATATATCTAATGTATCCTTATGTCAATTTTTTATGAAATAGCTTACAGATTTTTGTTTTTGAAGATGTCTTCATTTAAAGGAGTCGCGCCTAATAGCATTGAAGAATTATCGTTATTGGCATTGTTTTTTATATCTCCATTTATTATTCCAAGGTTTTTAATCTTGAATATATTGGTATTGTTTGATCTACTGCGCAGAAATGACATAGAAACATTCGATTTCTATGTGTTTGGATTATCCAAAAACTTTAATCCTCCTAGCATATCTTTTTCTGTATTTTATTTCTTATCTAAATTGATTGTGTTCATTGAAATTTTATCGTCCATTTGGATTGAACTTCCAATATCATGCTTTTAACTTTTTTAAATATCAAGAGTTCTAACGAATGAACTGTCTCCATCCTATTGATTTTGATTGAAGTGGTAACTATGCTTACTTGAGTCTACATTTTCTTCTAATCTTTCACTATTATCTACAGAAAATGGAGTATCTTTTCTCATATTCATCATATTTAATTCTTTGTGCTCGCTAATGTTAAACACCATGCTTTTGTTTTAACGCTCAGCAAATTCACTCTTTTTACTTGAGTTCATATCTTATTTAAGTGTCCTTGCTATATTTAAAATTTAAGAAAAACCTATGTTTTTCTTCTCTACTACTATTAAGAGATATAAACAGAAAAAAAATTAGTTAGAGTGATTGATATTCTTATTTAATCTATCTTTGTTAATTCACTTAAAATTTATAAAAGTTATTTACACTTTATAAATAATATTTTCAAGAGAAATATGTATTAAAAATATTATAAATCCCACTCTACTATTTATTGTGGTATGCATGTATTACTTTTCAACTAAAAAAATTGCAGACTATTTTAAGCAATACTTTATTTTAAACGAAAAAAAAAAAAAATACTACATAGCTGATAATAATTAATTTCTTTAGATTTAAATTTAATATATAAATCAAATTATTTCTAATGAAGTATATTTTCAAAAATTGGTATCAATTAATTTTTAAATTTACAAATAGCATTTACTTACATACAAATAATTAATTATCAATAGATCTAATTTATATTTATTCTTTATTTTAAATGAATCTAAAAAAAGTAAAATGATTCTTCACCAAACGATCATACAAACTGAAATATTTTATATAAAAAAACTTAAAATAAAAAGATAATTCTATTTGTTCAATACTTTATTTTTGGATATAAAAAATCAAATTTAACAATTCATTTTTAACTGATAAGAAAGATAAATTTGTTAGAGAATGATTGATTATAGCATACATTTAAAAGCCAATTAAATTCAGTAAAAATTTACTATTTTATATAAAACTTTCATCACATCATTTAGCCTTACATTAATTACCAATAAATTTTTTCTACTAATTTCTATTCTCAGTTAATAATATGAAAATTAACTAAAATAAAAAGAATAATTTAATCTTTATTGGGAAAAATTATCATACAATTAATTTATTTAATCGTCCTTTGCTATGAAATCAGTTTGATTAGAATAAATGAGATTTGTTCATTTTAAACTGTAAAATAATAATAGCAATTGTAATTGTGAGATTTACAACATATTTTTAATGATATTTTATGATATTTAAAAATTTATTTCAAAGAATGAACATTACATTATTTGTTTTTGATGTTTCAAAATAATTGAGTACAGATTTATTATTTTATAATATTTAAATGATATATCTAATTTATTATATATATTTACAAATTCAATAAAAGAGAGTAAAAACAAAACATATTTATTTTATTTTATATTAATTGAATATTAGCTAATCAGTAAATAATATGTATTTTAATAAATTAATATTTGATGAATAGCTTTTATTTAAGTTTTTATTTAAAAATTTTATTATTTACAAAAACTATTAGTTTGCTTGTAAGTAGGTTGAGTAGTTAGTACTTACTTATTTGTATCTTAAAAAATTTATTCTAAAACTCATACTTCAATTCATCATCAATTAAAATCATTTTCACTTGTTTTTTAAATACGATCTTCTTATGGTAGTTAGTTAATTGACATGCTAGATTGCTAACGAGATCTTTGCTTAGAGTCTAATTGTATTCCAGAAGGTCTTAGTAACTTAATTCCAGAAATAGCCTTGAGCTTAGTTTTTGTAGTTCTGATAGTTTTTTTTCTTTTTCCATTTCTGACATATAAATTATTATTGAATCTCTTAATGACATTAATATAATTGTAGTAGACATAATAATTTTGAAACTCCTATGCTTTGTCGATTTTCCACTCAAAATACTCGTCAGTCTATAAGTTTTCTTAGGTTTGCTATTGCTGCTAGCTATAAAATTTTTTAATGAAGTTAGCATCTAAAAATCTTATAGATTGACGGTGTCTTCCATGAGTATTGACAGTGTTCATATTAGAAGTTTTAAGGAATTGGTTATTAGAAATTTCATCTTTATCTTTTTCATTGTTTATTATAAGAATAGATTTTCTAGGAGCCAAAGCAGGTGTAGCTCCAGCTAGCTCATAAAATACAGAGGGCGATTAAGGAGATCTTTCCTTAAAAGTGTTTAAATTGGATTTAGTTTTTTCATTAATGCTGTCCACCTTAGATTAAGGATTAAAATCTATTTTTTAAGAATCTGTTTACCCTTTTGGCGAAACGGCATCTTATTCACTATTTAGTTTATAAAGCGAGCTTTTTTTAACGTTTCCTGTCATATTATGATGTGACTTAGTCCTTTATCTAAAAAAGTTACTTATCTCTTCATCTCCTATGTACTCTGATACAAATTCTTTTTCAGTCTATTTAAATATTTTAAAATTACTTACTTACTTATTTATTTATTTAAATGCATCCATTTATGGATTGAATAAAACTGTTTAAATTCAAAATTAGTTAATTACTTGCTTAGTTGTGTATTATTTTAAGTTTTATGGATCTTCTAAGTTCTCTGATTAAAGAGATGTGATGTCAAAAGACTTTAAGGCGCTTAAACTGTATTTTTTTTTTATGATTGACTTTATCATTTTTTCATCTTGTGCAATTTGACCTTACTCTTTTAAAGAGATTATTGATTTGGAATCTTTATCTCCTTCATCATTACTTTATGAATCAGAAGATGAAGTTTGTGAATTTTAAATAGGATTTCCTTGTGAGTCAAAAGAAATATCATGATCACTGTCTATTAGACTATTATCCTCAGCATAATTTTTTGCCTTTTCTTCAATGCATCCTTTATTTATGAAGCAATTAACTTTTTTAAGCTTTCTTTCAAAATTATTCTTGTTTCTTATTTAGTTAGGACTATAATTATAGTGATGAAAAATATATATATTTTGTTTGTCAAAGAAAGTTTTATTGCAGAAATCGATCATATGATCCTAGCTTTCACAACCAGTACAAATTAAATCTTTGACCACTTTATAGTTCTTATCATATTGTATCTTATCTTTTATTTCCATAAACTTTTCATAATCAGCCTTGCTTTCTTTTATAACATTTAGAAAGTTATTTCTATTAATTTTTATGATTTATGAAAATTTGTTGCTCTAAGCACTTATATTTTTGTCTAATCCAGTTATGAAATTGAACAAACCAAAAGAATCTCCATTTTTTAAAACTTAAATGGTCTTCTTAAGTTTATGAGTATTGTTGTTTGGCTCCTGCTTCTTAGTTATATATCTTTTAAATAAAAAATTTAATTCATAAATACTTTTAAATTACTTTTTAAAGATAATTTAAATGCTAAAATTTCAAAACTCAATTTTAATTAGAAATAATTTCATATTGAAATATTTTTTAAAGAAACTATTTTATTAGTTTTATTTAAAAATTTTTTAATTTGAATACAAAAAATTTGAAATAATAATTGAAAAATTATTATTAAGGGTAAATTTGAAGAAATAAGGTTTCAATTTTATAAAATTTTTTGAATTTTTGACCTACTTAAATATAATTAATTAATTAATTATAAATTATTTATTGAATTAATAATTGAAAAATTATTATTAAGAGTAAATTTGAATATTTAAGGTATCAATTCTATAAATTTTTTTGAATTATCTACTATTAATATATTTAAAAATAATTAATTATTAATTCTTTACATCGATGTAGATTGATAATTTAATGGCTGTCCAGATGTTTAAATTTCTTCTCTCTCTACATAAAGAGTTACTATAATAAAATAATAAGTTAAGAAGTTTTTTGATAGGAATAAACTATATTAAATTACCTTAGCCTTATTAAATCAAAAATATACTGTCTTCATGGCCTTAGTATTAACTAAATATCATTTGATTAGGGGCATATATGACTTCTTCCATTATATTATATAATTTTTATATTGTTTCTGGCGAAAAGGTATTGCAAAATAATGGAAATTGCTTGAGAAGTTTATGGTTTGAGGAGTAAATAAGCTCATTTTAGATATATGGGCTTAATTTAGAGATTGTTTCTTTTTCTTAAATTATTTTGTCTCTTGATTATTGATGGTAATATTTGAGAAGATTTGAGTTTACTCGCCTTCTGAGACTTCTATGATATTAAAATGTTAGTAAATTAATTATTTTTTCATTTAAAAAATATATTTATTACAAATCTATATTCCTTCTCTTCATATATGAGTTTAATATATTAAGATCTTTTTTATACTCTTCTTGCTGCTTTGAAATATCTGCTAGAATATTTCCAATAGAATTCAACATGAAACCAAATATAATACTGGTAAGCAGCATAATTAAGCAAGAGTAAACCTATTCAATATCGTTTGTAGGTTTCTCCGACAGGTTATGCATCATAATTGCAAACGACCAATATAGACATTCTATATATATAACATGCCATTCAGCTGATTAATATTGAGCAACCCATGTATTTTATACACCCAATACATGAATCTCGAAACTAGATATTATATTTCTTGTGCAAGCTATAATGTGTCCAAGAATTATAATATTCCCGCATAGCTTAAGTAGGAATAAAATATAATGCTTTTCCAACATTTATAGAGCATAAAACTCAATTTTTTTAAGGATAATCATAATACCCTTAATTTTTAATAAGAGTGGCAAGTGCAATATGATATTTATTGGAATAGAATCGGAAGTTCTCCCTTCAAAAAGGAGCGGAAGGATTTCAAAAAAAATATACTCTTTACAATAAATTTATAAAATAATTTTTCGATCTTTGGTAAAAGTGTTATTATAATAGGTTGCTGTGTTCATTTATAGTAGCATTTCAGTTATCCAAGCGCCTAATGCAATAGAGTGGAATATGTTAGCATAAGGAAAATGGGCAGAAAAACAAACTTCTATCGAAGTAATGAATAAAAAGAAGCAGTTATATGTAACAATTATAGTATTTATTGCTAATTTTGTCATGTTTTCAGGATCAAAAAGGGGGATTTTATCTAGTCTTAGTAATATACATACTTTTTCAATAAATGAAAGGATACACTCAAACATTTTTGTGAATAAATTTTGTGAATAACCTTTTATCTTATTGAAGTCACTTTAATCATCAATCAAGCCTCTTATTCTTTCATTCAAAAACCTCGTTCTCCCAAGGTAGGTTTTTGTTTCTAAAAATTTTCTCATTTTTGGTAAAATTTATATGATAAGCTTGAATGAGCCTTTAATAGTTTTTTTAATTTCACCCTTTTTCGAATAGTCCACGTTTCTACTTGTCATTTCACCGCTATTTTGCCTATTTGTTATCAAAAAATAAACATATATAGATATTGAATAGCTAAATATTTTAATTAAAAATTATTAAAAAAAGTCTTTAAATGAACCTCAACTCAACGATCTAAAATAATTAATTCAGTATTTTATTAAAAGAAGGACAATTATTAAATTACTATTTGAGTAAAATACTTCAAATTATTGTTAGTACTATGTGGAAAATTAAATTTTAAAAGCTTTAAATATATTGTTGAAGAATTCTATTTATTTGATAAAATATAGAAAAAATTTGTATTTATTAAAAATATTTAATTAAATAATTGCTAAATTTAAGAAAAATGCTTTAAACTTAAAAATTGGATGGTTGATTTCAAAGTATTCCCTAAAAAATATGTTA
Source organism: Tetrahymena malaccensis 436 (assembly GCA_000231845.2). Lineage (NCBI taxonomy): Eukaryota > Ciliophora > Oligohymenophorea > Hymenostomatida > Tetrahymenidae > Tetrahymena > Tetrahymena malaccensis. The sequence goes on from JH719956.1 coordinate 257,162, forward strand.
ATTTTTGTTTTTCAAATTAATTGATTGTAAGCTAATATATTTTTTAATAGTTTTTAGTTAATTTACCTCTCTCTTCTTCCTTAATATCTATCAGCCTCTATTTATTATATTTATTTTTCTAACCCTAAAGTATTTCCATTCATATTAGAAGATGCTTCGAACATAGAGTTTCTTAGAGTTCCTTTTTACATCAAATCTCCATTAATTGTATTCTCTTCCAGCAACTTATTATCAACTGAATTATAATTTGAGTTTTTAAACATTACAGACTTGAACCCTGATTCTTCTTTAATACTCTACTAGACTGCTGGCACATTGCCATTGATGTAGTTTGCGCTAGATATATAATAGGCTTATAGCTGTTCTAAATCATCAGTGAGCTCATGTGGACTTAACAACTCTCTTTAATAATTTCCATTTTTACTATCTATGGCAAAGTTAGGGTTTTTTTAAAAATCTAATTGTTCAAATTCTACTATCGATTCTGACTTTAAATTTATCTTTTTTAGATCCTCATGATCCTATTTATTGAAATTCATCTTTGATTTATTAACTCTAATCATTCTATCTGAATGAGGCTAATCATAGACTTAAGTTTATATATTTTTATTACTACCTTTAGTAGTAAGGACTCGTTTATCCTTCATATCCTTTTCATTGTATTTTCCATTTTTTAAATCTCTCTTAGCGTCCTTTAAATTTTTTTATCTATCCATTAAAATATATACTTTTGAATGCTGTTAATAGCTACTCAATCAAAATTGTAGTCAAAATATACAATATATTAATAAAGGTCCTTTTATTTTTTACTTAATATTAATTAAAAAATAAGGAAATTCAGTATTTTATTTTCTATTTGTAACAAAACCTATTTACCTTCACTATTACAATAATATAGCAAAACCTTTAAACATCAAACGAATTAACAAGTTAAATATTAAACCTACAACTTTATTGAATATTATTTATTTTTTTATCACATATATAATAACTAGTTATTTCTACTCAAAAAGCTATTATTTTTAATCCATTTAATTTTAATTACTTAACTTTTAAATTTTATCAGAAACCGTAAAATACTTGTATAATGTCAAGAAAAAATCACCTAAAATACCACCTAAATCAAACCTTATAAAATAATGAAATAAAAATTTAAGATTTTTTAATGTTTTAAATATAATATGCTATACAATAGGCCATTTCTTTCTAATAGCTGAATATCTTTTTAGTGCATATGCACAAAATATTATTAATCAATTAATTAAAGATATATTATTATCAAATTCTTTTTATTTTCTAATTATTCATATAAAATTAAAACATGTCTAATAGTCTTTCACCAAGTAAACATCCTACAAAAAGTGTTCCTTTATAAATCACTAAAAAGGATGATATGAAGTAGATATTTAAAAACTAGGTCGACAGGTAAATTGCAAAAAATGTAGATAATAAATGACTTATTTATTTAATTCATCATTTTACAAAAAGTCTAAAAATAATCAGATAAACATTAGGAGAAGTTTAGCAATTAAATAAACAGAGTCAATTAAAATACAAACAAGTGAAAGAAAATTATGAGCAACAATTACCTAATTTTAAGAAAATAAGAAAAGACCTTGATGTTATTCATAAATCAATAGTAAAAGTGTTAGTTATAGAGGAAAGAATTTCATAAATAAAACAGGTTAGAGAGGAACAATCTAAATTTGATCAATAGTCACAGTAACAAAATATCTAAGTTGAAGATAACTTAAAACAAAATAATTTACAAACACACTAATTAAGTGCAAATGAAGCAGAAGAGCAATAAATTGATAATATTTAGAAATTAAATGAATAAAATTAAGATCTTAAGTAAAAGGAACACTAACATATCTAAAATAATGATTAAGGATAATAAGTTTCTTCTTAAAATGAAGGAATAAATAAAGCATAAACAGAAATTAATGAGAGCTAGGAATAAGAAATTAGCTAATCTAACTAAAGTGAAAATAACTAAGATTTACTAACACATTAAAATGATTTATGATAAATATTAGATGAAATGCAAAAAGAGTACGAATGAAATGAAGAAAATTGTAATTAAAAAGTATATAAGATTATTACTAATCATAAAATTAATAAATAAACCGATTTGAAATATTTATTGTAAGGTGAATTCCATATATTATATATTTGTAATGATTTTAGTTCTTTAAAATTGTTTTTTTTATTTTATAAATAATATATTTAGGCTTAGTAAAAAGTACTGTTTATAGTAATAAATTAAGGACTTTTTAAATATGTTAAAGGCTAATAAAAAGTTTTGAAAATAAATAAATTCGTTTAAAAATGATAATTGATGGATAAATGATATTTAATAAGAAACTAGAGTATAGTTTTGTTAGCTTAAATTCTATTATTTTTTTAAACATAAATATATTATATTTTTAAGTAACTAAAATAAGAATAATTTTTTTTCATTTAGCGTTATCTTGCTCCTCTTCATCTTCATCATCATCATCGTCTCCGAATATTGATTTAAATAGTTAAATAGGAGGTTTTTCTTTGACAATTTCTTTTTAATCTAATTCCATTTCTTCAATGATTTTTTTGTTTTCCTAAATTTCAGAGTCTCTTAATTACTTTTTATCTTAGTAAGATTTAGAAACATCGTATATAAAATTATTTTCATCAAACTTATTTTCCTTTTTATTTGTTAGTTAGTCATTATTGTCTTATTTAATTAATTAACTAAAATAATTTATTTACCTTTTTATTGTTTTTTCCACGAGTATCTTATTCAATATCTTCATCTAAATCCATATCGTTTTCATCTTTGTATGAAATCAAACCATATTTATTTGATTTAAATTCAGCTGGCAGTCCAAAAGATTGTAGACTCTTGGATTCCTATACAAAAGCTTTTGTTTGCAGGATATTATCTCTATCTTATAGTTATTTAAATTCTTCCATTTTCTTATCAAAATACTCTTTATCTTTATATGGTGGGACTACTCCAAATCTTTTACATAATAGTTTATCAGGGAAAAATGGTTTAGTTGTACGGAAATTCTTTATTTCATCCAATTTTTTTTAAAGATCGTCAATCTTATCCAAAACAGTTTTTTTCTGGTTTGGGTTTTTCTCTTGGATTTCATTGTATAGCTTTTAGAATTCCTTTTATTCAGCCTTCATCTCTTTATAACTCATAAGCTTCATTTATTGGTTTAAAATTAATAAAAAAATATTTTAATAAATTATTTAAAATCCTTACTTGAGCCACTTGAATAAAAATCCCTTTTCCTTCTTTTTCCTGCACCCAAGTTTAGTAACGTTCCTATTTTTATGCATCCCAAGATTTATATATTTAGTGTTTACTTTCCTCAGTTTCTTACTCTTCTTCCTCCTTCGCTTTAACGAACTTTTTTGTCTCAATTTATTCTTTTATTTTATCTTTTCAAAGTGGTTAGTAAATATTTGAAAATTCAAAAAAAATAGTATACCCATTTCTTATTAGCCTTCTAGTATAGCTTATCTTTACTCTGCATTCAATTTTTAAATTTTTTTCTTTTATTTTTAAAATTCTATCATTTTTCCACCACTCTTAATATACTCCTACATCTTTTTATAGGGATTATAGCTCTCAGGAACAATTATCTTATTTTATCTAAAATAGATTTTAAAATAGTAATAACAATTAGTAAAAGAAAATACTTTAATTATATTTGCAAAGGTTAAGAGTCTTTAATAAAAAGTAAGTTTAATCCTTTCATCTTCATATATGAATGCTTCAACATTTTTTGTGAGTCTCCTTATTGCTTAATTACCTCCTAATTTTCATCTTAAAATTACAAATATTTTTAATTATTTAGAGCTTAATTAAATAGTTAGTTACATTCGATTGCTTTTTTGGGCTGATTGGCAAAAACATCATCCTCATCGTCATCATCGTAATTGTAATCATTCTTAAAATTAGTATAAATTCTATTAGACTCTTTCTTTTTTTCTTATTCTTCTTCTATTTCTTCTTGAGTCAAGTATGACCTTTTCATTATCCTGTTAAAATCTTCTTCTGCAAACTCATCAACATCATTTTTCTCTAATAAAATAAATAAATATTTAATCCATTAACAATTAACAAAGTATTTAATTTATAAATATGAAAAAACAAAATAACTTTCTTAAAAAATAATAAATTTTTTGTTGCTTTTTATTTTTAATTTTTTTGATTATTTTTTATATAAAATAATTTGTAATTCCATTTATTCTAAATATTTATCTTTATAAATCTAAAATTTTGTATAAATATTTAAAATAGATTTGTTTAAATTTAATAAATTTATTTTTTTTGACTATGAAATGATTCTACCAATGAATTAATTAATTACCTTTGCTTTCTTTAAAACCGAAGCCGTAGAAATTAGATTTTATCTTGTAGTTTTCCATGTTATCAAAAGTTTGCTTTGAATTTTTTTAAGTAAAATCTTCATCATTTTTATCGAAATCATCAATATTAATTTCCTCATCTTCTTAGTAATCTTAGTCGCTTTGCTATATTTTTTGTTCTTAAATTTGCTTTATTATTGCCTCTTTTTTCTTTCTCCTAAACTAAATATTATTTAGTATCTCCCATCCTATTGTCTTTCTCTACTCTACCAGAAGTTCTGAGGGTACTTGTCCAAAAAAGCTTTTCAAAATAATTATTCACATATAAGATTAATTGAATTTTATAATAAAATTAAATACTTTTCTCCAAATTGCTTTGTTTGCATATTTTCAAATTAATTGCTAAAAGTATCATAGTCTTGCTTAGTAGTCAAATTAGATCCTATCACATGAGCTCCCTTTGTCATTTAAAATAATTAACTTAATGTTTTTTAATATATAATCTTACCAAATCCTCTTCATCCATGTAATCTGAAATTGACTGAGTATTATTATTGTTATTATTAGATGCTAATAATTTAATTATAATTTGTTAATATTTTTATTTCTACTTCTAATGATTGAATGTTACCTCTGTTTTATCTTGACGAAAAGAATGTCTTAGGCACAAAACCTTATTCAGACCCAACAGTTCCTTTATAACCAGCCGAAAATCCTCCTTTAAATATTTAAAAGGTCAACTACTATGATTTTATATCTAAAAGAAATACCTGTGAATGCTCCATGGAATCTCTTGTGTCCTTTTTCATTAACAGCCTTTTGAAAAAATAAATTATTAATATTTAAATCTTCACTTAATTTTAATAAATAAAACCTTTTAATTGTAAAAATTTTATTTTTGTTTAATTTCTTCCTCCTCAAATCGCGTTCCAATTAGTAATTTATCCATTTATTTTTTAGAATATTGATAATTATTAAATAATTAAATTTGTATAGAATGATTTGATGATTTGATTTATTGATTAAAAAAATAAAGCTTGATTAGATATTTACTATTAGAAAGATATTTGCATATAAAACCTATATACATTTAGTGTCTAAATGAACAAATTTAAAAATAATTTTAATAATATCACCAATTTCCCACAACATTTTTTAGTAATAATTGTTGACAAAAATAAAAAAAAATTTTTAAATAAATTTATTATTTTTATAGTTTTAAAAGCTTTTTAACTAAATCATAAATTAAAAAGAATAAGTTATTATTTAATAACATATTTCATATGTTTATCTAATCATACTACATTCATTATTGATAAATCCATAATACATTTTGTATTAAAACCGTTTTATGCAAATTCAACAAAAATATTTTTCTCTTTAACATGGTTATTTTCCTGTATTCAAGGTGGTTTCTTTAATTAATTTTCTATCTATTTATAAATCCTTTAAGATATTTAAACCTTTAGGGTAATATATTATAGTATCATATATATTTTGTGAATTGATTGTTATTTTTTATATTTTAATTTATTTTCTAAATTATATTTGATATCCATTTAAATATAAAAATTATCAAATATGTATTATTTTTCATATAATTAAAATATACCTAACAAATATTCATATCTTCTATTTTTTTTTTATATAAGAATACTATAATATATCAATCAATAATCATATTACATTCATTAATAATAAATTAAAAATACATTTTGTTTAAATAACCGTTTTATGCATCTTCAACAAAAATATTTTTCACTAAAACATAGTTATTTTCCTGTATTTAAGGTGGTCTCTTTAATTAATTATCTATTTGTTTATAAATCCTTAAAATATTGAAACCTTTAGGGTCATATATTTTCATATTATATATATTTTGAGATTGATTATTATTTTAATTTATTTTCTAAATTATCTTTGATATCAATTTAAATATAAAAATTATTAAATTTGTATTCTTTTTCAAATAATTAAAAAATACCTAACAAATATTAATGTCTTCTTTTTTGTTTTGATACATAAGTGTTACAATAAATCAATAAAAATCATTTGATGAGAAATAATTTAAAAAATTTAGATATCATAATAACCATACTAAATCAATAACATGTCAAATAGATAAACTTGATATATTTCTAACTTTATTTAAATGTGAATTTGAAAAGTCTTCTTTAATTAATTGAAATATTATTATTTGAACTTTATTTGTTTTCAATAAATTAATCTTCATAATAAATAAGAGCTAAATTAGTCTAAATTTAATTTAAAAAATAGATTTTACTTTGTTGTGGTTTAAATAGGATTTATTTTCATGAAATGATGAAGCTTTTAGGATTAAAACAAAAAAGTAAAATTATTTTTAATTTTTGAATATAAAAAAGTAATAGTATGTATTTAATAAAAATAAATTAAAGCAGGATAATCAAAACGAAGAAAATTTAAACATATGTGGAAGGATATGCATGCTTAATTAATTAAGCTAACTATTAATTCAAAACAAAAAAGGAATTATTTATATGAATATCTATCTAAATGAGTTAATTTTGATATAAAATTTAAATAAAATCAATAATTAATTAAATATATTTAGAAAAATTAACAATAGATAAATAGATAGATTGAATTTTATCTTCGTGAAAGTAGAATGAGGCAAAAAAAGGCTTAGATCTTAGCTCTTCTAGTTATCGCCTTGGCAATAATTTAGGTTGAAGCTAAATATGCTCATAATGTTGGTGTAACTGACTGGACTAGTAAAAATATAGGTGTTATTAGCTAGGCAATCATAGATAGATCATCTATTCACTTCCTTGGCGAATCTGGTTTATTTGGACATATGAGCAGAGAAACAGGTTTTGAATATTTTATTAGTAAATACCTCAATTTAATTTGCATAAATAAAAACTAAAAAGGTTAAATACAAGTTAGTCATGGAATTGATGCTGAGAGAATTTTCTCCTGGAAGAGTTAAGAGGAAGAATGTAAAATGAATTATTAAAAATTGTTTTTAAAAATGGAAAAGTGATTTATTTCAATTTATTTTGTTTAACAAAAGACAACGAAAAGATTTTAGTTTAAGATAAGTCTGGTATTTTAGCATATAACGTTGTTAAATCTAAATTCGATTAAATCAATGTAGAAAAGTAATATATTTAAAATATGTATTGAGTATTTTTTAACATATTTCTTTACCATAATAAAGCAACATTGCAAAGATGCTTGATCACTCTTTTATTAGTTAATCAACTTTATTACTACTTACTTAAAACGAGCTCTTATTAGTCTCTAGATCAAGTGCTGAAACACTTTTGAAGGCTTCCGAGTAATTTTAAATTAAGATTTATTTAAATAAACATCTTTTATTTTTAACTATGTAGAAATTAAGCTTTTTATAAGTTAGTCAAGTCTTCTTAAAATCATTATGCCATAGTCTTCATTAACAACAACAAGCAAGTTTGTGTTTAAAATGTTTTAAAGGATGAACTTCTTAATAAGAAAGTATCATTGTTGTCAAAAGAAAAGTTGAAATGTTGGGAATAATCTTCTGAGGAGTTAAAGCAATCAGATCTTTAGAGTATTTTAATCAGCGCTAATTATATTGTATTCAAGACTCAAGCCTACTATTTCAAAGCTGACAAATTCATTTCAACCCCAGAATTACAAAATGATGTAAAATGAGCATTTTGTTTCGAATATCATGAGTAATTAACCTTATTTTCATAGGATAAAATACATTTAGATTATAAGACTGGAGTCTTTGTCATAGCTAGAAATAATTAAGCAAGCTTTTATGTTTTAGAAGAAGATTCTTTCTATTTAGTCCACAAGTTCGACTAATAGGGACTTTTCACTTTTTCATTTGATCACTAGATAGCTAACAAGAAAACATTTGCTTTTATGGCTTACATGTAAAACAGTAATTCATGCAAATTACTCCAAATAAACTTAGAAAATCCAAAGGTGCAAAAGGAAGCTGTATTGATTGTTGAATTCAATAACAAAGTAGCTGAATCACAACCTTCTAAAGTAAATTTATTGTAGTAAATAACACAGTATTAAATAATATTTTATGGTAGTTTTGGTTAAAATCTAAAGAAGGACTAGAATTTTTAGTTTAAAATAAAGACTTAAGAACTTATTACTTAGTTATTGTAAATCATTCTAAATATCTAGATAAATAAATTAATCAATATGCTAAATATAAAAAATAGTCTAATATTTAACCTGAAGTCCCAGGAAGTGGAGAAAAGTGGTTCAGAGAAGACGGATTAGCCCTTTTAGATGGATTGATTATGGTTGATTACAACTAGGCTCAAACCAAAAAAGTTAATTCATATTACGAATCTCTTGGTAAAATTAATATCTATTTTTAAAAATAAAATTAACCCTTTTTATTTATTTAGAAAAGAACGGAGTTAACAATCCTATCTTTTTGATTCCTAATTTGTTGAAGAGATTTACATCAGAAATACAAAATGTTATAAATTATTTCAAATAGAACTCTTCATCTATTGTCAATTTCTTCTAATAATTAATCAACGTAAGAAGCCTTTAGGATTTAACTGCCCTAAACAAAGTAACATTTAGATAATTTTAATTAAACTCAAAAATGAAAAATTTATTTAAAACATTGATAACAGCTCATCACCTCAGATGTTGAATATGATGTCACATATGGACTAAAGAAAGTTATTATCGCTGTTAATAAGAACAGAACCATCTATTCAATAGATTCAAAGACTGGAGAAATACTTTGGAAGTAATATTAAATATATATAAAGCTAAAAATGATTAATTTGTTAATTATTTATTGTTAAAATTATATAGGACATCATTTATTTCTAGATATGTCACTCCCGACTATAACTTCCACGGTTTCTTTTAGATTGAAAATAGAAATGGTGAAACAATTACTGAATAAACTTGCTTTATTTACCACTCTCCAGTTACTACAAAGCTTTTTATCTTTACGTAAATTAAAAGAAATTTCTTTTATACAAAGAGTTATTTACTTACTTTTTTTTTGTTTACAAATAGAGCTGATCCCTTGACTGGAAACTTAAATTATGTTGGTAGACATTTGATGAACTAAGTTAAGAATGTATTCAAGATTCACATCAATACTCCTAAAGTATAATAAGCAATAGCCATCATTGATTAAGACTTCAATATCTATGGATATCCTTCAGAAGTTGCTAATCCTTTAGCTGAAGATGTCCATGACAATATCTTTTACTTACATGATAAAGAATCTAATATTATCAATGGATTTAAATACCACAACGGAAAATTCTTTAAAATTTGGAATTATTCTCTTTCATCTAAAGTAAATAACTCATTTTTCTTAAATTATAGATTATGTATGAAATACTTTTAAAAAAATTAGGAATAATTGGTTGATATTTAAAGTTCTAATAAGGAACAAAATCATCCAAAAATTGCTATATTTGATGACACTAAAGTCATTCTCAAGCATATTGACTACAGTAACATTGCAATATTGACAAAGAAAGAGTAATCAGATTTAGTTAATGGAAACGGAATTTTGACTTTGACAATCTTAAACTGTAAGACCGGACGTTAAATCTACAGCTAATACGAAAAAAGTGTTAATTTAAATTATCCTATTAATTTAATTTATGATGAAAATGGTGTTTTCGTAAGTTATTACAATCCCATTTACTCTATTTTCTAAATTTGGACAGTAGAACTTTTCTCTAAAAAGATGGAAAATAACTTCGCCTCTATGTAAAAAAATAGTAGTTTGAAATAAAAAAAATGAATCGTTTTATTTAAAAAAATAAATTAAAGGTTACAAAACTACTACTTTTCTGAAAGTGGTGCTTAGTATGAAGATTTTAACTACTTGAATGAAAATATGGACATCATAGCCCTTGAATAAAAATACGGATATAGTTTAGGTATTAAGAAGATGGCTGTCGTAACCACAAAGCTAAGCTTAACAAAACGTAACTTGATGATTATCACTCCAAATAATCAAATTCATTCTTTGGATCGTGATATCCTTTCAACACGTAGAGCTGTTAAGTTACCTAAAGACAATTAGTTGCCAAATGCTTTCTCATTTGAAAGTACTACTTTGCCTCCCTACCATTATATGGTTCCTATCGATAGATTAAGTATCATATCTTACCATGCAAATGTAAGCACAATTTTAATCAAAATAATTTGATTTATTTTGGCTTTAAAATCAACAGTTAAACGATATCAAAGAAATATATTTCTCAGGCTCTAATTTGGAATCCACAATTCTTTTTGTAGCATATGGCAATGATGTATTCATAAGTTCTATTGCTCCTGACAGAGTAAAATTTAAATTTAATTTATAATAAAACTCATTAAAATATTATTTTTATAAAAAAGACATATGATATGATCAATGAAGATTTCAATTACATATTAGTAACCCTTTCAATATTCATTAGTATTGTGGGTGTTTTCATTGCTAAAAAATACGCATCTTAATCCAATCTCCACAGATTATTTGAAAACAAGGAAGTAGTTACACCTATGTGAATAAAAATTATTTAAAGACACATTAATATTTGTATTTATTTACTCATTACATGATTTTAAGTAATACATAAGTCAGCAAAAAAGCAATCAAATTCTATTTTCTTTTGTAAAATGAGAACTAATTAATTTATTTGAAAAAATTTTTTTTTCCTAAATATTAAAGAAATATTTTAGTTTTTTTGTAAATTTATTGTATTTGTTTATCAAATAGACTTAATATATTTATTTATCTAGATTATAAAAATAGCTATTACAATAATGATTGTATTGGATTACTCTAAATTAAAGTTAAACTAAGTCATTTAACTTTTATTTCAAATTTTAATTTACATTTACATATATAACCCAACATACCACAATAAAAGGAAAAGTTAATAATTCCATCACTGATATATTCTATACAAACTCTATCTAAATAAATAATGTTTTTTATATAAAGTTGAGAGTTATTAATATATTTATTTAACTACTCTCTTTTTTTTATTCCTAAACAAAAAACAATTTTTACTAAAGCAGATTACAATAATAGAAAAGTAGAACAAATTAATTTATTAATAATAAATTTGTTAACAATTTTTTTGTTTAGCTGATAAAAATGAACAAGTCAAGCTTAGTCAATGATAAGGAATACGATTATGTTAGCCCTAAAGAATTTGCTGAGAGTATAAACGGATCAAATATAAACATGTTTTAAAATGAGCTGACTGAAGTAGGCAAAGGAATGAAATATAAAATGGAGAAACAAATTATAGATAATGACTTTTGTAATATATGCTTCAAAAGAGATTCGCTTGTTGTATCTGAAAACTCTCTCTATGAAAAAAACCATGTGAATGAATAATCAAAGTAAGATAAGAGCAAAAATAGGCCTTAGGATGATTGTCATTAAAATACGCCAAATAATAAGAGGATGAGTAATAAAAGTAATACTAATGATAATATATTATTGAAAGAGGTAGAAGGATCAAACAAAGTCGATTAAATATATAGAGCTCATTCTTAATTAAAGAAACCCTTAACTGATAAATCAGATTAAAAATTAGATGATAATTCATTTTACTAAACTTAAAACAAATAGGAGTAAGAAATAGTAATTAGAGCAAAAAATACATCTGATTAAATTAGCTAAAACTCACCTCTTTTGAAAAAATAACTAAGCAAAAAAATGAATTATTAAGTAAGCAATCACACAGCTTTAAATGAATCAAGCAATCGCTATTAGATTCCTTTTACTTTTCAGGGACCAGATTCTTCTATTAACTAAAAAGGAAATTATGAAAATGCAGATGGCTAAGATAAGTAGAATTATGAGCAGGTTTAATCAAAAAAGAAAGTCCCTACTTTTTAGTAAATAACTTTATGAATTAATACTTCTCAAAATAGTTCAAATAGCTTTCCATTCAGAATTAAATTCATAGCAATAATATTATTAAAATCAAATTCCATTTTATTATTAAATAAATGTCTTTTTCCTGAATTACTAGCTAATTCAATTCAAAATTTAAATGAATTTATTTTGGGTATCATAAAATATTTGATAATTTTATCAGATATATTAATACAATACAAGCAATTAGTTACTTATTTAATTAAATAGATCCTATAAGAATTCAGTTAATTTATTAAAATTATTATTTATTATTGATAGAAAAAATAATTTAATCTTAAATTTCTATCAAAAACTGTATTCCAAGCTGATTACAACGTTACAAGAGAACCCAAAATTGTCTATAAATAATTTTAAAATAAAATCCCTTAATTAAAGTAAATATTTTAATTCGAGATATTTACTAGATTCTGAATTATAAGCAAAAATGCTCATCTTATTTACAAAACCTTATTTAAATTTCATATTTAAACTATTCTTAAAGATGAATATTTTAGTATTTAGTTTTAAGAAAAGTTTTTTTTTATTTAATTTGATATAATAAGATAGATAGACACTAATTTGCTGGAATTCATTAAATAAAGAATGAGTTTAAATTCTATTTTTCTTTTTTTTCTAATAAAAAAGAAACTCTGTTAATAAATTTGCTGGTTTAAAAATCAATTAATCTAAATTCTAGACAATTTTACTTAAAAGAATTAAATTTTGCTGAATTAAAAAAAAATTAACTTTTTCTGATAAACTCATTAAGCAACTTTAAAAATTAAGTCTGATAATAAAATTATTTTGTTTTATGATTAATTTAATAATTTTCTATGAAATTAATTTTAATATTTTAAGCATAATCTTTTTATTTAAAAAATTAAAAGTTTCTCTCTCATAAAATTCTTAATTTTTTTTATTTAAAAAAAGAAAAAGTAGTAATGGTAAGACAAAAAAGAATATTAAAACTGAAAACTTTGTTCGTATGAAATCAGAAATGTTCAAACTATTCACGTTTATCAAACCAAAGATAAAAAAGTTTTTGTTAAATAGGACTATGCTTGGTAGAACTAAATCACTAACTCCGTAAGTTCGTTTGCACATAAATGACTATTCAGATTTTAATATGACAGTTGATAAAAAAAATATTGCAGTCTCATTTTTTCTTTATTTATTAAACCTTTTAGAAATACTATACCAAAAGTTAAGATTGAATTAAATACCTCTTTTTGATCCAGAAAATACTTTTAAAATTATTTTTAACACAATTATTGTCATGTATAACTGGTTTTATATAATTCTTGTTTCTTTACAGATATTTTTTGGGGCACGCACTCAATATGATAGTGTTTTTACTTATATAGCTGAAGTAGCTTGGATATCAGAAATGGTTGTCTAGATGAATACAGCATGCTACTACAAAAATCAATTTACGAAGGATAGAAAAGTGATTATGAAAATATATTTGTAAGAATATTTCTTTTTCGAAGTTATCCCTTTGATATTTTAGTAAAAGACTTCAAGCAATAAATATGTCTATTTTTTACTCAGATTACCATTGCTTTTAAAGTTAAAAGGAATGATGATAATTGTAAAAAAACTAGAATTCTATATCTTGTTATCAATAAAGAAACATTATTTGCTTTAGCTCTTTAACCTTATAATTGAAACTCTTCTATTAGGTCACCTAATTGCTTGCATTTGGAATTCCGTTGCAGAATTTTAAATTGTAGTTTTAGATGTATAAAATACATGGAAATAGAATAATAGGATAGACACTACTCACTGGTATAATGTGTATATTGAGTGTATGTACTATGCATTTGCTACTATGATGACAGTTGGAACGAGCCCGACCACCATTATGGAGAAGTCTTTCACAGCTTTGTTTATGCTAGTGTGTTCTATGCAATTAGCCTTTATAATTAGTACAATTGATCAAATTTTAAGCGAAATCAATAAATCTTAAAAAGAATACAAAGGAGATTTAAACGTCTTAAATCAATATATGAGAAGAAAAAAGATAGATTTGTAATTAACTATTTATTAAGCAATTAATTCACTTACTTTTTAATTCTTCATTATTCTTTTAAAATGAGAATTCTCTTCATAAAATGCTAAATTCAATTCAAAATAATTGAAATAATTCCAAATTTCTCCACTATTTATTTTTCCAAAATTTTTAATAATGATACATTTTGCTACTATTATGATTTTAGATTTTTACAAATAATAATTTGTTAAAATTTAGAAATTATTAAGTCAAATATTTATTAAGAGAAAGAAAAAACTTTATAAATTTTAATTATTTATCAATAATTGGAAATTTTTCTGTCTACATAATTTAGGAGTTTGATATTTACTTTTACAAATAATTATAATGGATTTTTTTATTTAATTTGTTTATGATATAATTTTAAACAGGAGTTTATAAAGACGAGTGAATCTACATCTCAAAAAATAATATTAGTAATAAAGCAGAGATAAAATTTTAATAGAGAAAAAGGCACTTTCTAAGCTAAGTATGTATATGCAAAATGAATTAATTGTACAATCAAATAAAAAAATTTTAAAAGAGTTTTCTTTTTTCTATGATCTTTTTACTGAAAATACTCTCTCTAAAATTTACACAATTATGGAGGAAGTTGTTTATGCGCCTTTTCAAATAATTTACGGATAAAAATCATATGAAGAAGAATCAAAAAGTATCTACTTTATCTTGAAGGGGTCTAGTAAATAAATATTTTGCAATAAATCTAAATATTTATTATTTAATTTTATTAAACTTTCCTAAAATTTCTAAAAATAAACAATTGATTAACTGTAAATACTCATTAATGAAGACCAAAATTGATTTTTTTTTTTGAATTAAGACCTTTTTATAACACATTTTTGTTAAAAAAATTAATGACCACCTAGTTCTTAATTAATGAGAAGTTAAAGTATACTTTTTCTTTTAAGAAAGTAATTCTGTAAATTTTCTATTAAATTAAGTAAAGAATTTTAACTAGTTAGTTATGGACTAAAAATCATTTTAATTATTTTTGTTAGAATTTACAACAATATTAAGAAGCAAAATATGCTTTTATTTTATTAATAAACTTAAATTTTATTATTAAAATAATATAGTTTCTTTATTTGTAGAGAGTAACGGATACGATAACTAAAAGAAATTAATCTTTTTAGATACATTGTAAGAATTATTTATTAAATATGGCGTTTTTGATTATTATTTTATTGATTAGGTAGGGAAAATAAAAGGCTTTTATGAGCTCAGAATTTTAAAAAGGAAACAAGAAAAAATTAATAACTCTTAAATAAGGATAATGCTTTGGGATTTATGGGTTTTTCACTGGAATAGAAAGATTTGTTAATGCATATAGCAATAACTTTTCAACAATCATTAAGATTGACAGGAAAAAAATGATTGAAATTCTAAAGGAAAATCAGAGAGATTATGAAAAATTTATGGAAGTGAAAGATAAAATATATTTTGATTAGAATTATAAAGATTTAAATTTAGAATGTTTTGTGTGTAAAAGCACAGATCATTTATTTGATAAGTGTGATAGGGCTCATTTTCACAAATAAAATCCTGTCATATTCTACAGATTTAACTACAGCACCTCACAGAAAAGAAAGTTTTAATAGAGAAAATCTACCAAAAAAAAAAATATAATGCTTTCTATACCTCATCATTCAGAAAAAATATAAAAGCTAAGGGAAGAATATAACTTGCAATCTGAAGAAGATGAAGACGAGGACTATGATGAAGAGATAAACGAGTATTACACATATGAAGAAGATGATGACGATGAGGATTTAGATTTAGAAAATGATCCTAACTCTGTTTAACAAGATAACTTTTCTATTTAGTAACACATTTAGAATGATGATTCAGAACTTAACGGAAAGCATAATCCTGTTTCGCCAATATCGAATATTCAATCAAATATGCAATTTAATTTTCATTCAAATTTTAATTAAAGTAATTTGGATTAATAATTTGATGATAACCAATAAGAAAAAAATAGAGCTTAGTCAGATATTGATAATGTTTTAGATAAAGAGATGAAAAACGAAAGGCAAGTTTCTAATTCATCTTCATAAGACTTATAATCAATGAGTCGCTCGGAAGAAAGAAATTGTGATTAAGATTAGTTGGAACCTAAAAGCAAAAAATCCTTGCACTATTTAAACAAAAAAGAGAAATCAGAAATTCAAGATCTAGCAGAAAAAGTTAAATCATAAGAAAGTGCTATTTTAGGAACAAAAGTGAGATCAAGCTTGAGAAATGTAAGATTATTCTCACTTTATTTATTTATTTATGTAGATTTTTTTTTTTTTATAATAAGGAATCTTCTTAAATCGATCAAGATGATAATTCCTAACAGATTGCATAAAAAAAAGTTGTAAAAATAAAAAATCCTCCTTAGTCCAAAAGAAGATAGTCTGTGTAAAGAACTCTACAATCGCTTGACAAGTACGCAGAGTAATAAATTGATGAGCTGTCAAACGTGGCTTAAATTTAAACAATTACGACGTTTGGATAAAATCCAAAGATTCCGTTAAATAGCGAGATAGAGCCATAGACAAGGAGATAGTCTATTTAATAGAGCTTACAGCAAAAAATTAAATATGAAAAATCCTAAACTAAAACTATTAAGAGGGCAAGTGTTAGATATAATAATAACAGAGTTTCTATTGTGAGAAATGCAACTTTAAGTAATGCTTAAAACTAGTAGCTGCTTTTTAAGAAAATAGGATCTCACTTTTCTGCTGTAGCTTAAATTCCTGGAGACGAAGTACCATTTTATTGGAAGATGGACAATCTTAAAGATTATGTAGCTTATTATCCTGAATATAACAGTAATTTTGTCATTAAAAGAGTGCAAATGTTTTAGTCTTCATTGATTAGAAAAAAGCTAAGGTTGTAAAAGAAGCTAGCACACTCCCTATAAACAGCAAATTTGACCAGATTAAAATCAAATTAATTTTCGCCAAGAAGATTAGGCTAGGCTATCATTCATTAAAATTAATCCAGTTAAATTCATCAACAATAGTCTCAACAGCATTCTTAAATTATTTAAAATCAGTAGATCCCCTCCACAGTATAATAAAAAACTTTAACTCGAGCTTCCTAGTTTGAAAGTGAAATTTGAAAATATATTTATAATTAATGTTAAGTATATAAATATAAAAATTGCTATTTTATTAAATAGCAAATTATTTTGAAAAATATCAAAAATTTCTCATTGAATTTCATAATCATAGTAAAATAATCAAGTTATTTAGACATTTAAAGAAAAAAACAGCATTTTATTTAAAAGATTTAATTGGTAAATATATAATTAACTTTATTTGTTAATTTAATTATTCAAGATAAAATATATTTTCTTAAGTGCTTGCTTTAAAAATTTTAACTTTAAAATATGAATTGGGCTTTAATTTAATCTAAAGATATTTGAATTTATTTAATTATGACTTAATAAATTTGGTAAACCAATTCTTAAAAAATAGTTCAAATTTATAATTTTAAAGACTTTATCAAATACTTAAAATTAACAAAATATAATTTAAAGACTTTTTATAAGAAAAGTAATAGAAAAGAATTTTTATTTGTTTAAAGACTTTATGAATTAATAAGAAAAAAAAATGTTCGCGTTAAGAAAATTTAAAAGGAAATAATGAAAACATAAATTTTGTTTTTTAACAAAACATTAAAACCATTAAAATAATTTTAATTATTTTTTATTTAAATAATGAACAAATATTAAGAAAAAATGATTTTGTTTGTTGCATGGATATAGCAACAAATTATCTTTTTATTGTTCTATTAAATAAATGAATGAATGGAATATAAATTAATAAACCAAAATTAAGTAATCAAAATACTCAAGTAAAAATAACAAATTTAAAGATACTGAATTATTTATTAATTATCAAAGCAGTTGATAACATTTGGTTATTTTTAAATATATAGGTTAATAAAAAACTTAAAGCTAGAAATCGATGATAGTTACTGCTTTTATTGTTGTGAAGATTATTATTATTATTTAAAATATTAATTTTGCTTTAAATTATATGTGTTAAAATATTATTTTCAAAAATATATTCGTATCTTTATTTAATTTATTAATCAGTACTATTTTCTAAGATACTTAAGGTGAAGGTTGATTTGGTTATATTTGAATGTGAAGATATTAATAAACTAGTACTGGACAAATTAAATAAAATTTACAATTTTTTTAATAAATTAAATATTATTTTGGTGTTAGTATGAAAATAACTATTAATTAGCTGTTTTCAATTAAATTTTTTTTTGTTCCATTTATTACAAATTAAATTAATTAAAATTAAAACATATTTTGATTATTAAATAGACCTTACTTTTTTTGGATAAAAAATCAAGAATATGTTTCTACTCAAAAGCGCTGACAAGAATATGTTAATCACTACGTATTATATTGTATTCTGAAAAGAATTTGACTTTTTGTAATTAAAGATTTTATGGCTAATAATTTAATAACTACAACCACTATATATTACTAGCTAATAAATATCTATATGATTTTTTGTATTAATTTTGATTAACTTTTTTTTGTTTTGATTGATTGATTCATTATTGATAGTAGCTATGAAAATCTGTGGGGTAAGAAGAAAAAAAATAATAGCTATTAGTTTATTAGTAAGTAAATAAAGAAAATTAGTTAAATAATTAATTATTGGCAATAGATTTGAAAGCTAAGATAAAAAGACAGAAATAGTTTATATTGCTAAATTACTGAATTTCTAAAAATTTCATCTTGATGAAGTTCTTAAGCAAAGATAAAGATTAGCATTCTGATGATTGTTTTAAGGACAGCACGAAAGTGAATAATAACAATATTTTTTACAACGATTAAGATTTTAGTATGTCAAGTTTGGATAACTAATATGGGCTTGATTAGCATAAAAAATAGGGAATGACTTTTGTTAATGAAGAAAATGAGAAAGTTAGGCATATGAGAAAAAGCTCAGTGGGTTAATCAATTTTGAATTTTGACTCTATGCTTAATTAAGATAAAATATCAAATACTCCATAAAGCATGAGAGATTAAAATGGGGATGCGCACAAAAAGAAAAATATTCATAATATCAGAACAAAAATAAATTAGGATTATTCTTCAATCCAAAAGGACGGAGCAACTAAGCTTATAAATAAATAGTAAAATAGGTAAAAAATTCTCTCAAATTTAATTGCGAATGATTAAATAGATTTCAATGGCAATAACAATATTACCTACCTTTAAAACAGTTAGTTGGATTTGAATCCTTAAAGTAAAAAAGACCTCACTGTAGGTTAGAATGGCGAAGAGCTTAACAATTATGATAGAAATATACTGGCCCCAGTAGATTCTTAGTAAATGATAATGTCAAAAAGGAAAAGTTTTGATACCCAAAGGTCTAAATAAATTAATGGAGTTGGTTTGGATAATGTGGAGTCAGTAGTAAAAATAAATAGCAGGTATGATAACGATTCCTAAAAGAGATTCGAATAAGGTTTACTCCGTAGCATAAATCCTAATGACACAAATCCTGCCTTAGACCATCAGTAATACATTTTGTAATATAGGTTTAGTTTATAATATAATACATTATGATTAACTACCAAACTCATTTTACAATTAAAATTCAATCGCTTTTTTAAGATAATATTTTTTAACTGCAGTAATCAAAATAAGTAGTGCAATGAATTTTCACTATTCACTCACTCTTTCTCTAGTAAAGGAATAGCTCTCTTTTTTTTAAAATTTACATTGCTTTTATTACCAATCATATCATTTGATTACTCGCATTTAATAAATTTAGCAAAATTTCTTTTTATAGAAAAATAAATAATTAAATAAGTTTATTTTTTATGGTTTTGAAGTTCCTAAAAATATTATTAAACATGTTTAATTTTGTTAATTGGAATCATTAAAAGTTATTTGGACATACATATTTTTTTTTAATTTAAATCATTCAAATATAAGTATAGTTAATAAAATTATTAAATTGATATTCATTTTTTAACAATAAAATTCTCCAATATTCGATTTAATTTATTTTTAATAAATTAATCAGCAAAGAGAGACCGAGAGATGGTACTTTAGTTTAGTCTGGGCATAGAGCTTAGCCTTCTTTTAAGTTTTTTATGATGATAAAACCTAAAATAAAGAGATTTTTTTAAACTAAAACGGTGATTGGAAGGACAAGAGTCCTTAATGATACTATTAGAAAATATATTGGTGATTTAAGCGACTTTGGTTTTGCTATAAAGTAGAAAAACTCATTGAATAAATTTTTAACTCTGATGCTACTTTGGCTGGAGAGATTGTTTGTATTTTTAAGGTTTAACAGATTACCTCTTTTTGATCCAGAAAGCAAAATCAAAATTATATTAAACTCTTTGATTGTCACTTACAATTGCTTTTATATTTTTATAATTTCTATTGTTTTAATTTTTGACGCTGAATTGGGCCACATAGAGCATCATCTGACTTATGTGGCGATGGCAGCATGGATTACTGAAATGCTTGTTGAAATGAACACGGCTTGCTATCACAATAATTAATTTATTACTGATAGAAAGATAATCATACAAATATATGCAAAAGAATATTTCTTTTTCGAAATTTTGCCTCTAATATTTGAAGGAAAATCTTCAGACAATACTCTATATAATGTGCTATTACATCTGCCTTTGTTATTAAAATTGAAAGGAATGTCAATTATTTTATCGAAATTGGAGTTTTACATCTTACAAATACTAGAAAGACACTACATCTTTTAATTGTGTAAATTAATTATGTAAATGCTTCTGTATGGGCATTTGGTAGCTTGCTGTTGGTATTTAATAGTTAAAATAGAAGACAGCTTTATGAAATCAACTACATGGCTTGACGCATCTGAAATTGATCACAACGAATGGTGGGAAAAATACATAATCGCTTAATATTGGGCCTTCTCTGTTATGATGAATGTAACCACTAAACCCACAACTCCTCTCGAGCTAGCCTATACCAGTTTTGTAATGCTCATATCTTGTATAGCTTTTGGATATCTTTTAAGCACAATCGCTGAAGTTATAGCTGATCTTAATAAATAATAGGAGGAATACAAAAGAGATCTAAATACTCTTAATTCTTATATGAAAAGAAAAAAAGTCGATTTGTAATAAATTTTTTATCGCTTTTACTTGATACTTTTTATTGAAAAAAATTAAATAGTTTTTTATAACAAACTAGAAACATATCAATATATTTATTTATCTATCTATCTAATTTCCTTCTTTTTATTTTGATTTGATTTATTTTTATTTTTTTAATTTAATAAATTAATCCAAGGAGTGTGAAAAGAAGAGTCAATATTAACTTGAAGACTTACTACTAATAAAAAAGTAAAGACAATTTGTAAGTCGAAAAGGAAGCGCTCAATAAATTAAGCAGTGAGATGCTACAAGAATTAAATTAGCAAGCAAACTAAAGAATTATTAAATAGTTCCAATTTTTTTCTAAAATATTTTCTGAGCAAACTATATCCAAAATGTATACTGTCATGGAAGAAGAATTTTATGCTCCCCAATAAATTGTCTTTACAAAAAATCTTTAAACAGTGGATTAGCATTATTTGTATCTTATTATTAAGGGCGAAGGTAAATTATTAAATTACTTTAATTAAATTTTTTAATTTCTCAAATGTAAATTTAACAGTTGTAATTTCTATTGAAAATTTCATTGCTCCGAACGAATTAGAGGATCAATCACAAATATTTTATGAAGAAGATGAAGATGAGGATGAAGATCCTGAAGATTACTTTAATCTAGAATAAAATCAAAAGTTATAACCTTGCATAGTCAGGTATTTATTTAATATTCTATAATAAAAATTAAATTTTAATTTTGTAATATTTGACATTTTCAAAAAATAAAATTAAATGAAAATTCATACATAATATTTTATTTTATAAACTTATAAAAAAGGAAAAATAAAACAATTGAAGACAAAGGAGGATTGAAAAAGAAAATGATTCACTTAAAGCAAGGCCACATTTTTGGAGCATACTCGTTTTTCACAGGAAATGATAGATATATTGACATTTAATGCAAAGAATATACAAACCTTATAAAAATAAGCAGAGAGAATTTTATCAACATTTTAAAAGAAAATAAAAAAGACTACGAAAGATTTTGTGAAATCAGAGACAAAATGACTTTCAGCAGATAGGTTGATGAAATTCCAGATTAATATTGCTTTATCTGCAACTAAAAAGACCACTTATTTGATAAATGCTGCTTTGGTCATTTTAACAAAGAAAATCTATTCATATTTTACAAGTATAATTACAGCAGTATATAAGAAAGAACGGCCATTTCTAATCGGAAAGGGTAAAAGATCAACACTCTTAAGTTTGTGGTAGATATCAATAAAGGAGTTACTGATTTTAGACTCTAAAAGGGAATGCAGTATTATACATCTGAAGATGAAGAAGAATAAGAATCTCTTGCTAGGTCTTAGTCTGTTTACTCTCAAAAATCTGACTCGAACACTAAAATGAAAAAATCCAAGAATATCAGTCGATTCCATCAAGATGACGAAAATTCAAAGCTAGTCTATTCTTAATATCATACTCAAAGTCCTTCGTAATCCAAACTATATCCATCGTCTGATGTTGAAATAATAGTTCCAGATTAAGAAGGTGGCAGAAAAACAATAAGTTAAAAGCAAGTAAAAAAATATTTATTATATAAATGAACAAAAATAAAAATTAAAAAAAATCTATTAACTGAATGAATATATTTTTTATCTAAACAGACTCTAGACATAGATGACCAGAGCTTAATCAATGAAGAGAGTTAAATTCCTTTGAGGTCTCCAAATATTTAAAAAAGATAGAGTATAGTTAGAGCTACTAAGCCTAGAAGGTCTTTTGTTAAATTTGATAATTAGTCAACTAATGCAGCAACAGGAGGAGCTAATCAAAATAACAATATTGTATAAATTCCTAGTTCTATTTCTGCTAACAATACAAATAGTATTAATACTGCTGCAAGAGGTAATGCAGGAGGTTAAGTTCCTATAAGCGATTAATCTTCAAATAATATTGGAAACAGAAGAAAATTATCGTATCTTAATCTAGCTTCACCTATGATGGGAGCTGAATATGATAACCTAACTGCTTAAGAGCTCATGCAAAAGCGTAAAAGCTTTAACTAGCAATCAAATTATCAAACTTTTGGAACAAACTAAAGCATTGGAAATAATTAAAACTAAATTATCAATAATGGTAATAATAGTAACTTGAATAACAATTTAAATTAAAATATCAATCCAAATAATTTTTATAGTCCCTTCAATAATCCGCCGTACTCTAACTTCCACTAAAACAGAAATTAGAATACTATGAATATCAACCAGATTTAGCAAGAAGTTGATTAGTGTGCTCAAACGTAATTTACTAAGCTTTCAAATAACAACAATAACAACTAGAATAACCCTAAAAGTATGAATAATTTGAATTTTAGAAAAACTCTTACTATGCTGCCTCATTAAATGTTAGATGATTAACAATTTATTTGGGGCTTTGATAAATAAAAAGACTACTAGTCCTATTTCCCTTACTACAATTTAAATAATGTAGTAAAAAGGGTTAATAATTATTGGGCTAAGACTATTAAGCTTAGAAAATTAAAGTTGTCAGGAAAGAAAATCACAGAGATAAGCTTAAAAAAGAAAAAACAATAGATACCAGCTTCAAGTGTTAACATTAATGGAAAATAGCCTTCGATGCAATCTATTTCTAGGAAAAAATCTTATAATGTAGATATTTAGAAGCAGAAGAATGACGGTTTTAATCTTAACTTAGTACAAATAGATGTAAATAATAGATCTGAAAGAGCTGGTTCTAATGTGAATATAACTATGAAAGATGATAAAATTTTAAAAGATTTCTTCATATTATAGGGAGGAAATTGATTATTAGGTTATCTATTTATTAAATTATCTATTTTAAAATGTAATCTAATATTAAATAATAAAATATTCTAAAAATAATTTAATTATCTATTATTAATGTAAACAAAAACAAACACTTTACTTCCTCATATTTATTATTTTATTTTCATAATTTTTCATTATTTATATTAAGAATTCTAACTACAATAGTATTTGTAGAGAAAGTGGTAATATGAAGAGATTAAGAAAAAGAAATTTAAGGTATATATAAACAGTAAGAATAACAAGATTATTTCTAATTTTAATTTTAGAAGATAATGAATTTATTTACTCATTATCATAAATAGTGTAAAATAAAAATAGTAATTAGTATTCGTAAATGTATTAAAGATATTAAATATTTCAGATTGACTTTAACATTACTAATTTATCAAAATTGTAATGGGTAAAATAAAAATGAATATTAAATAGATTGAAAATTTTGAGAAGCATTAAATAAATAAGTAAACTCTATAAATAATTTATGGATACGAGTTGAATGTAGACTAATAAAAATTGATGTTAATTAATAAATAAGTAGGGTTTTTGAATATACGATTTTGTATCATAAAACAATGTTTTTTTAATGTATTAATTTTAATTATATTTCTTTAATATTTTCAATCTAATTCTTAAAAAAATCGCAAAATAAAGCTATTTACAAAAGATAGCTGCAACAATAATAGTTTTAAAAAAGTATTATAACAAGAAGCTTATCAGCGCATCAAATTTAAGAGTGCAGAGAATCCTCTCATTTTTTTTATTAAGTATTTCATGAAAAAATTAGATAATTATAGAGCTCAAAATTAACATATTAAATTACGATATCAGAATAATAATGGTAAATTGATTGATAACAGTAGTTCTTGCTTTTAAAATAATGAAGAATCTATAGATGATGGTTAGCATAAATTTTAGCAAATTGCATTAAACAATACAAATGATCATTTTGATTTAGATCGAGTTAACCTAAGATAAGAGTCAACGTTGAGAACTGAAATAATTCATGATTCAGTGGAGGAAGGTGCTCAATACATTTAAATAGATTTAAATAGAAGCAGCAGCAATAATAATAAAAATTTGTAATTTTAGTAAAAAGATGATAAATAATCGAATCAATAAATGATACTTTCAACATTTAATGATTACCATTAGTAGTTCTTAACTAACCAGAACATAAATTAAAATACACAGCAAACAACTTTAGTAGATATTAATTTAAATGACTAAGAGTAGTAAGAAAGAAGGCAATAACTTCTTTCTAAAAAAATTGATAACCAATAGCCTCAAATTATAAAAAAAGATGTAATAATTTTAATGAATTAATTGAAAATAATTTATTTTAAACATAACAAAAATTGTAGGGAACTGGAGAATTCAAAATTTAAGTGAGTAACAACTAAAAGTATTTACAATCAAATGGTTAGAGCTACTCACAGTATGACGAAACCTCTAATGTTAATTAACACTAAGAATTTGAAAGAAATTAGAGACACTAAGTTACGTAAAAATAGTTAGATCTATGTTTAAAATACTTTAAAATATTTTCTAATACATATAGAAGGAAGTATAATTTCTGTAATCCACAAAGTTTGCAAAATATACCAGACAATTCTTTAGGAGAACAAAGATCTAACAGAGGAGTGATAAAGTAACTTTAGAAATTAACACTAATAAATTTAAATGCTTTCTTATTTCTTCTATCAATAAAAAAATACTTTGTTTTTATTTTTCAATTTCGACAGAGAAGGAAACTATTAATTAATTAATTAAATTTTGATCAGCTTAATTCATTTTTTCTTAATTGGTATTTTTGTTTTAGGTGTAACTTGTTTCTAATTTATTCTTACAGCATATTTTCTTTTTTATTATACTTATTTGAAAACTTATTTAATTTTTAGCAAAACCGCACCTCACCTACAAGCAGATTCATTTAAATTTTATTCTAAAAAGAATCTGAAAGTCTTATTTTAGATTTTTGAAATTTCAATAAATTTAGATTTTCTGAAATGATTTCAATAAAATATTTGAAATATTTTTTAATATTAACAAATTAAATATTATTTTTAGCAATATTAGGAGCAGGTAGAGGATCAGTAATGTTACTTTAAACTACTTTGATAGAATTAAGATAATGGCTCAAATAAAACCAAAAATAAAGAAATTCTTTGAAAACAGGACTATTTTTGGCATGACAAGATAGCTCAATAATGTTATAAGGAATTATATTAACGATTCGTGCGATTATCATGTTGATAAAAAAATAGGATCTAACTTCTTAATAGGATTATTTACAAATTTTCTATACAAACTATATCTTTTTTCTTAGCTATACAAACTGCCACTTTTTGATCCTGAGAGCAGGATTAAGGTTATCTTTAACTCTATAATTGTAACATACAACTGCTTTTACTTATTTATTATATCTCTTAAAGTATTCTTTTAGGCTAATTTTGGCCATAATGGAGAAATATTCCATATTGTTGCCATTACCGCATGGGTTATTGAAATGGTTATGGAAATGAACACAGCTATGTACCACAATCACTTGTTTGTCACAGATAGAAAAATAATTATGAAGATCTATTTTAAAGAATATTTTTTCTATGAAATTTTACCTCTAATTTTTGAAGGAAGGAGCTCTGATAATATATACATGAACATATTTCTTCATCTCCCTCTTCTTTTAAAAATAAAGGGAATGATGATCAACTTAGAAAAGCTAGAGTTTTATATCTTATAACTTATTAACAAACAGCATTTCTTTTTATTATTTAAGCTAATAATGCAAATGCTACTACTTGGTCACATAGTTGCATGTCTTTGGAACTGTGTAGCTTACATAGAAGTAAACATTTTAAACAAAGAATATACCTGGTATCAAGCCAGTCATATAATTGATGGCGATTGGTGGAAAACATATCTTTATGCATAATATTGGGCATTCACAACTATGAAAAACATAGGAACAACCCCTAATACAGAGGCTGAATTAGTTTTCACTTCTATTTGTATGATCTTGTCATGTATTGCTTTTGGTTATCTGCTAAATGCAATTGGAAATATTATTTAAGATATGGCTTAAAAAGACGAAAATTATAAAAAAGACCTCAGTGTACTCAATTCATACATGAAAAGAAGAGAAATAAACTTGTATTTTATATTTATTTTACATTTTTTAATATTAAAAATCTATTTATTGAATTGATTCATTAGAGGTTTAAAAAGAAGAGCAAATATTGAGCTTAAAAAATTCTATGAACATCAAAGCAAAGAGTAATTCTCAGCTGAAAAAGAAATTATTAACAAACTTAACTAGAATATTTCGAATGAAATTTAAGTCTATTCATCCAAAAAAATATTGTAAAACTTTCCTTTTTTTTACAAGCTCTTTTCTGATTAAACAATCATGAAACTGTATGGTATTATGGAAGAAGTTATCTTGGCACCTTCACAAATTGTTTTTGATCAAAATAATTTTATAGATGAGAGCTATAGTGTTTATCTAATAGTTTAGGGCAGTGGTAATTAATATTTTTGTTTTTTTTTTTAGTTAAATTATTGAGAAACTTCTAAAATTTTATTTTTTACTCATACTGAATAATATAAATTTAACATATTAGTGTTATACTATGCAGAAACATTAGCTGAGCATGAAGAGGAAAACTACAATCTTCAGACTTTACCGACAATTTATTAGTATTAACTTTTATTTCAAAAGACAAATATTTATTCCCTTTTAATTTAGAGAAAAGTCGATGAAGGATTTAAAATAAAATATTTAACCGATTCCAAATAGACACAACCATCACTACAAAAAAAAGGTTAAAGTACTTACTAAAGGATAGAGTTTTGGGATAGTAGGTTTTTTTACTGGCAAATAGAGAGTTCTTAATGTTTAAAGCAATGGCTACTCCACAGTCATGAAAATAGAAAGAAATAAATTTTTGCAAATTCTTGAAGAAAACAAAAATGATTATGAAAAATTCATGGAAGTTAAAGACAAGCTACTGTTTGAGGGTATTTTTGAAGATTTGAATTTATTTTGCTACATATGCAATAGTAGGGAACATTTAAGTAATGCTTGTAACAAAGTTCATTTTGATAAGAAAAATTAGCACATTATTTACAGATTTAACTACAGTGCTTTTTAGTAAAGAAAACCCTTTGAACGATAAAGGCTAAAGACAAAGCAAACTCTATTTGAAAGGTCCCATGTATCCAAGGCTGTAGAAAACATCAGAGAAGAATATAGTTTTTTGGATCTTTCATAAAATATTGATGAAGCTGAATAAGAATCTTTTTGTGACACTAGTTAATAACTAGGTGATATTTCTCCTTATAATTAACCTCCGCGTTCAATTTCAGCAAATTAGTAAGATGAAATAAATAGCAGTAACAACATATAGTTATAAAATAATAATCAAAGTATAAATAATAATGAATATCAATCTAAAACAAAAATTATTAGTAATGATGAAGAAAATAATCAATTTGAACAGTGTGAAAGTGAATTGATATAGGCTGTAAACACCTAAATGAACTAGGCTAGATTATCTACATACCAAAACTAAGACACGGTTAATGATATGTAATAAAAGATGTAAAAGCAAAATGAAAATAAGATATTACGTCCTGCTAAAGTAAAATAAAACACTTTTATCTTTATAAATTTAAGAGGGATAGTGAAATACAAACAAAATATTTTGAAATTTTTTATTTTATTTTTTTTTGATGAATTCAATAAAATTAACTTTAGTTTTGAATAAAATAAAAAATCCCTCCCATAAACTGAATAAAATTAGTTTAATTTAATTTAATTAAAAATGAATTAGTTCTCAGAGCGTGAAATCATTTGTACAGATAGAGAGAATATTTCTGAAGAAGGAAATAATGACATGTTTGATTAATCAAGACGACTTTCTTAATTACATAAGGAGCATTTAATAAGTAGCTAGAAAAAAATAAATGGATCACCAAGAAAGAAGAAAACAAGCTCATTAATTTTTGAGGATTCTTTCATCCTTGGAGATTAAAAAAAAACGCATTAATAAAAAGATTCACTTAATAATTTTGTAAAAAATATAGTGTGCTCAATTTAAGAGTAACTAATTTATGGTGGTAGCACTCAAATGGTATCGTTCTAAAATTAGTAAAATAGGATTTAGTTTTCAGATATGGTGTCAATATCAGATAATAAGCAAGAGTAAGAAAACAAGTATAGAATTGCTAAAAAAAGTAAACATTACACTAATAGTAATAAAACGATAGATCCAATGAATTACAAAAGCTAATAGACTATGGGTATTGGGATGTAGCAAAATAATTTTGGTAATAACAATAATATCCCTAATGGATAAATTTTTAATTAATTTGAAAAAATGAAAACATTAGGAATGAATCTAAATAGATTTGGAACAAATTAATCGTTTAGAAACATCTTATTTTTATAACATCAGCAAGCTATTTAAGAGTAATAGAGCTTTATCTACAATTTAGATACAATGAAAAACTATTCTTTTTATTTCCCTCAGTACAACTGCTTAGAAGTAATTAAAAGGCATAATTCTACTTTATTCAAACTCTAAAAGAAAAGAAAAATTGAGAAAAAAAGATAAAAAACTTAAATAGATATTAGAAAATTAAAAAACAAAAATTCAAATAGAATAGATGCTTTTAATATTAGTTGATTGATTAAAGAAAAATATATCAGTATAGATTAAATAATAACAATAATAATAAGAATAAGAATAGCTAGACTATAAATAAATATATTATTAAATTTTAATTTACAAGAGTTAACTAATAAAAATAGTTAGTATTTATTGATCATCAAATGACAATATTAAATAAAAAATTTATCTGTATCTAAACTATGAGTTTTCTATTAATGAATGATTTATTTGAACTAAAACCACTAATTTTAAGCTATTTAATTTTGTTTTTTATTCTTTTTATATTTATTTGAAAACACAATTCGCTTTATAGACTTCTTTTAGGATTAATTAAGTATTAGTAATGCCTAGTAAATATTATGAAATCGTTTAATTTATTAATTTTGTATCAGTAAAATATTCAAATATTATGCATTTTATTTATATATTTTTTATAATTAATTCATCATTACAAAATTATCTGTTCTAGATGGTATTTTGCTTACATTTAATTTATGAGTATGTATCTCTTAAGCATTTTAAATTATATTTATTTATATGTTACTTAATATTTACAAAAAAATTTGTTAAGTAATAATAAGTAAATTTAATCATTTTCTAATAGAGAGATGCTTAGACGATTTTCAGATACAGATAATGAAGCATAATTAATTTTAGATAAATAACGAGACAGTAAGATAAATACTATAATGGAATAAATTGAGATTGAAAACAAAGAGATAATCAAAATTTATGATTATTGTAAATTAATAGAAACAAGATCCAGTCAAATAATAAATTATAAGGTCTCTGAATTATGGATTAAATGTTATTTAACAAACAATATTTAGAAATATAAGATTGAATCTATCTATTTACTTGATGGTAAATAAGCTTTTCAAATAGTAAACTAATTTATAATTAAAATAATTAATTAAATAATAAGTACTTTCACTTGCTTATTAATTAAAATGGCTTATAGGAGTAGTTAAAAGTAAGTTAACGCGGATCTGAATGGATCTAGATCATTCAACAATAGAAGCTACTTACAAAGCTCTAAATTAGATGAATCTGCAATCTCATAGCAAGACTTAAAATAAGCTAGATAAATTGAAGAAACATTTGCTTACAATGATGAAGAAGAAGATAATTTTGACCCAAAAAGATAATAATTTAACTTTAGAATTAACAACAGAGATGATTTGAGTAGAGTTAACAAAAGAAAAGATACTGAAATGCAATCAGTAGACTTAGCTAACTCTGCCTCGAATAGATAGCTAGGAGAAATAGAAAAATCGCCTGCGACTAAAATAAAAAACTATTTATTCATCGAAGAAAGTATGAAATAACTATCTGCTTAGAATAGTTAATCTTAGAAATAAAAGAAAAAGGAAGGAATTTTGCAATCAGAAGAAGATGAACATATTTTAAACAAAGGATCAAGCAACCCATAATTTAATAACAAAACAACATAAGATTTAACTAATCAGCCTTCATACAACGTCGTGCTTCTTGACGGAGTGCCATATTTAAAGTAGTAATCATCAAATCAAAAACCCTTAGAACTAGCTAAGAATGATTTAGAAAGTATTTAACATAGCAATAATAATCTAAAGATAGGAAACAGTTTTCGCAAAAATCTTCAAAGTGATGTTTCGTTGAATGAAAAATCACCCATTAATTTTGACAGCTAAAATTTCGATTTAATGAATAAAAATATGAAAGTAAGTCATAACGTACTTGTTCCTCCTTAAAAAATTAATGAGTCTTTTATGGGTAGCGCTTGTTAGGACACATTCAGACCTGGGAATAGCTAATAAATTTGTAATTCATAAGCTATATCTAAATCCAAGGCAGCACTTGTGTAAATATTTTTTTATTTCATATTAAATTGTAAATTTTTGCCTTTCAAATTAAAATAAAATAATTTTTATTTATAATTACATGCAAAATACTTATAATTATTTAATAATTTTTTTATACTTAAAAATGAGCAACAAATTTCTTAGTTTTTGTGTTAATGCTAAAGAAATATATTTATAAAGAGATTGCTATATGTAGTTATTGGAAAGTGTAAAATATTGTAATATCAAAAAAGCAAATTCAATGAATTACCTTTTTTTGATTTACACTTTCTTTTTTTCTACAATAACAATCTCATTGGATTCAATTTTTTATGTTACATTCACATTAATAACAAAATATTAAAATCATAATAAAAAATAGATAAGACCACTCAAAGTCCAATAATAAAAAGGATTTAAATGCTCTGCTTCAAAATTCAAGGAAAATAAAACTAATATCAAAGATAAAATAGAAGTTCTGTGCTTACTTATAGAATCATACTTTATAAGGAAGAACCAAGATATTAGATAGTAATATCAGAAATATGATAAGCGATGATTGCGATTATGGTTACAACAGATACAAAAAGAAAAAATAGATTCATTCTCTTTTCATAGTAGTCCTCGAGTTTATAATCGAGAAAATAATATATATTACTAGATTGGACAAACTACCATTATTTGATCCTGAAAATCCAGTCAAAATTATATTTAACTCGATAATTGTCGCGTATAATTGCTTTTTCCTTTACTGGATGAGTATTGAAGTATTTTTTGAGGCTCATGTTGGGGATATTAATGACATACTCGGTTATACTGCCTAAGCCTGTTGGATAACTGAAATGCTTTTATAAATGAACACTTGTCTCTACCACGATAACGAATATATTACAGACAGGAAAGAAATAATGGTTATTTATGTGCAGGAATATCTATTTTTTGAAATTTTACCTCTCATCTTTGAAGGAAAAAAATCTGATAATATCACTCTTGATATTTTATTGCATCTTCCTCTCTTATTAAAATTGAAAGGAATGACTATTATCCTTGAAAAATTAGAGTTTTATGTGCTTCAGATATTAAAAAATCATTATTTTCTGCAGCTGTTTAAATTAATTATGCTGCTCTTTATTATCGCTCATTTTGAAGCTTGCCTTTACAATGTGCTTGGTGAAATCGAAATACATTTTATGCACAGAGATAAGAATTGGATAGACATGAACCCAATTCGTGATGGGCATTGGTGGAATTCTTATCTGACCTCTCTATTCTGGGCTTTTAGCGTAATGATGAATACATCAACTACACCTAATACTGACGTAGAGATTATTTTCACCTGCCTCTGTATGCTATTTTCATGTGTATTTTTTGGATACACTTTGAACATGATTGGAAACATTCTAATGGATATCCAAAGACAATAAAAAGAGTATAAGAAAGATCTGAATATACTAAATTAATTTATGAAAAGGAAAGACGCTAGCTTGTAAATATTTATTTTTGGAGCATTTTTTATTAATTTGAAGTATTTTGCAGTGTTATTTAAACTCAAAAAATTTCTACCACTGATTTAAATAAAAAATTGAATTTTTAGATCTATTTTTATTTTTATTTTCAATTTTTTTCAATAGGAGCTACAGAAGAAAAGCAAACATAAGTCTTTAAGATTTCTACGCTCACAATAGAGAGAAAATTTAAGCAGAAAAAGAGATATTGGCTAAATTAAATCCTAACTTAGTGAAAGAAATTTTGATTGCTGCTAACAAAAATATAATCTCGAATTTTACTTTATTTACAGAGTAATTCACAGAAGAAGTATTAGATAAAATATACATTAATTTGGAAGAAGAAACATATGCGCCAAGATAAATTATCATAAGTTCACACAATGTGAACGAAGAAGAACAGTGTATTTATTTTGTAGTGAGTGGAAAAGGTAGCTAGCTAATTTATTCTAATTGTAATTTAAATTTATTTGATTTTTTAATTTACAGTTTAGATATTCGAAGTAATGGACAAAAAAGAAATATAAGCAGTTTCTAAATTAATGAACAAAACAAAAGAATTAGATAAATACGTAACTAAGCATAGAGTTACAACTTAAAAGAGCATAGGAGAACTTCACCATAATGAAAGAATGTTCAAAGAAACAAAAGATAATTATGAAATAAAAACAAAGAAATTTAAAAAGATTATAAATATCCTAACTAAAGGATAATCCTTTGGCGAGTATGGCTTTTTTACAGGCATGGGTAATGACTACATGGCCTAGAGCTAAAACTTTACAACAGTTATGAAAATTAAAAGAAGTAAATTTCTTGAAATACTCTAAGGACATCCTCAGGAATATGAACGATTTTGTGAAATTAAAGATAAAATTCTCAATGAAAGAGAAGATAATATGTTCTATTGTTATTTATGTGATGGTAATGATCATAAAACAATGGAATGTAATAAGGTATTTTTCGATAAGTATTATTCTAATTTCTTCTTCTAATAAAACTACTCCAGGCCATAACTAAGATCTAAAGATTGGATAATCAATGGGTAAAAGACGAATAGAAAAAGATAAAGATAACATAACATTCTAATAAAAATGAAAAATATACAAAATTGTATAGATAGAATTCAACAAGATGATGCTCTTAACGAAATTTTAGAAAAATACTATGAGGAAATAGAAGTATTACAATAGTCTGATTCTGATTTAGAAGAAGATGAAGATGAAGATGAATATGGAGATTTAAATCAAACAGACTCAATGAGTCTTGATAAAACTATGAATAGTTTTGATAATCGTAATGAAGAGATCCAATCTTAAATGACTATAAAATCAACCAAATCAGGTGCAAAAAGAAAATCAATTTTAAACAACAACAATCAAAAAGACGATTCTTTAAACGAAGACAAAGTTGAATCTCTTCTTTACAAATAGATTCCTGCAATTAATTCAAATTATAACAACAACAATGCACAGATATATTTAAATAATGAAATAACTTCAATAAATATTAACCAAATTAATAGCAATCATATATACAATGATACTTAAGACTCTCCTATTACTAAGAAAAGACACCATTCAGTAAAATAAATTTGTTATTTTTAGTATTTTTAACTAAACATATTTCTTTTTATTAGTAACTCTACGTAGAAGATAAAAATTTATTAGACCAAGATTCAAAAAATCAATAAAGTGATTTTTATCAAAATAATTTACCAACTCGCTCCATGTTAAATAATAATAATAATATAAGAAAGCTTTCAGCTGCAAAAAAAAGCACTTTTTTAAGCGAATCTCTCAGCTATAACACAAAAGAGTTTGAGGACCACTTTAATAGGACTTAGGATATGTTAAATCAATAAACTTCTTAAATAAACGACTAGCAAAAGGAAATTTATGAAATTTTAAATGCTACAAACTCAAAACTAAAGTATATAACTGAAAAATATCGTTCTCTCTTTAATCATTATGTTAATGCTAAGAGATAACTCAAAAGTATTAGAGTTGATAGTCCAAGGAATAGAAATGCAACGTAAAAGTTTTGTTAGAAAGAAACTATGATTTTTGATTTGAATGAAAGTTAAATGATGAACGAGTCTCAAGATAAAAATTAACAGCCACCCCCATCATCATTCACACCATAATAACAAGCGGTGAAGTCTAAATTTTTAGAAGAAGTCCCTTCAAATATTTTCCCTTAAAGCTAGTAAAATGCAATTAATAAAGAATCTCTGCGCGATTTTGATAAAGCTACCTAAAGATATCCTCCTCATAAAGAAACTATAATTATGAATGCTGCATCTCTTCATCAAAATTTTATTTGGACTTTTGATAGGAATAAAAATTATTTAAAATATTTCCCTGAAAGCAACATTGAAAAAATGATTAGAAAAACAAATATTTAAATTCAAAAGAATTTAAAGAAAAAAAATTTTAGGAAAAAAGAAACCACTAATCATCAAAAATTAAAGCAATTTAATTCGATGAAGAGTGATGGAAAGTAAAATTCTAGTCTTTAAAATAGTAAATAATAGATTAAAATAGATGAAAGTAAAAAATCTAAAAACGATCAAAATCACTCATCAATTTTTCATCTTTAAAAGCAAAGAGATAAAAATATAAGTGTGAAAGAAACGAAGAAATGAGTAGGATTAATTTAATTGTTTAATCCTTAATTTATTAATAAATTGTGATTTTTTTAAAAAGTTACAGCTAAATTTATATTTATAATAAATTAATGTTTACATAAAACAATTTTTCAATTTCATTTTTTAATTAATTCAAAAATTACTTTTTATTATACAGTAGTTGATTAATATCTTTCAAATAATAATTTTCTTTCTTTCTGTTTATCCTTACTCAAAAGTTACAGCTTTAACAAATATGAATTAAATTTCAAAATATATTTCTAAAATTATTATATTTTAATAAAAGAAAATTTTTTTAAAGTACTCATTAAATTTCAAATTAAAAACATACAAAAATAATAGAAGGAGTAACTAAGGTAGTTTATCTAAGGAAAAAATTTAAACAAAAAATTGATAGATCCAAATTCTAGCATTTATAAAGGAATAATGACAAGAAAGGCTTTTATTATCAAAAAATTATCTAACCTGAAACATAAATAATTTTGAGTATTTTCAAATAAATTTAAATATTTATAAAATACTTAACAATATTAAATTTACCAAGTAAAAAGATGATCAAAAATATAGATTCTATTTTAAAATAAACAGTTGAATAGTACTTTTATACTTTTGGTATTTTCAAAAAAAAATTATGAAAATTTTATTTTACGAATAAAGTCCTTAAAATGTTATTTTTAAGTTTATAAAAAAAGAAATTTTAATATCAGACAGAATAAATAAATCATAATTTATCATAGATAAAGGAATTATACCATATATAGATTCTATTTTAAAATAAACAGTTGAATAGTACTTTTATATTTTTGGTATTTTCAAAAAAAAATTATGAAAATTTTATTTTACTAATAAAGTCCTTAAAATGTTATTTTTAATTTTATAAAAAAAGAAATTCTAATATCAGACAGAATAAATAAATCATAATTTATTATAGATAAAGGAATTATACCATTTATGTTTTTTTTATTTTTAAAAAAGGATTTAATCTGAAAAATACATAATTTTGTGTATTTTTTATTGTCATTAACGAAGAAATATTAAGATTAGGTAAAATAAATAAATAATATTTTAATGTAAATGTAAATAATTGAATGGTATTAAGTATGATTTTTATATTTATTAAATAATCTAAAAAATACATAATTTTTAGTATTTTCAAAAATGGTTTAAAAATACTAAGCTTATCAAAAGAAGAAATAAGAAATTAGACAGATTAATTAGATGCTATTCTAATGTAAAAGAAGGAATAGTATTAAGTATAGTTTTTATATTGTTCAATTAGAACTTAATCAAAATATGAGTATTTATTTACAAATAAGCGCTGTTAGATTTGACATATTTATAAAATTCTTAAAAAAATATTAAAGTTATCAAGAGATGAAATTTAAATATCAAGCTAAATAAATAGATCCTATTCTAATATAAATGAATAGAATTAAGTATGATTGTAGTATATTTAAAAATATTGTAATCTGAAAAATAAACAAACAATCTTGAGTATTTTCAAAAAAATATTTACTGTAAAATATTAATATTAAAGTTTTTGCATAGATATATTTGAAAAATTAATTCAAAAGAAAACACATGTTGCTTACTTTTAAATCTTTTTAGATTTTTTAAGGAGTCTGTAAAAATAGAAAATTAATTACAAATCAGTAAACATATTTAATACGCTTCAATCATCATCAAAAAAATTGTAAATAGAATTTTGAAATGAAAGTAATTAATTATTAATTAATTTTGAGGTTTTCAATTTAAGTTAGTTAATAATTTTTGAAATTAATAATTAGTAATATTTTAATTAATTTTAATTCAAGTAAAGATGATAGGGGATTAGCTTTCAAGCTCGCTGAGATAATTTAACTCAACATTTCTCGATTAGATAAAACAAACTGGTGAGCAGCTGGATAAGTCAGTTTAAAACAACGATTAGCTTGTTCCTGAATCATTCTAGCAATAAAGACAGTATTACATAAGCTAGGATGCTTAAGATTTGTAAAACCTTTGCTATAAAAGGGAAGCTACGATAAATTCAGAAGACAATGAATAAAACTAAAAAAGAGACAAAGAATTTAATATAATTTTAGACATTTAAAGTATAGAGGATAGAAATAATAGTTCATATTAGAATAAGAATAATAAAAAAAAAAGTTATTTCAAATAGATCGAAACTATTTTGGAAGGTAACAACAATACTCCATAAATAGATATCGATTATTAAGAGTAATACAATAAAGAGTATGCTCCTAAAACATCTCTAAGAAAAGGAATAATTTTTTCGAACACACAAATAATTAATGAAAGCGCTTCTGAGTAATGTAACATGACTTTTTCTCAGTAGAAAATCTAAAAAGATAGATTTAGGTGTTAGAAAAAAGATATTTATAACACATAGATTCAAGAAGATAGGAAATTACAAATCTTACAAAAGTAATAAATAGTTTTTCTTTGTTAGATTAAAACACATATACTTAATCATCTTAGTCAATTAATTAATCTTAATAATTAAATTAACTTTTTTTTATACTTTGTGCTTTAATTTGTTTTAATTATTACAATTCAATCACTTTTATCTTCCTTTTCACATAATCTCTTTTTTTAATCTAATTTATTGGTTTTTACTTTTTTTTGTTACATTTAAATAATTTTTTTAGAAAAAAGCTCAGTGGAAACGCAAACATCTTGGGTCTCTAAAAGCCCAAATAACTAATCGAAGTAATCTAAAAGTTTTCTTACAGGTTCAAGTAATTTTTCACTAAAAGGACTTTAAAGGGAAGAGAAAAATTGCTTTCTTCTTAAATAAGATAGCAAATTTTGGATTTATCAGATTTTTTTACAGCTGAAAATGAGTGTATATACCATCCTTAGCTCATCAAAAAAAAGATATAAATATTTATATATTTATTTAAAATCTTAAGAATCGATAAAATACCTGTTTTCAATCCAGAAAGTCTGTTAATGCATGTCTGTAATCTGGTCGCTGCTATTTATAATTGCCTTTTCCTATTTATTATAACTTTAAATGTCTTTTTTAAGTCGGATTTAGGAAGCTTTTTTATTTTTTTAGTAAAATTTACCAATGTAATTTGGATTATTTAGGTTATGATACAATTAAATACTGCCATATATATTGATTATAAATACTCTCACAGCAGAGTAGTCATTATTAAAGAATATCTTAAATAGTATTTCGTTTATGAAATTGCTCCTATAGTTTTCTTAAATTTGTAGGATTAAGCTGCTACAAAAAAAGTTATTTTTGATCTAATCTTGCTATTGAAATTAAAAACAATCCTAAACACATTTACATAATTAAGCTTTATAGTAGTATAAAATTAAATTAAAAAATTTATTTATATGGTATTGATTTTGATATTAAAATTGGTGCTTTTAGCCCATATACTTGCTTGCTTTTGGAGTTCGATATGCTATTTCGAAATCCAAGAAAGCAGCCCATAAAGTGTATGGTCAATTTAATAAAATTATTTTGAATAAGATTGGAGAAATAGATACGTTTCAGCTTTATATTGGGCCTTTTCTATTTTAACTAACAATTAAATTTATATACCCAATAGCCAAATAGAAATGCTCTACACTTCATTTAGTATTCTTATTTCTTACTTAATGTTTGCATATACAATATCATCAATAATAAATGCTGCTAATGATTACACAAAATCAAACAAAGAACTTCATAAGGATTTAAGTACTTTGAACAAATATATGAAGAGAAAAAACATCCAGCTGTAATCAATTATTTTTAATTCTAACCTAAAATTATTTATTTTATTAATAATTTTGTCCCATTCATCAATCCTTCTAAATTTATGTAAAGAGGACTAAAAAGAAGAGCTATAGCATATTTAAGAGAACATTACGAAACTTAATAAAAAGTTGATCACTTTGAGGAGAGACAATCCATTTAAAAATTGTAGGAAAATCTCAGAGAAGAATTACTTATTTCTGCAAACTCATAAATAATTAATAAATTCTCATTTTTATCAAAAATATTCTCTCAAGAATGCCTAAATTAAATATAAAACTAATTGATTGAAGTCTTTTTTATGCCAAATTAGATAATTTATGATTATTCTTTGAGAAATGATGACTAATATATTTATTTTATCATAGATGGTAAAGGTATTTAATACTATCAAAATAATAAATAAATAAATTGATTTTTTTTAATCAATTTTTGTATTCAAAAGTAAAATTAATAGAATCACAAATTTAAGAATATGATTCTTAAGATAGATATGAAGAGGCAAGTGGATTTGAATAATCATATGCTTACCTTAACTTCGATATAAATCAACCAAATCATTTTAATTATAGGTAAGAAATTATTTATTTATTTTTAGATTAAATCCCTAATAAAGCTTACAATTTCCTTCTATCATCCATTATTTAATTAATTTTTGATAGATGAGCATTTATTCTTAAAACAATTTTTTTTTTATTTTGGAACTTTATTGGTTTAAAAAAATGAAATAATATAGTAGATCTTATTTGTTAAAATTATTTTTAATTAAACTCATATTTTAATTTAATAAATGTTTGTAGGCATTATTAAGACCAATCCTACAATCAGAAAACAGAAGAAAGTAAAAAAGGTAGAATAGTTTAAGAAGGAGAGTGCTTTGGGATGTTTGGATTCTTCACAGGTTTTGAATAGATCAAAAGAGCTTAAAGTATAGGACAAACTTCCATTTTAAAAATAGGTAGATCTACTGTGTTAAAAATAATTAAAAAAGAACAAAAAAACTATGAAATTTTTAAATAAATTGGTGATCAAATTTTATTTGAAAAAAATCTATCATGTCTAGGTATTAAATGCATAAATTGTAACTCAATAGATCATGATTCCAATGATTGTGTTTACACTCGTTTCGATAAGTTAAATCCTTACATAATTTATAAATATAATTATTCTCCTGAGCAAGATAGAGATGAAGATTTTAAAAGAAAGACAAAAAACAAAGCAAAAACTTATACATTAAAATTAAATACATTCGTTCATTCAGATTCTAATTAATTAAGAATGGAAGGTAATTAAGAAAGAATACTAGATTAAACTCATAAATCAGCTACTTCCATTCAAGATATACTACAATCAAACAACAATTATAATAACAACAATAACAATAACAACAGCATAAATTTCAATAGAAATTCATTTTCTGAATAACTTGCTAATGTTTAAAATTAAAAAAATGAAGATAGAGATAAAGATAACACGGAAGAGGAAATATAGAACGAATACCAAAATTTTAAAAAATAATCAACGTACTCAAGCTAATCATAAAATGTAAGAGAAGACTTAAGAGAATAAACGCTTTCCTACTATTTAAAGACAAATTATGATTTAGTATCTCCTATAGAATTTAATAGGAATCATGCTCACCAAGTAAAAACATAATATTTAAATAATTATTTTAAATTGATAATTAATTTTACTGTATTAATTTTTTTTTCTTTGATTTTAAGATCCCATTGCAGCAAGGATCCTCATTTGGAGGAATTGAATACACAGGTGAAGATTAATCAAGTAAAAGAAATTCAATAGAAAAGAAAATAAAAAAAAATGGTTCCTCAAATATTTCCTAAAAGCTCATCCTTGAAAAATCAACAATTTACAATTAACTACTGCCGAAATCGAAATCACAAATGTAATTAGCCAACGAATTTTCTTAAAGGCAAAGAACTCAAGGCTCTAAAGATTATGGTTTTAACTCAAAAACAGTGTCTCTCCTTTTGCCGCTCTCAAATATCCTAAAAAATGTAAATCAAATAAATGAAGAATAGTAAGCAGGCCCTATCTAAATTATTAACCAGTAAACTGATTTATTGTTTTCAAATGAAACTGATACCATACGCAAATTCGATTATTACTTTAGATAATACAACTTTTAAAATGTTATAAATAGATTTAATTTAAAACAAACCAAAAAATCTAAAATATACCAACAAAAGTCTCCTCTAACTCTCAGAACTTTAAAAAACACTTCAACATTGATTTGATAAAGTAATCATAAAAAATAAATATTTGTAAAAAGCCTAATTTAAATTCACAATAATCTATTTAAATCTAGTTAAAATTATTATACGAAATTTAAACTTTTAAAAACAAATTTAGCAAATTCTTTGATTTTAATTGATATTATTTGTTTTTTTAAATTATGATTAATGATTTTATAGAAGTAATAATTTAATTTTAATAATCATTTTAAATACATTTTTTAATTTATTTTTTGTTTATATCATCTTAATAATTTTTGCTTTAAAATCATCCTTATGAGTAAATAAATTTATTTAAATATTAAAATATTGATCGATCATAAAATTTTTATAATTTTTCATTAATTTAATTTAAAAAATTTTTAAATATTTATTTCTAATCTAATATAAAAAATAATCACTTATCAAACTTATCAAGGCAAAATAATTTTAATTTTTGCATAAATAATAATTTAATGATAAGTAAGTTTTAGGTTTAAAGAATAAATGATGCTCAAGTATATTATGTTTGATTGAACGTAATTTTCTTATTCTATGCTTTAATTTTTATATTAACAAAATAATTTTATATTATTTTTTATGATATTTTTCTTTTTATTTATAACCAAGACAAAGTTTATCTTTAATTTGAAAATAATACTTTGCTTATATTTAGTGTAAAAGTGTTTACTTAATTAAAGAGAATCAACTGCAGAATCAAATTTTAAAATATTTACTAAATTACAATGATTTGCAAAAAATATTTTTATATTTTTTTTTACTTAGATATTTTTTTGAATTTTCAGATTAAATTTACTTAATTTGAATAATAAATTTATTGTCTGATTAAATGCAAGTTTTTACTGAACTGAATTATTTTATATATAATATTTAACTGAGTTGTTTAAATTTTTTCACACCAAGATCTCACATCTCAAAGATTTTAATTTCTAAATTTTGAAATTTTCAATTCTTATAAGTTACAAATCAAAATAGCTTAAACTGATATTAAATTTATACATATTTTTCATCACTCTCATACATATAATTATTTATGTTAAAGACTCTAATTGAATATCTTTGAGTAATAAAGTATACAATATTAACAAAACAGGTAAAATATAAAGAGATAGTAAGATATATCATTTTAGTTTATGAAAATATGTAGAAATTTGTAATTATTTTTATTTCTATTTAAACTAAAATAAATTTTATTGGAAATATTACATAAAATAATTTGGGTTAAAAATTGATCTAAAAAATGATAAATAAATAATACTTATTTTTAACTCGCTAACTTGATTAATTTATATTTTTGTAAAACAAAGAAATAATCAAATTATTTATTTTCAATAATTTATTCTATATATATGATTAATATATTTAATTAAAATTTATTTATAGTTTATATATGATTAAAAACAAACAACTAAAATAATCCTCATTAATATATTTTTAAATTAGTGAGATTACATTCGATTTAAAAATACTTATTAAAAACGAAAAATATTTTTAAAATATGATTTAATGGAATGAAAATATGTTTGTATGATTTAAAATGCATTTGCTTTAGCTAAAGAATAAATCTTTAAATATTTAAAAGAATTCAATAAATATAAATTATCAAAATGCTAACTAAGCCAGCGATAAAAATTAATTCATGAAATGTTCTTTAAATAAATTGAAAATGAATGAATAAATAAATGTAAGTAAATCGTTCTCACTGTAGTTTTTAATTAAATTAATTTAAGGTGTGATTATGGTATTTTGTTTAATTCTAATATTAGAACTCATTGATAAATGAATATATGTGATTTATATGCTTGTTTTATTCATTTAAATCTGTGCATATTTTTCACAAAGTTTAATCTAAATCAATAATAAATAAAGTAGGTGTTAATTAATATCATCAATTAGATAGATTGGTATGCAGAAAATTATATTTTTTTAACAAAACAAAATTAGTTAATTAATATTTTAAGTTTTTAGGTAGTTTGTTTATTATTCATAGGAACTAAACCAGCTAATATGAATAAGCCTATAAATGGATTAAATGGTAGCGATAGTAGTAATTTAAGTATAAATATCAAAGCCAATATTACTAAGAAAGATCAAAGCGAAGACTAGCTGAACTACTCCGCCCCTTTAGATTAACTTTTTTAAAAGTAGAGAAATTATATCCAATCAGATGAAGTGTAAGCATTATAAAGTATACACTTAAAGAAAGAGAGTTTCTTAAGTGAAAGTGATGCAGAAATATTATCTTATAAGGGATCTAAGGATTTTCATACTAGCAATCTAGTAATATAAATTAAAATTTTAATTATACCATATTAACGATCCATAAAATGGATTTACAGTTTATAAAATGCAAAACAAAAAAAATAGATTTAAAGCCTAAATATTTCATAATTAATAGGTATTATAAAATGGTATTCAAGTAGGCTCATCTGTTATTGAAGTTAATACTAATAATACTCCAAACAATAATCACTATGAGATTAAAGCACCAGTTTCCTTTTAAAATTTACCATAAAAAATGCTTTTTGATAAGAAAAGATAAAAAAGCATTTTGCGAAATGGGGATGATAAGTTAAATTTTTCGTTTGATGTAGATCAAAACTCAGTAGTTAATTCTCCTAACCCAACTCACATAAAAAGCAAATATGATAAATCGCCTGAGAAGCTAACCACTTTTAAAAACTTGCAAATAAATGAAGATCCATTGGAGTAATTAAAAATTTTACACGATGAATGGATATTGATCAATAGATCTATCTTTTTAATT
Source organism: Tetrahymena malaccensis 436 (assembly GCA_000231845.2). Lineage (NCBI taxonomy): Eukaryota > Ciliophora > Oligohymenophorea > Hymenostomatida > Tetrahymenidae > Tetrahymena > Tetrahymena malaccensis. The sequence goes on from JH719956.1 coordinate 301,883, forward strand.
TTAATTATAAAATTTACAGTTAACCACTCACAAACTGCATTAAAATTTCACAATTTAAAGCTACCACCTTAAGAAATAATACATTAAGTTAAATATATGTTTCATATAGATTGAGGTTAAAAAGAATCTCCACCGGAGTTTGCTACCAAAATTTAAAATGTTCACCAAAAAAATATTTCAAATTCATAAGCAAACCACACTAAAATGGAATAGATTAAATAAATAAAAGTTCATTTTATTTACCACAAAAAATAGCAGCTTGAAAGATATAATTTAGAGCTGTCTTATTAAATCAAGCAAAAAACTAAAAATTTTAGTCAATCTAATTTGTAAATTTAGATTGATTGTATTTTAATACTAAAAATAGCTATGAAATCTGCTATATTTTGACAAATAAAATCAGATTGTCTGATTAGAAAATTGTATTTTATTTTAATAAAATTAAGCTAATTTTTTTTTAATTATTAAAAATAATTAAAAGTTTTATTCATTTAAAATAATTATCTCATTTGTAATAAAAAGCGAAAGTGGATAAGAATTTTTAAAAGCTGTAGCAGGATTTGGAAATATTTTTAGATTTTATGGGATTATACAACCTAAGATAAAGAGATTTTTTTATACAAAAACATGTGCTGGTAAATTAAGACATCTAACTTTACCTGTAAGACGCACTATAAATGACTCTGCAGATTATATTCATTAAGAGACAAACAAATCATTCATTAAATTATTAATCTTTAATGTGATTTTTCTAATTGAAAAGCTTTGCTACTTCCTAAGATTGAACAAAATACCTATCATAAACCCTGAAAATAAATTGAAAATATTATTTAACACTATTATTGTTACTTATAACTGCTTTTATTTATTTTTGCGTTCTTTATAAATTTTTTTTCATGCTGACTTAGGAAATTATTCTCATTATTTTCACTATGCTGCTGAAGCTGCTTGGGTCACTGAAATGCTTGTTTAGTTAAACACTTCCATGTATTATCATAATCATTTCACGAAAGACAGAAAAATTATCTTCTAAATTTATTGTTCAGAATATTTTTTTTTCGAAGTTCTTCCTTTGATATTTGATGGTAAGACTTCTGAATACAAGCTATTAGAAATTTTATTCCTTCTAACACTTCTTTTGAAAATTAAAGGAATTATGATTATATTAAAAAATTTAGAATTCTATATTCTTCAAATTCTTGATAATCACTCGTTCTTCTAACTTTTAAAATTGATTTTATAAATGATACTCTTCGGTCATGTATTAGCCTGCGCTTAAAGTCTCGTCATCTCTTATGAAATTAACTATAACAATAACGATTCTTATTGGTAAACCTAATATGAGGTTAACTACAAAGATTGGATTACATTATATCTCCAGTCCCTATATTGGTCTTTCACAATTGTCATGAGTATGCAATACAATCCTCCTTAATCTGATCTAGAGATAGTTTTTACTTGTATATGCATGCTAGTTTCTTGTGCTGGATTCGGTTATCTCATTAATTCTATTGGTAGTATTTTAGGTGAAATCAACAAAGAATAAGAAGACTACAAGAAAGATCTAAACATCCTAAACTAATTTATGAAAAGGAAAAAAATAGAAATGTAAGATTTTTTTTTCTCAAAATTCATTTAAAAATAAAAAATTTAAGCTCTCTGAAGCTGAAATTTATTTTTAAAACAATTAGAAGTTTAATGAGAAGAGCTAATATCCAGCTTAAGAAGTATTATGAGTAGCAAAAAAGAGTTAGGTATAACCAAGAAAACGAAACCTTAGTGAAATTAAATGAATATATGATGAAAGAATTACTTATTTCCTCCAATTTAAAAATAATTAAAAGATATCCTTTATTTAATTTATTTACTCAGCAAACTTTATTTAAGATTTGCACAAAAATGCAAGAAAAGCTTTATGCACCTAGTTAAATTATCTTCGATAGAAAAGTAGAAGAGAAAGATGATTATTATCTTTATCTCATAGTCCATGGATCTGGTATTATATTTTTTAAAATTGTATCCTAAAAAATATGAAATTAATCTAAAAATGTAAAGTTATGATTGAAGACAAATTTAAGCTTAATATTAACGAAGATAAAAAAGAACAGAACAAATATTAATATATTGAAGACAACAAGTAAGTAAATTTCGTGTGAATTTAATAAAAAACTATTTTTACATATTAGAACCTATTATGATCAGGCAGAGGAGGAAGAGGAAAAGGAGCATAATGAAAAGGTTGTCGGCAGAAAGTTACAAAAAGGTGATTTTTTTGGTGTCACTGGTTTTTTTACAGGAAAAGAGCTTATGTCAAAAGCTATCAGCTAGGAATTCTCAACTATTATGATATTGAGCAAATCTGATTTTGAAAAAATACTTCAAGAAGAGAAGAAGGATTTTGAAAAATATAAAGAAGTTTCTGATAAAATATTATTGTATCATGACTACTCTGATTTGAGAGCACATTGCGATTATTGCTAAAGCAAATTCCATTATACAGATTAATGCAGCAAAGTGTATTTTGACAAAGATCCTTATTTTGTTATCAAAAAAGTAAATTTTAGTCAAATCCAACCAAGAACATAGAAAGAGAGAAATGAAATAAAATATAATTCTTTAGTTAATATTATGCTAGTGAAGAATTCTACTTTAGATTACAAAATTAGAAATTAAGATCAATTAACAGATTTTTTAAGCGAAGAATACACTTAATCAGACCAAGACTATTCAGAAAATGAGTTAGATGACCAAGTTGAAACAATTAGAGACACCTAAAAATAAAAAACTTATATTCACAAAGAAGAAAGCAGAATGTAAAATGATGGATTATTTGATGATAGAGACTATAAACAAGAATTAATAAAAACCGAATCTAAATTTGTAAAAAAATTAATTAACTCAGTTTTTAAATAAAAATAAAACTCTTTATTTAATCTCCCCTTTTTTCTGTTTGTTGTAAATTCAAAAGAGATTTTTAAAATAATATATAAGATAAAATGAATATGTAGTTTATATAATAAAATTTTTAAAAATAAAAGGATATTGGACCTACCTATATGGATGGAATTAATCCTATTTAGTTGTAATAAGGATAAGTAGCTCCAAACAATCACTCAGAAGATGATAGCATATATTATGAATAAAAATAGAACTATAAAAATTTTGCTGGATCTGAAAAAGATGCATTAAATAAAGAGTTTGAATAATAGCAAGATAGAGGTAGCTATCAAACTATTTAAAATACTATACCAAATTCAATGAAGAGAGGCTCTATAGATGGAACGATATTTAACAATAGATCTTAAGTATAGACAATTAGCGTAGGGAAAAACGAATACCTTTTGAAGTAGCTACTAAATGGAGTTTAAGATTTAATTTCTTAGTTGAATACAAGAGGAAGTTCAAAAAGGAAGCAATCAACTAATATTGGCAGTAACTTAGAGGTATCATCCAAGATTTAAAATATTCCAAGCAACTTGAAAAATCCTGGCTTAGATAACTTTAAGCCTACAAAGTAGAGTAACTTCGATGAATATTCTCATTCTATATCAAGGAAATCAATAATGAGACATACATTTAGAAGTACTTCATACGTGACAAGTAAAAAAGATAAGCTTTAACCATAGTTTGATTATTTTAAGGAAATGTCATTTAAAAGCAAACTTTAATCTAACCAATTTAGCTATGAGAATAATTTCATCTGGGAAATAGACAGAATGCAAGACTACGAAAATTATTTTCCACATCAAAATTCAGGTGAAATTTTTAAAAAGCTAATCAATTACTAGACTAAATAAAATAAGAAAAGAAAATCAAAAAGATAAAAAGGTAATGGGTAATCTATAAAAAGGACTTAAACATAAAACACCAAAAACAAAGATAGGTAGTCTCTCAAAGTATTCCTTTGAACCTAATTTAATTGAACAAATTATCGTTTATCTATTAACTCTATTTTAATATGGTTAAAAAATTATTGATTTCATAAAATATAAAGCATAGAAATAAATTTTAATTTATTTTTTAAATCAAAAGTTAATTTATTTGTTTGTTTTAAAAAAGTAGTCAATAATTAAAAAGAAAAGCAGAGTTATTTCTGGCTCTATAATTAATATTCAATTTTATAGAAAAAAACTTAATTTATTAATTGTTTGAAATGATAAAAAAACTCTTAAAAATTAAAAATAGCTTAATAAATTCATTTTTTATTATTAAATTAATAATTTTATAATTTATCTTTAAATTTTAACCAAACAAATTTTCATTTCCTATTTCAATAATCTTTGAAATATTTTCTTTTTATACTTTTTACATATTCATATTTTATATTCTTTTATTTGTCAATACTCTCATTTCATCAAATGGTTTTTAAATTTTGCATAAGGTTTCAATAGAATTAATTATTAAATTTATTAACAAAGAAAAATAAATCAACAGATTATATTTTAGTTAATTTAATTTCTTAGCAAGCTAAGCTTAACTATTTCTTTAAGATTGATTGTAGAGATAATTATTTCTACTTAATAAATTTAAGGTTTAAAATAATATTACTATAAGTTTTTACAAGTTTAATAAATACTGTATTCAAAACATTCAAATGAAGGCTAGTGATGAAAGTAGTCAAATTGATAATAGTAGTAGCAGCAGAGTTTTTAATGATCATAATCATACTCAAAGCGGGTTTTTTAGTTCAGAAGACATGTAGAATAATTATGTGATCTTTAATAACCAAAAGAAATATTTTTAATCACAAGAAGTATCAGATATTAAATCTATAAATAAAAAACCAGATACAGAGACTAATATCATAGAAAACTATGTAAATTATTTACATTTTATTTGCATTTAACTTAATATTTTTTAGCATTTGATATTTATAATTTTTTTTAAATGTGGCTGGCTATTAGGATGATGCAAGAGACAAGATATTTAAGAGAGTTTATAGTAATGATGAAGTAATTGAAAAATACTTAGAATAAAATGAATAACACAAGTTAGATTCTAAGCTAAGCAGTCTAAGCTAGTCATTTTAAATGAAACTAAAACAAGCTAAGTCATATGTATCAAGTAATACTAGTAGTATCAGTAATGAAGAAAATGAATTGAAAGAAAAAACTAATAATAATTAATGTAAAATTAACTAAATTCAGAACTCTTCAGATGTTTAAGCAAAATAATTACAACAAATGATTAAAAACAAGAAAAATGGTCATATTAGGTAGCTTAATTTAAATTAATTAGACATTTTAGAAAGCTTTTTTCATTTTTTAACATACAAAGCATAGAATAAGAACAATTCATCAGAGAATTAGGATAGATTAAACACTTTTTTAAGATTTATAAGTAATTAATTAATTAACATATTTTTTCTACTTTAATAATAAAAAACTAAAGCAGCCATAAAAATTCAACTTCTATCATTAATTAATTTTTATTCAGTTCTTAATTTACTGATAATTTAAAATTATTTTAAAATTGTAGTCTTACTTAATTTGTTATTATCTACCGACTTTTTTTATTTTGAATTATAATGATATTAATTACTTTTAATATTAAAAAAATTCTTAACAGCTTCATTCTTCCCAAAATAAAAAGGTTCTTTTTCCTTAAAACTCTACATGGAAAAACTAAAAAGCTAACATTTTAAATGAGAAAAATAATAGGAGATAAATCTGACTAATATTTAAATGAAAGTTAAGGATATACAAGCTTTTTATCTCCAAGATTACTAATTTTACTTGAAAAGTTAGGTCAGTACTTTTTCTTAAACAAAATACCAATATTTAACCCTGAAAATATTTTTAAAATCCTTTTTAACATTATGACGATGACTTACAGTAGCTTCTATTTATTTATGACAAGTTTAAAGATATTCTTTATCTCTACCTTCGGAGTTTATGATGATTATTTGCATCTGGTTGCTGAAATAATATGGGTTTTAGAAATGGTTGTTTAAATGAACACAGCCATGTATTACAAAGATCAATTTACCAAAGATAGAAGATTAATTATGAAGATTTACTTGGAAGAATATTTATTTTTTGAAATACTGCCTCTAATATTTGATAATTTTTCTTCCAGCAATCCTATTTTACATGTTTTATACAAACTACCCTTACTTCTCAAAATGAAAGGGATATTGCAAAATATAAGATATATTGAATTTTATATTTTGCAAAAGCTTGAAAATCATACTATCTTATTTCTTTTTAAATTGATATTTGCCCTGCTTATGTTTGCCCATTTAGTGTCATGCTCTTTTTCTAGCTTGAATGCAATATCAATTACTTTTTATAACGAACAAACAGATTGGACAACTACTTAATAGGATTATTTAAGAAGAGGAGATTGGTTTGAGCATTATCTATGGGCTGTAAATTGGTCGCTAAACATTATGTTTAGTTAATACAATAAGCCACCTTAGTCTAAGTTAGAGATAGGTTTTACATGTGTCTGCATGATCGTCTCTTGTATAGGATTCGGATATATAGTTTCATCTATAGGATCAGTGCTTAGCGAAATAGATAAAGAATAAAAAGAGTACAAGCAAGACCTAAATATTTTGAACCTATTCATGAAAAGAAAATAAATCGATATGTATAGTTTTTTACTTATTTAATCATTTTAAGTTTAAAATAACATAAATTAGATAGACGATTTTTAAATTATTTTTTAATATTAATCATAGATCACTAGTTAGGAGAATTAATATTCATTTAAAAAAATACTACGATCAAAAAAGAAAAGTTAATTATATTGAAGAAAGTAAAACTCTTTAGAAATTGAGTGATTATATGTTAAAGGAATTACAAATTGCAGCAAATACAAAAGTTTTAAGACTATTTCCTATGTTTGATAATATTTTTTCTAACCAAACCATAGAAAAAATTTGTACAATAATGAAAGAAAAGCTTTACTATCCAAATTAAGTAATCTTTGATTTAAAAAATTAACAATAAAACAGTCTATACATGATAGTCAATGGAGCTGGTAAATTTTTTGAATGTTTGCGAATTAAATTAATTCATTAATTTTTTAAAGTTTTATTAGAGCATCCAACAACTATGGATTACAAAAACATTGAAGATAATGAAACATCAGCATCCTCTATTCATTAAAAATTATAGTAATTACTATCAACTTTTAATAAATTTAATTAATTTTTGTACTTTCTCAGAATTTAAGGCAAACTTAATTAATAAATTTTTACATTAAAAAAAATTTTTTTAAATATTAAAATATTAAATTTTTAAAAGAAAAATTATTTAAAATTGGAAATTTATATATTATATATTTTTTTTTCAGCTAAAATTAAAAGCATGGTGAAGAAAAGAAACTTAAATAAGGTATTATCTTAAAAAAAGACTAGTGTTTTGGCTAATATGGATTTTTTACTGGTTGTGAATAAATAACTCTTGCTACGAGCATCAGATTTACTACTATTATAACCATAAATAAAGACGATTTGTTAACAATAATAAAAGAAAATAAAAATGAATTTGAAAAATTTATGGAAATTAAAGATAAAATATCACTTCAAGGTAATTTTTCTAATTTAATGATACCTTGCTTATGCTGCCACTAAACTTCTCATGATTCAAATTAATGCCCTTAAACACATAGAATAAAGGATCCTTACTTTTAGTGTGTTGGAATCTACTAAAATTTAAAACAAGGAAGATCTGAATATCCTTTTAGAAGAAAAAAGTAAAAAATAAAAAATAAAAAATAGTAAGCTTTGATACACGAAAAGGCTTATTAATTTGTTATTGATTATGGTTTGTTTGAATTTTTAGATAATTAATCTGATGATAGAGAATATTAATATGGAGAAGAGAGCAAAATTGAAAATTTTGATGAAGCCGATTTAATATTGAGGAGAAAAGATTTAAGACTTAAATCAAACTTTTTTAATCAAAGAGTAATAAAAAATAAAAAAGAATAAAGTTCAAGTGAAAAAAGAGAGGATGAAAGTAGTAGTGAAGACGCTTCTATAACTGAATAATCTTAGAAAGTAAAACATTTCTTAATGAAATTATAAATATAATGAAAAAATAATAAAGAAAATAAGTTAAAACATTTATTTCAAATTAACTTCATTAAATTTATAGGATTTGTATCCAGAAAAGCAATAGACAATAGAAAAAATCAATCCTACTAGCAAATCTCATCTTTAAGATGAAGACACCTCCAAAGATAAACGTTCAAGCTTCGTACTAAAATCGCCTATCTCAAATTTTGATAATGATATAAGTGAAATAAATAACGAAAGCGAGCACAAATCAATAAGTTTTAGAAATTTAAAGAGGTGTTCTATAGAAAAAGACTATACGTACCAGAATAGTGTGATAAATCCATTTAATATATTAAAAAATAATGAAACAATTGCTAAATACCTTTGTTCTAATATTTATTAAAATATATTTTCAACTCTAAATAAGACTATTCCTAAAATGTTCAGTAAAATACCTTAACAAAATAATGGCCATAAGTAAAGTTTTGAGAATAGCAAAAATGAAGATCATATTGTGAAGCTTAGCTCATTTGAAGAAGTAATTTAAAATAGACATTAAAGGAAAATTACTTTTAGAGAAAATAATTAACTAACTTCATTATGTAACCACAATAATAATACTCAATGCTGTTAAATAAACTCAAATCTTAATACTTTATATAAATAAAATAGCAATAAAAATTCAAAATTCAAAATGTAAAATTCTAAACTTATTAATTCAAAACAATCTTAAGATAATTAGTTTACTTAAAAGGAAGAAGTAGATTAGATTTTCCTAACTGGAATGGATAAATTGTGTTAGTTTTGTAATTATTTTCCTTAAAATAATTATAACTAAGTAATTAATTAGTTCTAAAAATGTTAAGAAAAATTATTCAATAAGTTAAATTTAACCAGAAAAAAAAGAAAATATATCTTAAAAAGATAAAATTCAAAATACAATATGGTAAATTAAAAAAAATGAGCTTAATTCTTCAAATTATTTTTTATTTTAAATTGAGATCTATGTAATTTAAAAAGGTATGTTATTTGTGAGAATATATATTTGAACTCTGTATAAATAAGAATATTTTATATTTTATTTATCTATTTTTATTTTTTTTAAGCTTATTATTGAAATTGTTAAATTTTACTGACGGATTAAAAATCAAGTTTTCTTGATAGACAAACGCAAAATAATAGGGAATTTTAAAATAATATATTTTCAAATATTTAAAACGATTACACATAAAATTTTGGATTTTTCTTATTTAAAATATATTCTTTATGTTTAAAATAATATCAAAATTAAATATCATTAAGAATATTTTAGTGATTTAATTTGATTATATTTTAATCTTCTAACAATAACTGAATCTAGTTTTTATTAATAATAAACATATTTTTTTAAAGCAATATTTTTTTATTTCACAAGTAGTAATTTTTTAATTGATATTTGAATAATTTAAAAATAATGGATAAATAATAAATAAAAAAATTTTATAAAATTGTTTTATCACTAATATTATCTCTAATCATCAAGATACTAATATTCTTTTTTAATTTCTAAAAGATTAATTAAGCTATCAACTAGCAAAATTCTTTTTTTTAATTAATTTAATTTTTAAATACCAAAAAAAATATTCTCGTTTAAATAGATATTATTGATGGCTGGAAGTACTGATTTGATTGAATCAATCACAAAAAATGTTTCAATGTGTAAATATTATATTTTATAATAAATAAATTTAACAATGATATTAAGTTAGAAAATAAATGATTCACACAAATATATTATTATTAAACGTTGATTAAAAATTAATCATTTTCTCTTAAGAGCTTTGTCTTCATAAAAATGAACGATGAGATCGCTATATCTTTTTTATAAATCTTCTGAGCAGATAAGACTGGGTATAATTTTAATTCCTTATTACTACTTCCACTAAATTAAATATTAAAATTTAGATGTTTTATAGACAGCTTTAGATATTTCTTAAGGAATGTGGTCGTTTAGATTTCCTTAAATTTCAGGCAATTCTTTTTCCTTTTCTTCAGGTTTATCTTATGACTTTTTGTTTGAATTTAAATTTAAATTATTAAATTTTTAAAAATTTACATTCTATTCATCGACGTCATCCTAGCTTTATTCTTATTTTTTCCTTTTTTTATTAAGGCTAGTATTCTTTTATTGTTATATGGCATCTTGGTCTTCATTACTTTCTTTTTATTCTAAGTGCTTGATATCCTACTTTTCTTCTTTCTATTATTTCTTATCTTTTTATTCATTATCTCCATCTTCTTCTTCCTCCATTTATTCATTATTTTATTATTATTATTGTTATTATTTTTCTTCTTCTTCTTATTTTTTTTTGGTGCTTTACTTTTCCTCATCTACTTCTTCTTCTTATTTAACTACAACTTTATTTTCTTGTTCTTCATTCAACTCCCCATCATCATCTTTTTTACCTTTCATTGAAGAAATTGAAATATTGTGGTGATCTTATTCATCTTTTTTTAAATGAGATGCATCATCTTACTTTTATTTCTCTTTCTCTTTGCTAATTGGGAGAGGACTACTCTTTTTTTCTTTTGTTTGTAGCTTTCCACCGTTTAATTATTATTTTTTAGGCTCGCTTCCTTCTTGCAAACCGCTTGAGCTCTCTATATTTTCAGAATTTTCTTTTTTACCTTTGTCTTTTAAGGTTTTCAAAAAGCTCTCAACAAGAGGCTTTACATTTGACAAATTAGATTTTGGTTCCCAAGTTAACTCTTCATATCCTTCCCATTTTACTAAAAATAAATCTCTATTCTTTTACTTTTTATAATCTAAAATTTTTTCTACAATGTAGAATTCCTCATCTTCTTCTTCTTCTTCCTCTTCGTCTTCGCTTTCATTCTTCTTTTTGTTAATAGCCTTCTCTTTCTTTTCGGCCTTTTCTTTGCTATTCTATTATTTACCATTTGTTTTGGTGTTTTTCTTTTAATTTGCTGTTGTTGCGTCAGTCATTTTAATTTATCTTTTTCAGCAATTTATAGATAGTTATTTAATCACTTTTCTGATATTTATAAATAAAATAATAATGTCTTTAAAAATTATAATCAAATACAGACAAAAAATAAATACAATTAAATCAATCGAATATAAACAAATTAAATCATCTGGCTACAATTTTAATAATATCTATAAATTAATTATACACTCTTTAATCAAAATTTTTCTAATTAAATTTGCGCTAATAATTCTAAAAAAGTGAGCCTTTTTGATTAAATATGTTCATTTTCCCTCCAAAATATGAAAAAGATACTATTTTTAATTTATTCAAAATAATTCTTTCCAAAAATATTTGTTTTTTTAAAATAATTACTCTATCTATTGTGTATACACAATTTATAATTTTATTAAACACCTTTAAAATTTATTTTAAAATTTTTAGCTTTTAAACAAATAAATCAATAAATTTTTTAAAAATATTAGTCTTAGTAAATTGCTGTAGCTAGCATATTATATTTAAATCTATGATAAAAATAATATTTAAAAATGACTAAATAAAATTGACTTGATTACTTCATTAGGAAAATTTTCTAGATTTGAAAATTTTTGTCATATAAAATTAAAAAAAAATTAGAATATATTTAAAGTATTAAATAGATTAAATATGAATATTATAAAAAACTTTATGCTCAATCACAATAATATTATTTAAACCATAAGATATATTAAAATAATAAAATTGTTCATTACTTCTGAAAAACTTTTTCCTTCTGAGCTTACCTATAGTGAAATTAAATTGTTTATATTGTTCGATTCTATAGGGGTAATCTTCAATTAGAAATTATATTTACCTCTACCATATGGTAAGTTGATACCTATTTCATCGCTAACTTAAATAACAATTTATCTTTTGTCCAAGCAATACACTATTATCTTATCTTAAGTTTCTTACTCGAGATGTATAATTTAAGCATTCTAAATGTTAGGATATATATCTAAAATTTTCTGTTGGCTTTAAATTAAGTGATATGAAGTATTCTAATAACTATTAATAGAATAAAGTGTCACAGTCATGTCAGAGCTTTCACTGAATAATAAAGTATACTTTTTTCCTTTGAAGCCTGTTTGAAGAAGTTAAAATGAGTCTTTGTAATAATAAGCATTTATGCTGCTAAGCACCAGCTCTTAATTTTAAGATAATGTCATGGTGACATCAAAAATAAACGAATTTGCAAACTATATCCAAAATTTATTATCTGAATACTAATTAACCAGTAAAATTAAATCAGTTTATTTAACTTCAAATTAAGACAACAAACGTTTCAAATTTTAATAAGAATACTTTATATTACTAGTATCACCAAAATGTTTCACATTTACGATTCCACTACTATAAAATGTTAGCTAGAGTTATAGTTAGTTTATTACATTGTAGCTTATTACATTAATATGAGCAGGAGGGTAATTTGTACTAGATTTAAGGATTTATTCATTTTTTGTGATCTTAAGTTAGTATGCATTATTTGTTTTGGAATTTATTATCCAAAGCTATTCATCAATTGTTATTATTTTTTGATAGTCAAATAGTTTAATGTAATTATAAGGATTAGCAGCGCTATTGTCAATTTCATATTAAAATATTTATGAATCTAATATTTATATTTTATTTGTTAAGCCATCGCTACTTAGACTTAATTAGACGTTTTGAACTTACATATTTTGTTATCCAATTAAGTATACGTTAACATAAAAGGTTGCATTTTCTTTCTATTTGTAAGAAGCAGAGTCATAAATTACAATTTCATATTCAGAGTAATTTTTTTGTAAAACTAACTGATTATTTCCATAAATCAATTTATCTTTCATAAGAGTGGCTTTTAAACCATAAAATATTGTAAAAACATTATATTCAAGTTGATTTATTTTTGGCTAAATCCTATTAAAAATTGTAGCATAGCTTGAATCTAACAGCTACCATCCCAATAAGCATGAATTAAAGACTTACTAGTCATTAAAATAAAAAGTTGAACCAATATTGATTTGTTCATCTTACAATAATGTTCTTAGCTTTTGGATTTATTCAGAATTTTAATCAACTTATCCATTTTTAGTAGAAGCATCTCTGATTATTTCAATATTAACTTGAAGATCTTGTTCATTTTCAAACTTCAATAAAATTTGACTTTGTATTTTTAATTCCTTTTAAAATGCTTATTGTGGAATTAACTCATATTCTAAAGAGTTTTCACTAAATATCATAGAACATTTTGTGATAGGATAAATAATACAAAAGGCTTCTGAATTAAATATGGTTTTTATAGGATTAGAATATCCTTGATTTAAATCAAATTTTGAATAAAATTAATTCTAGGAAAATACATCTTTCACTTTATATAGATAAAATAAGCTTTGATTCTCCTTTAATATTAAATACTCTATTTCTTCTCTAATTGCAACAAATGATAAAATATCTCCTAAGACTCATAAGTTAGTACTTTCCCAAAATCAGCTGTATAATTAGCAAATGGTGCAATAGCGTAAATTTTATATGAGCTTTCATTCATACTCTGAACTATTATTGAAGAAAATAAGCCGTCAGTCTTATACTCTGCTTGGATATTTTATATCGATAACTATTCATTCTTAGACATTACAGAAGTCTAAGTAAGAGCTATACTTTTGAATATCTTGTTATCCGAGATATCTGAATCTGCCTACAGATTACTTCCTTAAATTAAATCACCAATTGAAACATAATTTTTGGAATTATTACTTTATTGTAGTAAAATACTAATAGGATTATTCTTAATCTATAAATGGCAAGAGTTAGATATACTAACAACAAATACAATCTTTTTATTGTATTGCTTTTAATGTTGATAAACAGTTAAGTCTAAAATCTAATTTTATTCACCTATCAGCTGTATTGAAGGAGTTTAGACTCTGAAAGGGGTAAATTTCCATACCAAAGTTTTTTCAGCCATATTTACCTTGATTGTTACATTTTTAATAAATTTATAAACATCATTTATCATTCCTTCAAATTAGTAAATTGACTATCTCTTTTAAATATTGTAAATAAATGTGTACATAAAGGGCATTTTCTTTAAATCATCAAAAATAAGTATATCGTCATCTATCAAGATAGACTTATTAACAGCTTAATTTATTAAACCTGTTTTAAGTATTGTCAAACCCCCTTCGCTCCCAATTTTTTTCCATTTTATCTTGTAAAAGACTGTCGAAGATTACTTAGTTAAGGTTATAAAATAATAATCTTTAAATCTTTAAATGCTATTTAGTTATCCATTTTTTAATCCAGAAATTGTATTTGCTTTAAGTTTTTAAGATTAAAAATTAATCGAAAAAATGTATATTGTATTGTTTTGATCTTTAACTAATAGAGTGCCACTAGTTGCAAAATCAACTTAAATTTAAATAGACTTGCTTTAGAATCTGAATTAATCAACTAAACTTAAATTATTAGAATAGGCATTGTACAATAAAAGGCTAACACTATTATCAGATTTTTGAGCACATATCAAATATATAAGATTTTCATTAAATTAGACAGCAACAAACTCATCGAAAGGGAAATATGGCAACTCTTTTGTTACCAATTATTAGTTATTATATGTAAATTAAAAGATTTTTGCAATATTATTAATATTTGACTTGATAAATCCAGAAACAGAGTTATAAAAGCAAGCCTTGAAATGTCTATCCTTTTCTTTTGATGAACCTATTGGTAAATTAGCTAATTCAGTTCTTTTAGGAATACCAGAAATCAGCTGGAGATAAGAATAAATTATAAGGATTTACTCATTTTCAAAATCAAATCCAAACCCAAGAAAGTATTTGCTATCATCTGTATTTTAGAAAGAGCATAAAGTTTCATATTCATAACCTTCTGTTTATTAATCCTTAAAGTACACTAAAGGGCTTTAAATTTATTCAGGAGAAAGCGTTAAAGGAAAATCAAAAGAACCTGCTGCGAAATCATAATAGTCATCTAATTTCAGCAAATATCTCTCATTTTCTTGCAAGTAAATAGTTTCTTGAGTTACCTACTAGCACCCGACAATCCCAAGAATGACAATTAAAATCTATAAAGCTGCTATCTTTGAACAAAGTTTCAGTTCCATGAATGATAATGTGTTTTTAATTGCTTTATGAAATATTATTAGTAATTCTTGATTTAAATAATTAATTTCATAGATAAATTTGACCTTTTTCTAATCGAACTTGATTGTAATTAAGTTGTGAGAAAACAAATAAAATTTAAATTCATGCCTTTTATAGATTCTCATATTTTGTATTAATTTAAATCAAAACTATTAATAGCACAAAAATTCATAAATAAATTAAAGATTTTTAGAGGTAAGATCAGCCACTTATCAGATAGTAATTTAAATTTCCAAATTATAAATTACGAGATTTATGAATATGTAAGTATTACATAAGCACAATCTTATCAGATAGTTTAAAAATACCTTTTGTATAGTATAGGAAGTTTTTTTAATAATATTTATACCACTAAATACAAAGTAAAGAGATTCACTAGACTCTATATTCAAAATTTTTTATGTGAATATTTTAAAAATACTCAAATAAACAAGCTCACCCTAATTATATTTTACAGTATATTATATAACTTATATAATAATTAATAAATTTATTAATAATGTCTAAACTTAATTAATTTCAAAGATAAATTTGTTCTTTTCTAATGGAATTTGAAAGCAATTAATTAATTCGTGAGAAAACAAATAAATTTTAAATTCATGACTGATATAGATTCTCATATTTGTATTAATTTAAATCTAAAGATTCATAGCACTCAAAATCATAAGTATATAAAAGATTTTTAGAGTTAAGATCAGCCACTTATCAGATAGTAATTTAAATTTTCAAAATATAAATTACGAGATTTATGAATATAAATATATTATATTAGTACAATCTTATTAGATAATTTAAAAATACCTTTTGTATTAAAATAAGAATTATTTTTATAATATGTATCCCACTAAATACAAATTAAAGAAATTCACTTGAGTCTATATTCAAAATTCGTAATTCAACTATTTTGAAAATTCCCAAATATACAAGCTCACTTTTATTATTTTTTAAAGTATACATTATATATAATTTATATTACAATTAATAAATTAATTAGTAATGTCTAAACTTAATTAATTTCTATGAAAATAAAATTTCTTCAATTAATACTTCCACAAGTATTTAAAACCTAATTCAAAAATATATTTTTGAATTTGTTTTATTTTTAAAAATAAAATAAATAATTAAATTCTACTTTAAAAACATAAAAATTCTCAAAAAAAATAATTTATTAATATATTCCATCCAAATTAACTCTACTTTTTAATTAATAATGAATGTATTAAACTCTTTTAACTTATTTGATTTAGATTAATTAGTTCTTCAATTAATTGTGCTATGATAATCTATAATTTATAATTTTCTTTTATAGTTAGTTTATTCTAAATTTTAAATATGATTTATTTTACACCTTTCTAACAATAAGGGTATTATCCTAAATTTCACAAAAAAAAAATTTTATTTTCTTGATGATTTAAACATAGATTTTATCAATAATTAACAATATTTAAAAAAATAATAATAATAAAATATTCTTATCAAAATAGTTTTAGAATTATATTCAAGTTATTTATTGTGTCTCTCAAAATTTTATAAATTTTTTATTAGTTTTTTTAAACAATCATAAATAAATAGATATGACATAAGTAAGATAGACGTAGCACAATAAAATGCGACTTAAGAGAAAATGTATTACTTCATATTTTGCGTAATCTGAATTGGTTATACTAAAAATTTAGAAAGATGACAATTTATCAATAGATTTTTTGAAATCGATGAAAATTAAACATAAATTTTTAAATGAAAATCTTAGACTGTAATTATCTATTTTTAAAAACTGAATTCAATAATATATTGATGACAAAAAATAATAATTAAACCATTTAAGGTTTATTATAATGTTATGGAGTTTTAAATTTCCAATAAAAAATACTATGAAGAGAATTAGCATTAAAATTTGAAGTAAATAATATTTACTTAATTCAGTGTAAATTCAAATATTTTTGTATAATTGTCATACCTTAGTAAATCCTTTAAATCATTTATAAAAGTAATTTATATATTCAAAATAAAATTTTTTTAAGGATTAACCATAAAAAACATTATTAAGAAAAAGACTAATATATTATGAATATATTTATTATTAATTTAAATTTGGTAATGTATTTATTTTATTAAATGTATCTTAAATGCTTAAAATGAATGACAAATTACTTTAAAAAGAATGTACCATTCTTAAAAAGTTAAACTATATACAAAATATATTACAAACAACTATCAGTAATATCCTGAAAAAATTAAATATAGTATTCTAATTAATTATCTAAATTTATTTAGTTTTTTTGTATGCACAATAGGTAGCTTCCTTAGTCTAAACTGAGTAACATTTTATAAAAAACACAGTTAAATTCAAATATTTATAATTATTACTACAATTAATAATAGAAATTATATTAGTGTAATATTTTAGTGATCATAAATTTTACTATTTCATCTCAAATTATTTTAAATACTGTAACATACCATATAAAAGCTATTATGATAAACAGAAAATTTAAAAAATCATCTATTTCATTATATATTTTAGCATTAGGGAGGGAAAAGTTATTAATTAAGAATTGAAAAGAGAAAATACAGTGAATTTATTTTGCTATTTTTAGTAATAATTAATATCAACTAAAATATCAAATATATTATGTTGAATTAAAATTAATGGCTTTTAAGCATGTAAAAAACCTTAACTTAAATAAATTAAATTTAGAGTATTTTATTCTTCTAGTTAAAAGTAAAATTGTATGAATTTTATTAATGTGATGAGTTTATATTTGATTGAATGTAGTAAATTACTATGAAATTAAACAAAAAGAGTGTGGAGTGATTGCATGGAATAAATCAATTAATAAATAAGTAAATAATTAAATGGATGATTAATTGAGTGGATGATGTATTGAACGAATTCAAAAATTAAAAACTAATTCATAATCATTCATTGTAGTAATCAAAATGCTAATAATGATGCTAGAAGTAATAATTACAAAAGAATGAATATAAGTTTAGTACTATCAATAAAATTACAGTAATGTTATAGTAATCAAATTAAAAATTGTGGAAATCAATAATCAGTGTATTCGTAGATATTTTATCAAATTTTATAATATTTAAAACCATAAATTAGTTAGCATCATATCTTAAATCTTAATGCCATTAAATAATTGTATGAGTTTTGTTTATCTTAAATTATAAAAGAATCGCTGAATGAATATTTAATATTTATTATATTTACATACTTTTACTGATAAAAAATAAATATTAAAAAATCTTCAATAAAATATGTATTTTTAATTCGAAGAAAGATAACAATTAAATTCTTCTTAAGTCTCAAGTTAAGCTCAAATGGGTATATAAACAAATTTAAAAAACGTATGTGAGTAGCTCAGAGGAGGACAGGAAGAGCTCAAGCACCTAATTAGATCAGTTACTTTTTTTCGCAAAGGAGAAGATCCTATTTTATAAGCCAGATACTATTAAAAAATAGAAGAATGTCTGAAATACCACTTTGTACCCAAGGATAGCTTTCTTTTCCATCACGAACAATAGAGTGATTATTTCTATATCATTCTAAAGGGTAAATGTTCTGTGCTTATTCCTAAAAAATAAAATGAAATAAAGCAAGAGATCTCATATTTGAAAGAAATGTCAAATATTTAAGCAGCCATCAGGCAGTGCTAAGATGAAAAGGAGTTCTACACTGCAGGCATCTACCAACAAAAACAAAACCAAATTCAAAAAAAGTTAGATGAACTGAGGTCAGAATAATTAATTACAATTGTTAAAGAGTAAAACAGATCAATTCAAGAGATATACATATCACAAATTAATAAAAACATTTGTAAATACAAAGTAGCATTAACTCTATTTCAAGGTAAGCTAAAGTTATTTCTTATTCATCTAATACTGCAAATTGAGAATATGCTTTTAATTAATTTTAATAATTACCTTTCTCAACATGCTACTTAATTAAAACCCAAATTTAAGTCTTAACTCAAAATAATAAGATAGATTTTTATACTTTTTGATTGAACCTTTTTCATTAGCATTTTTATTCATAGATTAATTTAATTGATAATTATTAATAGGTGACTATTTCGGTGAGTCAGCATTTAGTGCTTTGCCTAAAAGAAATGGTTCCATTTTCGTCAACGAAGACACCCACTTTGCCTTAATAAATAGGGAAGACTTTCTAAGAATATTTTAGAATGAAATTATTAATTAAAGCGTCTCCAAGTAGCAGCTAACAAAATTATTTCCACATTTGCATAGCAAAAAGATAGATATATTAAATAGCTTTGTGGAAGAAATAGAAATGATAAAAAACCAAGTCGTTTTTAGCTAAAATTAAAAGAATGATGGCTTTATTTATATTGTTTAGAAAGGAGAATTCGAAGTTAGATTCAATAAATCATAGTCAAAATCTGTAATTAAAAATATATCAGATAATTTAATTGAAGAGTAGTTATTCAAATACAATAAATAACTTGAGATTCCTCTTCTCTCTTTGATAGAAGGTAAATAGATATTTTTATTTATACCAATCATTCCTTGATTTTTAAAGCCAAATTTGATCTTCAAGTGAGAAAAATAAAATTAATTACCTATATTTTTTTAATTATTTTTCTATTTTTATTTTAAATAAAATAAATCAATCCAATATTCCTCATACCTTTTAACTCCTTTAAAAATTGTTAGCATTGTCTTATCTAAAATATCTAAACAGATATATCTGATGTTTTCAAAATAAAGTTAATCAATTCATTTAAAGCCTACTATTTTTTTCAAAATCTCATAAATATAAATGGAGCTTAAAAGAGCATAATAGCATAGAATCTTTTTTTTAATTTTAAAATAGCTCAAAACATTCCTTTTATCTCTCCAAACAAAAATGATTAGTTATAATTTAATTATTTTGGTTCTAAAGCAATTGATAATTTTTAAATATTTCTAGTAAAATTGTTAAAATTTAAAATAGTTCTATTGACAATTTTTAAAAAATCATTAAATGGTGTAAATACTATCTTATCCTTAATTTCTTAATATTTTTAGTTCGATTTTTATTTATTCGAAATATAAAAAAACTCATCTAATTAAAAAGAAGCTTTTGAATCTTTCTAAATGAAAAAACAAATAAATACTTTTGCTTAAAGATATTAAAATTATTTTTTGTAATTTATTGAATTATAATTTTTTAATATAGGAGAAATATTTGGAATTGAAGATATGAGCAGGGATGTTAAGTCTTTTTCAGTCACTTGTACTTCTGTAAAAGGAAATTTATTTCGCTTCCGTTTGGCTTTGCTTTAACAATTAGAAGATTTTGAATCTATGAAGATAATTAAGTAGCTTGGATATTAAAGATACGAAAGAATTCAAAATAAAATAGAATAATAAATTATTTAAAAATTCAACATACTATCTGTTCAGAAAATTGACAACTTTAGAAATTCTTTCACTTAAACTAAAAGCTAATTAAACATGCTAAAAAAAATGGAAAGGTGCAACACGACAATTTCCCCTACTCAAAAATCAATATGTAAAAATCAAGCAAATAAATCATACATGAATATCTAAGAAGTAAAATAAGACGAATTCTATGAATAAAACAGTATGTCCTTATCAACTAACTAAAACTCTTTGGAAGACTAAGATTTAGTGGATGATATGTTAAATTTTAAATAATAACCTTCCAGATTTGACATTTCAATGAGAATTAGAGCTTAAAAGTTTAAAAGACAAAGCATTCGCAAGGAAATAGATTCTTAATAAAAAGTCTAAAAAGAATCAAAATCACCAGAAATGAAAAGCTTAAATACTATTAATAGCCAAAATTAATTTAATAACAACAGCAATAGTCTTTTATCAGATTATTTATTTAATGTGCCTTTAAACCTCAAAAAAGATAGCTCATTAGATAACGAGTCTCCTGAATAGAAAGTAAGATCTGATGTATAAAGATCATGTTAAAAGTCTAGGACTATGATCAATGCTTCATAGACGATTTCACCTCTCAGAATAACCAGTGTATAATTTGTAAGAGATGGAAGCCAGTGCTCAGAGGCCTATGTTAGCAAAACTTAATTAAAATCTCCATCACTTACTCCAATAAAAAATGTTCAACATGCTATCTCTCAACAGTCATGCCTTGACTAACAAGAATTTCTTTTAACAACTCCTAAAAGAGTTCACCCTAAACAAATTCTTTAATAGCTGAAAGTTAAGCCTATGCACAAAAATCATTTTTCTATTTTCTCTAAAGATTATTTTGATGAGATGTGTGTGAAGTCAGATCTAAAACCTTCTCTTAACCCAGTGATGATGAAAAAAAGAGCAAAGTTAGAACTTTAGTAAAAATCTATTTACAGAGGAATAAAACAACCAAATTTCTTAAGGTCAAGCTCAAATAATGCAAAAGACCTTATTAATAAGACCTTGCTCTCTCCTGATAAAAATCAGAAACAATAACTAGAAAATAATAGAGTAAGATCTATTTCATCATCAATGACTATTGGGCATAATGAGATGAGTTAAAATAAACTAAATGAATCAGTCACTTTAAGCATGCCAAAAAGCCGTAAGTAAATTTAAAACTACCGCCTCCAAATGATTGACTAAAATAGAAAACAAAAAATTTAAAGCTACGATTTCCCAAATCTCTTGCAAAATCAGGCTTTAACTAACTATTTCAACTAGAGTCTTTATCCATCATATTTACCCTGCAATTGTAACCAATCAGCTTTCTATCAAAATTTCAGTCCAAGTAAAATGCTTAAAAGTAGTAATACTCCAATTAATACACTATACGAAAATAAAAGCTTTTACATCTTACAAGACTGAAAGCAAGCTTTTACTAAATAAACTAATTAGCTAATTAAAAGATATAAATTAATACAAATATTTTATAAAATACATTACTTACTACGTTATATTAAAATTAATTCTTATTTATATTAATTAATTTATATTTATTTATTTATTACATTAAAATGTATTTACAATATTCAAACTCAAATTCATTTATTTTAATTTTACAAAAATTTTTAATTTTAATAGTTTTAGAATTATTTTAATTAAAATTAAAAATATTAAATATTTGTAGAAACAATTATGAAAAATACTAATTAATCTTGATTTATTTTTAAAAGTAATATAAGAATTTATTTTAATTTACTAAAGCAGTGGAAAAAGAATAGATGAGTAACAAGTAATAAAGATCTATAAAAATATATATTTATCAATTTTGCTGAAAGAGTAATAAGAGAGCAAAGTAAGAATGCAACAAAATTTGTATATATATTGCTTTATGAAAACACATCCTCAACAATTTTTATACATCAAATTTCAATATATTATTTATTTTTAAAATTATATTTTTAAGAGTCTTTGTATATTTATTTAATAACTAAACACTCACTGATATTATTATATTTTATGTTTATTTCTTCAATAAATATTTGAATAAATATTAATTTATTAATAATATTTAACTTATTTACAGATAGTAAAAACAAATGAACTTCGAAATACTTTTATAATATTTGAAATTTACTGAGAATAAATAATGATTGCTTATTTGTTCTTAAAATTTAGATTAGCTTTTTTCCTATTTCCATAAATTAGCTTTTTAAGTATTTGTGTAAATTGCTAAAAATTTGCATAAATATGATAAATTTATTAACTTAATAGAAAGGTCCAGTCTTAGTTTTAAATGCTTTTTAGAGTAATATATCTTTTTGTAAAAGAATCTCTTTTACCAAAATTTATTTGATATATTCATGGATATAAAAAATATTATAATAAAATTTCCTATGTAATAATTAGTAAAACCAGGATACTACAAAAATATATATTAAAAATATAAACTTGATTAAGATTAATCAAATCTAAAGACTTTAATATATCAATAAATGAGTAACTTGGTCAAGCTTTTTAAGAAAAGCCAAATTGATTGGAGCGAAAAGGATAACTATCAAATAGGAAATTATTTAAAGCAATTAAAGTAGTTTAATTTAAATAAGCAAAGCGATTTGGCTGAATAAAAAATATAAAAATGCATTAATGAGCTTGAATATTAGGTCTACAAAAAAGATGAATTTATATTTCATTCTTATGATTATTGCGATTACATTTACATATTGCTAGAAGGAAGTGTTAGTCAGTTGGTAAGTAAGAGCGAATTAGAAATCGAAATGGAAAAGGGAATTATAATGTAAATATAGCAGTTGGAATAGCTTCTTCAGCGTAAATAGTTAATTGGCCAATCCGAAAGCAATAAAGCTGATTTGTACATATAAAAAATAAATGATCTCAATTTACAATTAGAATAAGACAATAGATTCAATTTATCAAGACGCATAAAATAGATTTTTGCTAAATCCTCACTTGCGTACTGCTAGAATGAATCTTATTACTTTGACAGTAATTTTAGCCAAATTTGCTTATTTAAAGAATAAAGCCAACTAAATTCAGGTAATATTTATTTTAGCAAGTATTTGCTTTGTTTTTAGTTATAATTAAGATTAATATGTGACTATAGACTCGCCGTCTTTCATCAACTAAATTAAAAATTTTTTGAAATTTTATTAACGAAGCAAGTAAAGCTTTTATCAATAAAGAAAACAATATTTTTGTTTACAGAAAATTTACATAAATTTTACAATTTGTAATTAATTTACATGATAATATTAATTATTCTCTCCCAAACATAATTTATCTTTTCACGTAAATTTAATATTATTTTTTGATGGTTATAATTTAACTCTTAATTCGTATTTTATGTAATTTAAATTTCATGGCTATTTTCTTTGTGCTGTTTTTCAAATTACATCTATAATCAAAGATTTAATTATTCTACCATCCAGCTAGTTTGATATTATTACTTTGATTTATTTACTTATCTCATATTAATTCAATAAAAGGAAATTTGATTGGAGATTATATAGAAGAAGGATTAAGAAATCAGTCAATTTTAACCAGCTCAGAATGCCATTTTTTGAAATTAAAAGCCAGTGTTTACTATTAAATTTTTAAAAAAGAAATCGTTCAATAGCAAAAGGTGAAAGAATTTTTGAAAAAATTGGGCCTGAATCAAATTAACCAATCAGAAATTGAATAGATTAGTTATAATATTGAAAGAATAAAAGTAAAGAAGGATTAAGTTGTTTTCAAACAAGGAGACAAAGCTAAATAGATTATATTTCTCGTTTAGAAAGGCTCTTTTGAGCTAAAATTCTATTTTAATAAATCTATACTGGAAGAGTCTCCTTCTTCTGAGCTAGGTTAAACTCTCGAAACTGACACTGATAATAATACTAAAAGCATTTAAAACTCAAATTCCATATAACAATCTCACCAAAATGGAACTAATTTATTTAAAATTAACAAAACAAGCTAAAGTTACTAAGAATACAAGCTATTTTAAGTTGGCGAAGGTATTTAATCTATCAAATATTAACATTATTTATTTACTTATTAATATAATCTCTTATTTATAAATGAATAGGAGAGATATTCGGATGTGAGGAACTTCAAAATAGCTTTAGAAATATCTCAGTTATAAGCAAAGAAAGTAAAGGAGTACTTTATAAAATAAAATTAAAGCAACTAAAAGAGTTACAAGATAAAAGGATTATAGAAAAGATTTATCAATATGGGCAAAGCAGAATGGAAAGAATAAACAGAAGGATCCAAGAACTTTATTCTTTTGAGTAAAAACAACAATCTCCCTTAAAGTAGATCAACAAATACTATTCATCCTGCACATCTTCGCCTTCAAGCAACCATCATCTTTCAAATTAACTTTTAGAACAGCAGCAAAAATCTCCTATGAGCAGTATGAATTTATTAATTTGTTTAATGATCTCTAATTAATTTTAGTAGTTTTTTATCTTTAATTAAAAACTAATTTACTACTTTCTATTATTTCTTTCTTACTTTCATTTAAATTTTAAAATAAATTTTTGATCAAATTAATTTTTTGCTAATTTAATTGTAAATTAAAATAAAATTTTTCTTCACCTTTTTCTTTAAATAGCATGATAATCAGAACTAAACCTAAAAATTATATCCATTTTTTTAATTAATTAAAAATAAATTATATTTAGATACATAAACTGACAGCACTCTCTTAATTTGCCAAGTTACAGAAAATATTGAAGATGAAAACGAAAATTTCGAATTATGTTCGAATAGAATGAAAAGCATTTAACTGCTAAGATCTCATAGATTTTAGAAGTAAAATCAAAAAGCTGTTACACCCTTGTCCACTAACATCAACACAAATTACTCCAGCAGAAGGGCTTTATCTATGATAGACTCCACTCTGTTAAAATCTTAAAACACTTTCTGCATGAGCCCTATTACTTAAAAGAATGTAGACTGTAGCCCAAATAATTGTTAGACTTCTACAAATTTTAATAGTGTAAAATCATCAACTAATAAATTGCCCTTTAATGGTAATCAACAATAGCTCAGAAGTTAACAATTTTCTGATTTTATTTATATGCATTAACTCTAGGAGAAGCAAGATATTTCAAATTATCAATAATAATAAGAAGGAGTTGCTATCGGAACTTAATTAGCATTTTCTTCATAACCTACCTCTCCTACCCACTCTAAGAGTATTGAAAAGAAACTTAATTACTATAAAAAACAAAAAAGTTAACTTAAAAACATAATGAATCCTCCTTAATTTTTCCATAAAAGCAAATCGTTTCTTTAAACCTAAAACCAAATAAAAATATAAAGATAAAAAAGTCACACTAAAACAACATTATCTTAGCTAGGTTTAAATAATTCTTAAAATTAAGTTGACTCTAAAGTCTCTCAGTTTGACAGTTTAAATACAAACAATTAGACTTCGAGCATCTAAGATAACTAAATTCAACAGTCTATGATGTATTCGAAAATGCTTAAATCAAGATTATTAAACTTTTTGAGTAATCAGTCAACGTTATAAAAGCAAAAATAAACAGAGAAAGAAAACTCAAATTCCTAATAAAAAATGATAAAACAGCAGTAACTTTCTCTGAATAGACTGAAACATAAAAATGTCAACAACTTTTCTTATTTACAATTTTCAGAATTAAATAAGCAGAAGAAATAAATGTTTTTATAAAAAACTCCTTTCTCGATGAATTCTTTGCCAGAAGACAATAGCAATAACATAAGCTCAAATAATATTTTTTAAGAAGCATATTTGATGAAAGATCTAGGCTGCTCATTCACTGCTAATAACTCTCCTTAACAGAAAAGCTCTAGCAGCAAAGGAATTGTATACTATTAATTTTAATATTAATAGCCTCTCATAAAGTAAAGAGCTAATTCTATAAATGCTTATAAACATGTAAAGGAAAGTAGAATATCTTAAACTAGTTCACCATAAAAGAATATAAATACTAAAAGCATTACTTAAAGTCAAAGTAACTCAAAGTACTTAGACATTTCTTCAAGCTCTAAGAATAATCTAGTTTCTTTCTAAGACACTGATAAAAAATTCAAACAAACTCAATCGTTCAATAATTTTATGGCTGATACAACACTGAATGAAATTTCTAAAACTTAAAACTAAAACACAACGAATTACAACTTTTTCGAACCATAAGCATTAACTTTAATTAACACTCTTAAAGAACAAGATAAACCACTTCTCAATTTAGAATTTAAATAAAATAGAAACGCTTACTAGCCTAAATATAAAACTTAAAATAACTTTTATCTGGGAAAGAACTTTAACAACTCCTCTTTTAATCAATCAAATGCTGTTTCTAAAAAAATAAATAACTTACAATAGCAACAAATACAATATCTAGAGATATCTCCAATTAAAATAAGAAATACCTTCAGAGGAAATATTTCATAAGAGTAGAATACCTCAAAGGATATTAAAAAGACCTGTACAGACCCAGGGAATAGAAGTAAAAATAAAATGAAATCTATCCCATAAATTATGAACTAAAATCTATAATAATAAAAGTGTTAAAATTGAGTCATTTCTATCTATCTACTATACTAATTATCAATATAATATATATTTCTAACAAATACCCTTCATAAATTATGCAAACAATTATAAATTTATAGACAAAATTTAACAAAAGTAAATAAATATTATTAAATTAAATTCTATTTTCAAAGCTTTTTCTATCTAAATAAATTATGTAATTTCTAATTGATTAAGCCAAAAGTATAAATATTTTTCTTTGAAATCTAAAATGGACAACTTATTATCAAATCATTTGATATTATGATATGAGAAAATACTGTATAAATAAATTCAATTTTAATTTTATTAAAATTGTAACAAGTTAACTTTATTAAAAGTAAAATAAAATAACTATCATTAAATAAAATGATTGTTGTTATTATTTTAAATTATATTTATGAAATAAGAAGAAAACTTTTAAGAAATTTTCTATTCATTTATGCAAATATCACTTATTTTGTTCTAGAAGGGATATACAAATACAATCAATCTAAATTTCTAATTAGTTTTTCAAAAGAAAAATAGAATCTCTAATAATTCTTCTTAAATTTATTTAATATCTCATAATAAAAAAAAAATTTTTATTTTAATGTTACTTTTTATAAAATAAAATTATATTTTTGTAAATTTATTTATTGATTTTATTATATAAATTGAAACAATAAAAATTTTTTAGATGTTTAAATCTATTGAGGAAGGAATTAATTTATCCATATAGTATTCTTAAAAACATACATTAAATACTTATTTTAATTAATATGATAAATAAATTAAATTCCTAAGCAAAGTTACAAAGAAAAAGAGAAGGATTTTAATTGATCAAATCATAAATAGATATAAATTAGAAAAAATTTTATTTCTTAAAAAAATTATTTATTTATCTTTATTTTTAAACTAAATTAGATTACTAATACATTCTCAAATCTAAAATTTATAATATAATTTCTAAGATATTTACAATAAAAAGAACAACAAAATATTCTTTCTTTATATTAAAAAATATCTTAAAGTTAATTTATTTTATTTAGATTTTGTTTGATAATATTCTAGCATAGCAGATTCATTCGAAGAAACTTTTCAATTTTAAATAAAGATTTGTTCTATTTCTTTTATTCTGTTTTTATAGGTGTGTAATTCTAGAAGAAATAGCTGTGTTATTTTTATCAGAATTGCTGATATCCACTTTTAATTATAATTAAAAAAAGCTAATAACTAATAAAAAGTTGTTTTAAATAATTAAAGTAAATTTTATAGAAAAAAAAACATGGATATCCTTTAGAGTCAATTAAAAAGCAAGTTCCAAAACGTGATTTGTGAAAATTGCCATAGCTTGCTAAGAGTATGCTTGGATGTTTTCTGCAAAGCGCAAAGAATATTTTGTAGTTCATGCTAAGAGTAAAAATAAGAATTAGAATTAGAAAGTAATAACTAGGCTTAAGGATTATTCAAACCTTATCTTGAACAAAATTCTCATAAAAAGCATGAGTAATAGGTATTTTGCATAGCCTAACTGCTAGACATGCAAAAATAGGAAAAAATAAAATTCTAATCACACTAGTTTGATGAGTCTCCAGATATTTAAGAGCAAAAAGAAATATATTTAAATTTAATGAAGGACGTTGATAATTTTGAGAAATAAGTATAGCACGAATTAAAGATAATAAGATCTAACATTAACGAAAAGTACAGTTTAATTAGCTCTTCATTCGATTAATATGTTTAAATTGATATTGACCAAGTACAAAATATCTTGCTTTAGTATAGAGAAGAGTATAAAGCTGCTTTTGAGCAAAAGATTTAAGAATATGTCAAAAAACTCATGCATCCAATTCATCTTAACTTTGCAGTTTTAAAGAATAACTTAGAGAATGTAAAGGAAACTGCATTGAATCACATTAAGAGTATGGCAAATTAAGTAAAACTTTAAAATAAAGTTGAAATTGTTGATTTGCTAGAAGAGAAGTGGAATGGCTCTATCCACGATATGACAATCTATAAAAATTGCTTTGTCCTTTGTGGTGAAGCTCTTAGATTATACACACCATGTGGTAGTAAAAATAAGCTATAAAAGTCATTTGATTTCAATATTAATGATACCATCCGTTGTGTGTAAGTAAGCAGGGATGGATCCATTCTAGCGGCTGGTGGAAACGGAAAATTAATTCTTTTTAATACAGAAAATATGAAAATAATATTTAATCAAGTAAACAGTGCTTCTTCTATCTCATACTATTCAGTAGATATTTCTCCTGATAATAGATACTTTGCTTTTAGTGTAAAAAATAAAAAAACAAGTAATTAAATTTTTATATTTGACATTTCTAATGTTCACACTGATCCAAAGCTTAAGTAAGTGTTAGCAGATCATAATAGTTTAATTTTAAGCTCAAAATTTACTAACGACGGTAAATTCCTCGTCTCCTCTGGATGTGATTACAAAATAATAATCTATGCCTTAGATGAATAGACAAATGGTAAATATTTATTAATAACTTTTACTCTAATAATTTATTTAATATTATTTTTAAGAATTTAAAAAAGTTCAAATTTTAAGAGATAACGACGATATTGTCAATGAGATATCTCTAAGCTAAGATTCAAAAACTCTGGTTAGTGTTTCAAGTGATGGAAAGTGCTTCATTTACTCAAGAAAATGTGATGAAGCATAAATGCAAGAAGAAGAAGATGAAGAAATTAAAAAAACAATCTAGATCTAAAAAGATTTAGAAAGGCTTAATCAAGTTTAGTATACTAATTCGATTGAAGAAGAAGAAAAACAATAAATCCCTCAATCTAATTAAAATATTTAAAACAATTTATTAATGAATTAAATTCACTCCAATCCCTTCTTGGCACAATCTCTGATTGAAGATTAAAACTATATTAAATACAGACTTGAAAATAATTAAGCATAAGTAGAGCAGGCTATTTAGAAGTCTAAGGAAGAAAATGTTATTTATGAAAACTTTGAAGATGTATTCGAGTTAAAGGGTTGCTTCTAAATGGTAGGTAAGAAATCTATAAGTAGTGTCGATATCAATAAATCAGGAAACTTTATGGCACTAAGTACTGGAGAAGATGTTCTTCTATATGACATTTCATAAAAGAACAATCCCCGTCTTATTAGTTGCATCACAAGCCAATCAATAGCTGTCATCAATAGAGTTAAATTTTCTTTATACGAAAACTCAATATACACTTGTGATTAATCAGGAAATTTATACAACTTTAAGTTTTGAATTATTAAGAATAAAATAAATTAGATAAAAACAGCAAAAATAAACGTTTTAATTAAATATTTTTTGCTTCTTTTTTAACAATTATTTGACATTATTTAATTTGTTTGTCAAATTAGATATTTAAAAAATATAATTAATTTTGTTTTTCTACATTTTTTGTTGGAGCTAATAATATATTTTTTTTAAAATTTAATGCACAATAAAAACTTAAATATTTTAAATTGAAGTTGTAAATATTGATATTAGATATGTGTTTATTATTTTACAGAATGTTAACTTCATCAATTAAATGTATTTCCTAAATAAATTTTATTGGAAAATTTATTTTTTTAGAAATTGAATAAATCATTTGCTATTAGCCAGCGATTAAAAAGTATTTTTGAAATATCTGTGATATAAATATTAAGCTTTAACAATTAAGTAAAATAAAAAAAAAAATTAATTAAAACAAAAACTAAATAAAATTAATTAAAGTTTTTTTTAAAGTTTAGATTAGTTGTTGAATAATTAAACATTAATTTAGTTAAACAAATATATAAGATTTTTAATTGATGTAAGAATATTTATATAAGAATATGAAATTTAAAATAAATTTTATTAGATCTGTTTGAAATTTGATTATTTTTAAATCTAATCTTTCAAATCACATTATTTTTCAAATCACATTATTGATAGTGTTCATCTCAATGTCTTTATTAAATTATTATTATTATTATTATTATTATACAGCTTTTGGTGTGTCTGTATTTTAGGTTTTATTTTAAAGGCTTAAATTAGATTTTTTTAACTAGCTTGATATTAAAATGCAAAATAGAGCAATAAGATATTATAATATAGAATATTAAATGAGACCTATTTTAGAATGAGTAATCAGAGTAGGATTAAGCAGATATTGGTCAGAAAAAATTTAAGAAAAAGAAATCATAATGATTAGTAGTTATAAAACTCCTGATAAAGTGTATATGCCAAAATTATTCAGGTTAATGTGCCAAAGACAATAGTAGGACTGCTTTTTCTCACTTGAATCCTCTTTACTTTTTGTTTATGCAATATTAATTGGTTATGTATACTCAATATTTTATTATTCCTCAGATGAAGCATTAATTGTATTTTTATTTTCAGCTTTTTAGATGTTGCTTTGTGACTCTAAATCTTACATAATTTCTTTTAATTCAATTAAAATTTCATCTTAGGTTTATAATTTTTGTTTAGTCTGAGTTTATTGCTTAACAAATTTTACTAAGAATTGTTAGATTTGTTAGAATGAGTCTTTTTCAGTTAAAATCATTAAGATGTATGATGGTAGATAGAATATCAGGCAGCAAACTATCTAATCGTTATTATTGAGGGGCTTCCTCATATCGATGATGATATTTAAGAAATAGATAAAGATAATATTTATGATGAAGAATTTATTAAACGAAAGTGTGAGGGAAATCGACTCATATAATTATATAAGAATGACAATAAGGAATGTAGAACATCCAAATATGAGATATTACCCTATTTCTTCTTAGGTGCTATCAGTTAGATTGTACATGTATTAGGTTATTATAAGAACAAGAAAGCAGAGCTTGTCAGAGTATTTTATCTTTTAGTTTTTTATGACTATAATGATTAATAAGGCATCAATAAATAATGAATCGAAGTTGAAGGTGACTAATCTAAAAGCGCTCACAAAAAACATAACTAAAGCTAGAAGGAATTGCTTTTTGCTTTAGTAGTCCTTATAAGCTGTGCCAAATCTCAAGCGGAGGAAAAGGTGGAGCCAAAAACCAGCTGTTGCTAGTCCATTTGTAGTTATATTATTGAAAGCGAAGTATAGAGCAGTGACATTTAAAAACAGTTTTGGAAGATCAAGCTTCTGTCTTAAGTAAATGACTTCAAATAAAAATATGCATGAAAATACTGCTACACATACGAAAGCTACTGATTCGTTAATTGTTTTAGCGCTGTAGAGATAGAAAATGTAATAGCCTAGGACTGTAAGTGGTAGTATTACGGATAACTATTTAGTAAGATATGTTATTTTTTCCTTTTAATTGTCGTAAAAATTGGTCATTTATCTAAAAAATTGACGCAATACGAATAAAAATGTGGATGCATAAATGAAAATGTAAGCTATTGTCAAGCTAGTTGTAATTGATTTGTTACCACTCAACAAGTGATATAAATAGTCTTACAAGTCGACGATAAGAGCTAAATGAGCCTTAAGTAAGCTTTAAGTTTGTTGGAGTTTTTCCTCTAAATCGTTTATTTCTTCTTTAGATTATTGAATTTATTGGGTGTTCATTTTCATCTCTTCTTGTTGTAACTTTACAATTTTTTCTTCTTACAATTTAATAATTTCCTCAGATTACTTTATTAAGGAGTTTACAATATTTTGATTGGATAGTATTTGCTAGTATTTTTAATCAATTTATTTTAGGCTCTTTTGAGTAAAAAAATCATAATCCTCCTAAAGTTTGTTCATCAAAGCGATCTGTTAGAGCAAGTTTTAATAGCTGTTTTCAAATAACTTATTTAACATTTTTTATTATAGTTCGAAGGTGTCATTCTGATTATTTTTTGGCATTAATTACAAAATATTTCTGCCATTATTTGAAGCAGGAATTTCAAGACCCAATAGAAACGATAAAGTACTAGCAATACTTTGATCTTAAATATATTTTGAAGGAGAGCGATCATAAAAAATATAATTTCTTTTTTAATTAGTTTAATTTTAATTATAATTCAGGCCACGATTATTATTATTTAAATTAGTTTCGCTGTCATCATCATCTTCTTCATTAATTTAGAATTGATTAAGTTAAGATTATCTGATCAGCTTGTTTCTTTATTCTGCAGAGTCTATATCATCTATCAAATTATTTTAGACAAACCCTTCTTTTGAATAAGCAAATAAAAATGATTCGCCTTTTGCAAGTGGATTATTACTCCCTTCTCCATATTAATTATTTTGGTTGGAATTTTCTCCCATAACAATTAACAGAGTGTCGTTGCTGATCTTTTATATTGTACTTAAAAGCAATTAGTTCAAGTCACGGTATATATTGAATACTTAGACAGAACTTTCATCAAATAGTATTTTTATCTTAGCAAGAGTGTCATCATAAGCTTTATTTATTATGAATAAAAAATTGTTAACAATATTTAACAAATAGCATTAATTTAAAATCTATAAGATATTTAATTATATGTAAAGATTCTTCACATTTTAATTCCTTAATGATAGTTTCGTCTTCTAAATTAATAGTTTGTTAATCATTCATTTATTTGTAAATTATGAAGAAAATAGTTATTTTGGTTAGAGTAATTAAGTTGTTTTTTTTTTTTCAATTTTGAAATTAGTTCGTTTTAAAATGTTTGAAGGTGGAGTTATATTAGATTTTTGAATAGAGTAGAGTGATTCTATTTATAAGTACTTGAATGGTTAAATTGGAAAAAAATAAAGTGGGTGGAAATTAATACTTAATATAAGTAAGAAAATAGAAAAGCTTTGAAAATTAGTTTTCCTTACTTAGAATTAATTCATAAAGAGAAGGTGTAAGATAAAAAAGAAAAAGTGAAACAAAAAGCTATTTGGTTATTTATCTTATAAGGAAAAAGTCGAGCAACTTTTCATAAAAAAATAAAACTGGGTAAATTTTAAATCTTAATAATATTATTAAGCTTGGAATAAAAAGAAATTTATTCCTTTTTTCTTTTTCTCAAATTTTCCTTCTGCCATTTAAAATTAGTCCTCAAAAATAATTAAATATTTAAATATAAAAAACTAATTTTTACCTAAAATGATATCTTATTTTCCTTCATTCATCATATCTAAAATTATTTGGATGTTGTTTGTGTTGTTAACTTGACTCATAGAATTTTTTCTAAGCTTTTATATGTTTTCTTATGAATTCAATCTATCTTCATCTTTATTCGTATAAAATCTCTTCGACAGCTAAATTTTTCTGCCATTTAATGAAAATCCTGTAAATGAGCTTTGGAGTTGTGAGTTTTCTTCAGTAAAATTAACATTTTTTAATGCGAGAATTTAGTCTATAATAGACTAATTTTAAAAATACTCATCAAGATCTTTAAAGTAAGATAGAGGATCCGCAACTTGTATGTCGTAAATCAATTTACTTAATTCAGATCCAGTCATTAAATTTTAAATTCTATTAAACTGATCCTAGATATCTCCATTGACTTGAACTCTCTTGTAGAATGAGTTTTATGGTTCACTTTTTAAATAATGCTTAAATGTTCTTAAAAAAGGAGAGTATGCTTTAAGGGTTGTATTTATAACGCTTTGGGTCGAAAAAACAGGATCAATATCATCTGCCGTAGCTCCATATAAATAAAGAAAGTAAACTTTGTTAAATTATCCGGTATATCCAGAACTATGAATCGAAGTAGTGTTTTTTTAGCTTTAAAATTTTTCTGGATAAACACTTTGTTAAAGGTCTACTTGAGGCTAAGCAATATTCAAAAAAAAAAATTGAAATATATCAATCTAAGCAGGAATTTGAAATGTTACTTTAGTTTTTGCAAAGCTTTTGATTGTTGCCATAACCATCAATAAAAACAAAATGTTTCTGATTTTTATGCTACTCATATGCTCAGTTAGAGATAATTATATTTTGCTAGCAAGATGTGCTTAAGAAAATTCAATCTACTTTTATAAATAATTCTGAAAAGTAATAATTATTTATTGATCTTTGAATAAGCTTTTGTATGTCCAGTTTATTTTGAATTTATTTATTAATTATTTACGCAAGATATTAATTATTTGTTTTTTATTCAATACAATTAAAAAAGGTGACTTATTTCCTACTCTGTGTGCTTTAAGGGTGCTTGTAGAAAATTAAAATCCTAAGTAAATTATTCATTAATTAATTAATTTATTTATTTATTTTCAGTTAATTACTTTTCTTAAACATTTTCTTACTCCATTCAAATTTTGTATGGAATATAACAATCACACTGTCATTAAAAAAACACAGCCTTAATTAGCCCTCTTTAACTAAAAGATATCTTTATTAATCCTTCCAATAAAATAATCAATTTTTTACCAGAATTCTAAAATTTAAGAATAAGTAATGTGTGAAAACCGGAACTATGAAAATAAATTCCAATTTTTAAAATATAACTCTAGCAACTTTTATAATTTTAAAGAGTTTAATACAAAATAAAAAAAGAGGTTAGTATAAAGTATTCTTCAATATCATATAAAACTTTTAAAGATATTTTACTATTTTTGAAGTAAATTTTCTTAGATCAATTATTGGATTGAAAATTTAATTATTCTTTAAATACTTTTCAAGAAAAAATTCATATAATTTGCAAAATTAATCAATACTATTAATTAAATCTTAATTAATTTTTTTCTCACAATTTAGTTTAGATAAAATAACGAAAAAATTTTGTTGTTGTAACGCGTTTTAAAATATGCTTTAAGTTATTTGAATTTAACTGAACATAAATTAAATAGAACGATGGGTAAATAAAAGTATTTAAAGATCATATCATCGCTAATAAATTTAATTGCATTTATGATAGTTCTTCCAAAATATTATTATATAGAAAAATAATAAATTCAATTTCTATCACTATCATTTTGTATTTGATAACTTTAGTAATAATCACATTTACCTTTATTTTCTGATTTATTTATTTTACCGAATCAAATAAATAAAAAGGATTAATCCATAGTAAAAAAATAGAATGTAATCCTTGTAGTTTAAAAATTCTATTTAACTTTGAAAAAAATGTTAAAAAATTTAAATCTATAATTAAAATTTGTTTCTCTGATTAATTCCTTTCAATATATCAAATATTTTAGGATAGAAAAAATTCAATTTATTTAACTTTTATAAAGTATTTGCTATTTGCTTGATTAATTTCTTTGCACATATTTTTACAAATTTCAAATTTGTTTCATTACATACATTTTTACAATTATTTGTGTGTAATAGACATCAAAGTAGTAAATTAAAAAGTGCATAGACAAAATCAAAAAATAGATAGATAGATAATTAGAGTTGTTAAAATTTATCTATTTGAGATACTTAAATAAAATTTACAAATCTTATCTTATATTTGTTCGTAGAATAAAACTTCTTATCAACTTAGAGCAAATAATGCACTATTAAATTTACTCATAAATACTTTCTTATAAATAAAAAATGTAAAAAAAAAATTAGCGATTCGGGTTCTTTCTTAATAAATTTTTTTCTTATTATTGATTCAAATTTATACAGCATTAAAATATTTTGCAAAGTATTAATTCGGTTTATTTTTAAATTTTTAGCAAATAAAGGTATTTATTTACTCTATCACTTTAATTTCAATTGAATTATATAAAATTATTTAAAATAAATTTGTTTTGCATAAACTATTCTTAACAAAATAGGATTTTTTATGAAAAATAAATTTTTAAAAACTTAATTTATAATTATTGTAATTAAAAAAAGATAAAATTCTATTATTAAGTATTCAATTTATATTTAGATTTTTATAAAAAAAGGTATTTATATATTCTTCTATTTAAATAGAAAAAAGTAAAATTTTTGTATTTATAATAAAGAATAGTTTAGGTTTAGATAATTTAAAAAGTTATTAATAAAAATATATATTATGTAATGAATTAAAAAATAAATAAATTCTATTCAATATGATAATTTGGTAGATTATTTTATAATTTTAATTTTGTCATCTTACCTTTAAAAAAAATAAACAGCTCTATATCATAAATTTTTTCATATATAATAAATCAAAATACATAAAAAAATAGTAAAAAAGGTAGACGTAGTTAGTAAAAATGTAGGACTAAAAGGTTGTTGAAGAATAAAAATTCTTAAGCTACATATTTAATTTAATTTTAATCAAAGGAGGCATCAAATTGCACATGTCAATTGCAGATATCACTAAAGAAATGCAAGCTTTAGATCCCAAAGATTCTGTCAATCACTTCAGAAAAAGATTTGGAAACATGGATTAATGCCTAAGAGAAATATAAAATCCTTTCTATACCATAGATAATCATATAGTAATTACATTCAAACCTCATGATTAGATAGTCTAGCTCCATTCCTAAGGCCATATCACTGAGGAGGATTTCAAGCTGTATGAGAAAGTGTATGAAGAAAATGAAAAAAAGAAGCTAGATGATAATAAATGAAAAATATACTACCACATTTAATTTAAAAGAAATTAAAATAATAAATTAATAATATATTTTTGAGAAATAATATCTCAAATTAATTAAATTTTAAATGTTTGTTTTAAGTATATATTTTATAAATTTCAAACTTTATAACTCAAAAATCTTTATCATTTAGCAATTCTACTTTAATTCCATAAAAATGAATAAATAAAATATGAGCAAAGGAAATTTTAATTCTTAAATGGAATTAGTTTTTTCTTATGCTAATATAAATTAATTCAATAAATTGCTTTTCTGATATCATATAAATATTTATTTGTTTGTACAATTCAATAAGTAATTTAAAAAATGTTAGTAGAATAATAAGTAATTTAAAAAATGTTAGTAGAATAAAATTTTAAAGTTTTTAAAAATGATTTGGTTGATCTTCATTCTATTTCTGTAATAATATTTTTTAATTTATTTTGAATACAATCTTTTGGTATACTTTGATAATATTATATTTTATGATCTTTGTATTTGATAGGATTCATTCTATTTTTTGATTTAAAAAAGAATTAAATTAATAAAATTTATTGTAGATTTTTAAGCCATAAAATACAAACAAGAAATTAAGATTATGATTTTTATTCTATTACATATAAATAAATGTTTAATAATGTTAAGGGATCTAAAAATGTTTTCAAAATTCTACTTAAATTGCTCAATACTAAACAAATAAATTTATAAAACATGGACAAAATATTAATTCATACATATATATGTGTAGGCCTATTCTAATACTAATATTTATT
This sequence comes from Tetrahymena malaccensis 436, assembly GCA_000231845.2. NCBI lineage: Eukaryota > Ciliophora > Oligohymenophorea > Hymenostomatida > Tetrahymenidae > Tetrahymena > Tetrahymena malaccensis. The sequence continues at coordinate 340,207 of JH719956.1, forward strand.
TTATACATTATGGCTACTTTTTTTAAATGTTTTAAAAAAGTATTCTTGTAAATAAATAAAATATGAATAAATAAAATATTTCCTTTAAAATAAATTATGATTTTTGCTTAAAAATACAGTTTTTTGAACGTTTTATATAAATTAAATCACATTAGGTAATGTTTTTGTGGTCAAAACACATGTAAAATCAATCATTTCTAAATAAATAGCTCTCTAATTAGAATCTTTGGTATATTAAATAATTAATTTATTTGTCAGAAATACATTAAAATATTATAGCTTAATTATCAAAGTACTAATAAAATATATGTAGGCTAAAAGAGCTCCAGGAGAATAGAAATTTTTGACATATATATTTAGGCTCATTCTTAAAAAGGGAGGCCTAAGAATGCTAATGGTTACAGGAGACATAACAAAAGATATGCAAACCTTAGATGCAAAGGATGATATTAATCTCCATAGAAAGAGGTATGGAAACATGGACTAGTGCTTAAAAGATATCAAAAACCCATTCTTTATTATCGACAGCATGGTAATAAAATTTAAGCCTTATAATGAAATAGTTTCGCTACACCAGTAAGGTCATATTCTTGACGATGACTTTAAGTATTATGAGTAGGTATATGCAGAAAATGAAGTGAAGAGAATTTAAGTTCTTAAGATAAATGGTTTAAATGAATGTATAAATTGTGGTTAAGAGTACAAAATGATAGTGAATTAAGACAGATCATGCGAAGCCACATAAGATAAGCACTAACCCAAACATAAATACTGATCATAATTATAAAATCTAATCAAAATATAATCTATTCATTTGTTATATTTTTTAAGATGTTGTTAGTTTCACACTTTTTCATTTTTAAAATAAAATTTGTACCTCTTCCTGAACTTCTTAAAGTTATTCATTCCTCTTTATATAACAAGATAACGGCTTATAAAATTTATTATCTAAATATAAAATAATTTTTATTAATTAGATTATCTATCTCTGAATAAGAATAAATTAACAAATTTATCATTCATTTTACTAAATTTACAAATTATTTATTCCCTTATTTATGAATAAATAAATCATTTAGAGTATTTTGTTAATAATTACAAAATACATGATCTACACAATGAATAAACAAACAAATAAATAAAATAAATAATTTTAATTTTTTTAGTTGATTTATTGCTGAATCATAAATATGCTAGCTTATTCAATCTACAAATTAAATATAAATAAATTTATTTGTTTTTTAATTTAGTAATAAAAATGAAAGTAATCGAAGCAATAAATACACTAACAACAAAAAACCTAATAAGATACAAAGGTTTTTAATAACTTATATTTTATATTTTGGTTGGATGATATCTAATTTATTTTTTAAGTAGTAAATATTTTTTTTATCACCTGTATTTATTATTTTTAATGGGTGGTGCTTCATAATCATCATAATAAGGATTACCTTCTCTTTTATGTTTATGGCAAATCAATGAACATGAACAAACACAACCTATAATTGATATAATTAATACAGCTAAACCTCCATTTGCTAATGTAACTAAGCTTGTATCTAGGAAGTTTAAAAGTTCTACTTTACAGTCTTTAGTTGGCTAGCCTTTATAAGAATTGCTGAAGTAATAAATAGGTTATTTACTGCAAAATCCAGAGCAGTTAAAGCTACTTTCCACATAACCAAGTAATGATGTTAAGTCAGAAAGATTTCCTATATCACTTGGGATAGTGAAATCAATTGATTAACTAAATGTAGGACAATCTTAACTTTTAACTTTACCCTAAGTCTCACTCCAATTCCATGTACTAATTGTATTTGGGTTTAAGTAGCTTTGTTTAACCTAACACATACAACTCTTTTAACAAAACACAGTTTAAGCTTTTTCATAGACCTTACGACTGTATATTAAAAAATCTTTTTTCTAACAATTTGTGTCGTCTTCAGAATCTAAGACAATCTAGTAAGCGCCTGCAGAAACTCCGAAAACTATTGCTGAACATGCAACAACTATGCTAATACACAAAATATATATTCCAAGCAAGCAGTTGTTTCTCTTTTTCCATGCAAGTAAACCTAAAGCACCAACTAGTAATAAGATAAATCCTAAACCTAGCATAATACCATACGATGCCGCTATGAGATTAGCAGAATCAGAAGTAACTTTTTTGTTTTTGCCAAGTAAAACACCACCAAAAATGATTGCAAATAATCCTAAAATAGATAGGATGCATGCTGAGATTTCAGTAAATCTCCTTAAATAGCTAAAAGGGATGCAAATACACATTTATATTTTTTGTGAAAGCTAATTATTAGTGTTAATTGAAATTAATGTTAAAGTTTTTTTAAAATAAAAATATATATTAACAGTAATTTTAACATCCAATCTTTTAAAGTTATAAAGCTGCAAAAGATTCTGATAGATAATCATTGCTTTTCTCATCAAAAACACAAAATTAATTTCCTTTGAATTTTTGTAAACTATTATGAATCTGATAAATTTTATCATCTCAATGAAAAAATTTTAATAAATTTTTTGAATCTGTCAGAATTAAACAAATTTTTTTATATTTACATATATTTTTTTATTGCAAAAGCATCTAATAATTTAGCTTAATTTTTACTTATCCTTTAATATAAAATACACTTTGAAGACTATATATTTCCTTAAACAAATTAATATGATTGGACATATTTCCACTATTGTCAAACCAATTAAATAGTATTTGAAAAATTAAATTTTTTAGTAAAAAATAAAAACTTGCTAGCAACCAATCAAACACAAGTAATTAAAAATTACATATACTTCACACATAAAATATTTACATTAAAATAAAATCCAATATTTAAATTTGAATTTTTTAATTATGCTTTCATCTAACAATAGTTTTATTAAAATCAGAGTCATCTTATTGAATTTTTTTACCATTCTTCCAAAATCCTTGGAAAGTAATTCCATTAGAGTTAGTATACAAGCCTGCACCATCTTAGACACCATTTTCCCAATGGCCTACGTACTTTCTACCATCACTCCATGTATAGGTTCCAAAACCATGCTTTTTACCATTTTTATATTCACCTTCATATTTTGAACCATCTAATTTATAATATGTGCAAACGCCGTTTGCTTGATCTTTTACCCAGCTACCAGACAAAGTAGATCCATCAAAATATTTGAATGTCCCACTTCCTTATTTTATCCCATTTTAAAATTATCCTTAAAATATATCTCCATTAGGATAGTATTAAATGCCATTACCGTTTGGTAAATCATTGCTCCACTAACCTTTATTTATAAAAGTTAACTTAAGTACAAATTAAAATATTTATTCGTATACCTTCATATCTTTTTCCTCCAAACTAATACAGCACTCCATAGCCTTGCTTTTTATTCCCTTCAAACTAACCTTCGTATCTTTTTATAAAAATGTATTTCAATAATAGGCTTTAACAATTTTTCTACTCTTTCTTTATTTAAGTAAAATTAAAAATTCAATTTTAATTAATTAGAATAGACGAAATAACAAACAACATTTAAACTTGTCCATAAAAACTTGAAAAAGAAAAAAAAATATCTGTAGACTTATTAATTTGATTAATTCCTTAATTCATTTAATGGCTTTTGACTGGTATATCAAAATTTAACAATACTTTAACTTATTTTATTTAATATTTCTAGAAAAAAAATAGATTTTGAAATAAGAATAAAAATGAATTAATTTATTACACTACATCATTTCTACAAACTAAACGACCATTTCCATGCTTTAAATTAGACTTCCATTACCCTTCATAGTAGGTTTAGTCTTTTTTAGAATATTCAATTCCATTCCCTTCTCTCATAAAATTTATCCAATCTCCTATGTAAACATTGTCTGATTTAATGTTTTGTTGCATTCCCAAATTTAATGATTTTGGTTTGACATTTTCAAATTTGTAAGGTCCAAATTTTTTTTATGCCCTCGAAACATGCTGCATTTAGGAGCACCACTAGGGCAACTCTTCTAATCTTTTGTGACCAGGAATGCCTTTTTCAACCATATGATTATTATTATTAATTGTCAATAAACTTTTTGCTGTTCTATGAATGAATTTTTGTAATGGTGATGAAGAAGTTCTATTAGCAGAACTTTGTTCCTCTTATGTATCTTTTTTGTTTGGAGTATTGTATTTATTTACATTACGATTTGACGCAGTTTAAGGAGTGCTTGATCTAACTTAGGTCACAATAACATTGTTGGATGTCAACTTTAAAAGCAGATCATACAAAAGATTATTTGACTGCTATATGCAATCTTTGAATATATCTTATAAATCAACATAATAGTCATATACAATGTCGTCTAATTCTGCTAATTACTTTTTCCTACAATTTTCATTTATAGTTTGGTGTTCTATAAACTTTTAAGGGGATTTTTAGAAATTAAATAATTTTAAAAAGTCTTTATTTGAAAGAGCAAAGTAATCTTTTTACTATAGTTTTTGTAGCTTTTCTAAATAATAATTATATTCTTCGTCATAAGAAGAAATATGTGAAAGTATATTCTTCTCTTTATCCTCAACGAGTTTTTGAATTTGAAGGAAAGTGCTATCCAGGTGTTTTTTGATTTCTTAATAAAGTTAGTTCTGTCTTTACATGCACAAGTACAATAATTCTTTGTGATTAATCTTATTTGCATCCTTGCTTTTGTTATTTTACTCTTCCTCAGATTTTCCTAGGATTTTACTAGATTACAAGATCTTATACCTATATTCCTACAGCCTCATTAGTGAATTTATATGATTAGAATGCAATTAATTGCAAAAACCACAGCATAATCGATACTATGCTTCACAGTAAGGATCTACACAGACCATTATTATCTTCTCTCCATCATGTTATTTGATCTAGCATTTAATTTACACATTATTTATAATATCTTATTCTTCTGCTTCTTCTAGCTTACCAGTTTATTCCCCCCTTTTTTTTTATTAATTTGTCTTTTGATCACTTTGCTATTTAGCTTGTTCATGATTATCTTTATCTTATTTATTATCCGAATTCTATTTCTTATTACTTTTATTTTAATTATTTACTTTATTCTGTCCATTTTAATTAACATCCTGTTTTTACTTTTGAGCACTAGTTTCATTATTTTTTTCTAATCTTGGGCTAAAAGTGTATAAGTTTTACATATTTGTGTTATGTTAGTTATTATCTTATAAATCTTCATCTTTGCTTATATTTTTATCAAGGTTTTCTGATTAACTCTTATATTCAGATATAACCATTTCATTGCTGAATCTGTGATTATAAAGTGGCTTATTATTTTTATTTTCATTATCAGGATACTAACCATCTAATGGGCAAGTTCTCATTTTTATAAGCTTTTAGAATTAAGAATCATACTCCTCTTGTTTATTTTCGTTTTAATACTATGCTTGATATTATTGCTATTAGTTTAAAAAGGGAAACTAAGCATTCCCTTATTTAAATGGATTTATTTAATCATTATCTAATTAATCTTAAGAAATATATACTCTCTCAGTGACGCTATCTACATTCCTAATTGAATCTCTTGCATAAAGCTATGACTGGCTTATTTAAGTATTACCTCCGCTTATTCTTCTTTAATAGTCTTCTAATGTGTCATCATATTCTTAAGACACATTTTTAAACTAAAACGCAAATTATCCTCTATTAGGGAAACCATTATTCTAATAATTTTAGCAATATTTAGATCCATTTTAGTATTCATTTTTGTATTTATCCATATATTAATTGTTTTATTTATTTCTATGAGGTGATTAATCACCAAAAGAAACATTTTCATCATCTTCTTCAAGCACATCAGTATGATTAACTTACTTACTATTATAGTTACTTTCTTACTAATTCTAACCCTAAAATTCTCCCTTTTAATTACTGTTAGATAAATCTAAAGGATTTGGTATACTACCTGTTGTTTCAATAAACAGTTTTTCATCATCATATTATTTTATCTGATATTCTACATAAGGATAATTTTGTTAAACACTTTCTTTGATAAATTAATTTTAATTCTCATTCGCCATTTATTAACTGTAAATTTATTCCTCATTTTGTTAGAAATAATTTATGCCCATATTTGTTTACTCAATTTAATGATTCATTTCTTATTCGTGATTATACACTCCTTTGAACTATTCATTATTTTAATAAACATCTTTTTCTGAATCGAATTGCTTGATTTTTAAAGAGTCCAAGCTAAATCTGCGATGGTCTTCACCTCTTTCCATTTTATTTTATTACACTTTGATTCTTTTATATCAGAATTACCTTTAATTTTTAAAGACAAATTCAAAGTAAATCAATTGTTAAAATTCTTATTTTGCAGTTAAATTATTTTTATTCAATGAAAAAGTTATTTCCCACCAAACAATCAAATTAAATATTAATTTGCCAAATACTTTATAATAAACACACGCTTTTTATCTTCCTTATGCTAAATTAAAATAAATACCTACATATTTAGAAATTTAAACCACTAATTTAATTATTTATTATTATTGGTGTTTATAATTGTTATTTCTATTATTTAATTATATTTTAATCAAAAATATATTTAAGATATGTGAGAAATAGTTCCAGAATGGTAAATAAATCTAAAGAAATTTTAAAAATTAAGTGTTTTATCTTAAATTAAGAGAAATATTTAAATTGTTATTATCATAAATATTAGTAAGTAATTTAAAATTAAAAAGAAACATAATAAAATGTTTATAAAATTTAAATAATATTTAATGATTAAGTTTATGGATTTATTCGCTTGTTTTTATAAATATTTATTTATGATTATTTCTACAAAAGGTATTTAATAGAAGATAATTTAATACATTTGTTCCTTTAATAAATAATACTGCTTTAGAAATACAAATTTTACTTCATAAATAAATATAGTAAACATAATGAAATCTAAGAAAAAAGAATATAACTTAAATTATTACTGAAAATTTTGTAAATAAAATGTAAACAAACTTGATAAGTTTTCAAAATTTAGATTAAAAAATTGAATTTGTAAAAGTAGTAAAATATTTTGTACTTTTTTAATTGTTTCTTTAATAATTATTGAGGGTGATTGTCTTTTTTTGGGAGTAGAATTTTAATTTAAACAGATGATAATGTGTTTATTTTCAGTAAATAATACTTATTAATTGATTAAAAAGAATTAAATTCTAGAATTTGATTTTAATGAATAATGTTTATTAATATGTTTTAATCAATCTAAAGTTTTTATAATATTGTATTAAAAAATAAATCTTAAAATATGTATTTTCTTATTTATCATTTTTACCTATTTATTTACATTTATGATTGAATAAAAAAAAGTATTTAAAATATAAATTTAACATTTCCTAAATATTACCTAAAAAACTATGATTAGAAAAATTAAAAGAATAAAATGTTTTATTTATAAAGCTTTAATTACAGTTAAAATTAAACTCTAATTTTAAAAATTTTGAAATAAAGATTACAAAGACAAAATTTTATTTTGAAAGAATAAAATATTGATATCTTAATTAAGTATTGGAATAGTTAGAATTTTAAAAAATATAATTTATATCTACTTAAAAAAGATATTCAAAGCTAAAATTTCTTCTATTTGATAAAATATTATTTTATTTTAACAAATTTAAAAATATCTTAAAATGATCTATAATTTCGTATTAAATCTCATAATCATTTTTTATAAATAGAGGCTGTATATATAACTAACTAAATAATTTTTAACTTATTTATTTTCCTATAATGCATGATAAATAGCTGAGAATAAGGTAGAGAAGTCAAATATAAATACTTATTTTACTAACCTTAGTTTCAACTGTGCAATTTTCGAGTTATTTCCTTAATCATATTTAATTTTTTGCATATTTTATCCAGGTTATTAGTACTAAAACATTTTTATAAAGTTAAAGCAAGTAAATAGTTTCAAATGTCTTAAAGGTTTCTTTAAAATTATTTAGTATAAAAATGTTAATATTTTATTTATATTTGCATAAATAAAATTTTACTTATCTTCACCAAAGAGATCTTCATCATCACCGAAGATATCGTCTACTTCTTTTTATTCTTATCTTTCTTCTCCACTTTCATCTCCTTCTCCATAGAATTAATCTTCTTCATCATTTTCTTCAATATATTAATCTTCGTCTTCTAATTTGAAATCTTCAGGTAAATTATCTCTTTCTGTGCCTTCCTTTTTCCTATTTTTCAATAAAAATGCTCAATCATTTGGAATAAAAATATATTAAATAATAATATTAATTTTAGTTCTCCATTTCAAATAATTAATAAATTTGATACTAAATATTCTTCTAAACGAATTGAATGAAACTTTTTAGTTTTAAATTAATATAGAATAATTTACCATTTGGCTAAATCATCACTTGTCCAACTATATCCGCATTCTTTGCATATATATTAAATTACGATATTTTTTTCTTCTTTTCCTGCTTTGTAATAATAAACAACTTCTTACTCTGATTTGCAATATTTGCAATACATTTATTTTCTAGGCATAGAAGGGTCTTGACCCAATGCTCTATTTTTAATATCTGCAGCCTCTGATTAGAGGATTTGTGTCTTTTTAATAACTTGATCATCTCTGACTCCTTTTAAATTGATTACACATCTTCTTTCTCCGCAGCTAGAGCAATTAAAAATCATTACATTTTATTCTTGTTAGCTGGCACGTTAAGGAATACATAACTTACCACAGTCTTTACAAAATCTAAAACCATTGCAGTTTTCAACTTCACTTTCTCCTGACATTTGCTTTGCGATATTAATTTAACTAACTAAAAATTCTATTTAAGCTAATTTTTATATTTATTTTGAAAAGAATTGTATTGAATTATTAATAAATTGCTTTTAATAGGTGATAACACTTTATAAATATTTAATTATGTATTTATTATTGACTTTTTTAATAATATTTAAATCTAATTGTGAATTTCTAAGATATGATTTAGCTAGCTTGCTGCTTTTTTTCAATTAACTAAAATCTATCATTCACTACATTTATTTCTTAGTTAATAAAATTAATAAATGCCCGCTATTTTTATTCTATTAAAGATGTGTCTAGATAGATATTCTATAAATATACATTTTTAAACTTCTTTTCAGTTAATTTCCAATAAATATAAATGTTTTTTTAATCATTTAATGTTATTTAAAATTCAGAGAAAGTTTTCTACTTTTTTAAATAAAAATCAACCATTTTATTTTTTAAAAATTAAACAAACAAAAAAAACAAATTTAATTTTTATAAAAAATATCATAAAATAAAAGCTTGTTAATTTAAATATTGAAAAAATTTCTTTTTGAAATCTTTTGCTCTTAATAAATGTTTTTATAGAGAAGTATTTCAAGCAAATAAATAAGAATAGTAGTATTTAGTATATTTAGTTAATTTAAATCATTTTAATATTTATTTTTTTTGTATTTTGAAATTTAATTTTTTAATTTAAAACAAACTCATTTAAACTTTTAAGATATTATTTTTTTATATCCATCAAATCTTTTTAGTTTTATTTCATGATTATTAATTGAAAGAACTCAATATCTGATAGATCAAAGCCTTTTCTAAGTCTTGTAAAACGAAATTCTATTACGATGCATTCAATCTTTTACTTTAAAGTAAATTAGAATCGATTATTAACTGAAAAACCCATAAATAATTGTATGTTGTCTGTCTTTAGTAAATTGACAAAATAATTATTTGCTTTGATAGAATTGTTTTTATAAAAAATGTAAATATCTATAAAAAGATTGTTACATAATCAATTCTATTTATTTATTTTGTCACCAATATAATAATGAATTGTGTAATAATATCTTATCGAGTCTACATATTAAATAACATGAGGATAGTGCTATTGTAGCTTTTTATACAAAGCTACTATCCCTAATAGAAGATCGGTAATTTTAAAAACAACTTCTCCATACTGAGTTAAAATTTATTTTGAATTCATCACTTTTTAATTTAATTTTAATAATTTTTAAATTTTTTCTAGTTGGTTGAAATCAAAGGTGCAAATGAACCAAAGCAAATCTTTTTTTTAGTTCACTGCATCATGCAAAATACTATGTTTATTCATATTTTCACCTAAAAATAATTTGCTATAATACCGTTTTCTCATAGTTTGCATCCTTGAAGTATCTTCATATATTTATATTGCATTTGTTGCTATATTTTATTTAAGCAATCCAGAATTACTGTTATTAAAAGTTCTACTTGCAAAATTGCTACATAAATTATCATTTATTCTATTACTTTTTTTTTCTATTTAATTTATCATATTTTGCAGACCTAAAGATTCTCCACTTAAATTGTGGTGATTGCTTTTCTTCTATTTTTGTTGAAATAAAATATTGCTAAATGAGTAAATTTTGTTTTGAGATAGGAAGAGTCGGAAGCACTCAAGAGTTATTTTTAAGCAAGGAGGTTAAAAACTTAAAAACAAAGGTTATTACAGTTATTAAATTGAAAGGCTACATAATGGTCCAAATAATTAATAAACATCTTAAGTTTTTGAATTTAATACTTTATATATCATTTAAATATCAAATTTTTTCTTTATTTCTTCTGACTTTTAAGTATCTATCAATAGTTAATTTTTGTGTCTCTCTCTAATAACATTTAAGGCATATCTACTCCATGCTTTACTTACCTATCTTGTAAAGCTTAAATCAGTAACACTTAGGAATCGAGTAATCATGTTCCATAGCTCTAAGTTCATCTCTACTGGTTTGCTTTCTACCAATTTATTCCACACATACTTCTAAGAAGGTGAACTACAAGTACTTGGTGATTTTTAATTGTAGTATGATTGCCTATCTTTGATAATGACAATACAATTCTTATTGCTGGTTTCTTTTATTTATTACTAACACTTTTTTTCAGAGGAAGATTATTATTATTTTTAATTTGCACTCCTCAATCTAGCAGAGTACATCCTATCTTTTCTTTCAGAATAAAATCCTTAAATATTGACCATATCAAACTCTTTTTATTTTAGCTCAGATACAAAACCTGGAATTTCTTCTTTTGCTTTTGCTATCAAAAAAGGGTTTACCCTATTTACCCTGCTTGTGATATTTGCTATTTTTTTTTCTACTTCACTGCAAACCTTTTAAGACACAACATCACTTCTACTTTTATCATAAGAAGAATGTATTATCCTACTGTTTTTTTGAATATCTTTAATCTATTCTAGCTGAGATACAGTAGATTAATTTTTAGCTCTCGTAGGGCTATTAGCTGTGGAAGAAAAATAGATTCTTGTATCTAGTTTTTCGAAACTGCTTTAACTCGGAGTTTCTATCTTTTATACTTTTTACTTGATTTTCTATTATCTTTATAATTATCTTTCAAATTATGTGTCATATTTTCTAGTCAAATTATGACAATAATCATTATTTCCATTTGAATGAATAGTAATTATTTTTGAGGTATTGTTATCAAGCTCTTCATTTTTTAATCTGTAAATAGAGCTATTCTGCAAATTTTAAAACTAGTTTTTCAAATCACATTATTCTATAAATTCATAATAATTAGATTTAAACATACTTTCGTTTAAATTTTAATGTTAATTAAAATCAGATCCTTTATTTCTCTGAGGTGCTGTCTAGCTTATTTAACTACGAAAGAAGCTTAAAAGTGAGTTTTTTCTTATATTTTTATTCATTTAATCAGTTTTAGAACTATTTTTTTACTCATTCAGATTTTATTCTTAAAGCATATAATGATTTTATAAATTATTTTGTGTTTTATCTGAAGTAATTTCTTGATTTTGCGACTCATTTAAATTTAAAAATGAATTAAAATTTAATATCTAATTATTTTTAATAGCATTTTCATGCTTTCTTTCAGTTAACTATTCTTCAATTAACTGAAGCTGCTGGTCTTGCTGCTTTCTAATATCTTCGAGGTAGATTAAAATATTATCTTATTTAAACAACTGAATTTGATTATTTTTTGAAATAGATTTTGGTGTCAACAAATGTCTTTAATTCAATACATTCAAAGGTGATATTTCCTCATCTTCCTCTTCAGAGGAAGTTACGTCATTTCTAATTTTATTAAGATTTAATTTTATCTCATCTTAGCTCTCATTTTATTACTGCTAAACTTAAATTTAATCTTTTTTCTAATCCGAATTTTAATAGCAACCAGTCATATCTGCCTTATTTTCATTGTATTAAGAATTTAGTTATTCATTTTTAGCTTCTGAAATTAATTATCCCTTTCTACTATCAAAATTTCCTTTTTCTTTTTTACTGTCTGAATGTGCTTACATTTGATATTTCTAAGGACTGTACCTCATTTATTAGAGTTTTTTAGTATTTTGTATCCTTTATAATATTTGATTTTTCTTTTATTTTAAAATGTGCTGAAAAGGTGATAACTAAGCAGGTTGTTATGTTTACTGATATTTTTAACTAAAATTATGCTATTAATAATTAGTTTATTATGCAATTTTATCCTAAAAAAATGACTTATTTTAATATTGCTATGCGTTTTACAATTAATAATAATCTGAATTCTAATTATTTTTTTAGTTGTTAATTACTAATAGATTCTGAAATGCCTAATCACTATCATCGTTGAAATTTTTATGCTTTCTGCTACTATTATTCGCACTTTTAGCTCTATGTGATTTTTCAGTAGTACTAACTACGCTGCTAGTACTCTAAAGCTACTTATATTATACTTCAAGTATTTAGTGCTGCTATTTATAATCCTTATTTTCAATTCCTTCTTTCTCGCTTTCTAAAACTTGATTATTTTTTATAAGAATACCCTGAAAATCTTCATTTTGCTGCTTTAAAAAGCCTAATTAAGAGTATATACTCTCTCTAAAAGATTATTATTCATTATAAATATTTTGCATCTTTTGTGGACTAGATGAATTCGCCGAATCAAAAACTAAAATAGGTATTTGCATATCGTATCTACTTTACAATTCTTTAGATCCATCATCAAGTTTAACAGGAGTATTTGCTCTAACTACCTTGCAGTTTTTCATCCTTTTATAGAAAATAGCTGGGTTGTTTTGAGGCATCATATTTTTTAAATAACAAGATTTAAACTTTATTTCTTGTTATCCCTCCTTTTCAATTCTTTAGTTTTTTGGGCTCTTTTGTAAATTTAAAGCAAGTACATCTTTAGAAAAAAGTTGGACTTTGTCTTATTTTTTGTCCTAAAATTTATAATATTTTATTGGCAAAGAATTACCCATTATTAATTTTTCTTTGCTATTTCTATGAGATTAAATGCTATTGTTATCAGGTAAATTTATATATTCTCTTGATGAGTTCATAAGTGAAGGTTGCAAAAGACTTTTTGAGTAAGCATCATCAGCTTTATTATCTTAAAAATCAAAAATATGGAAGTTTTAATGAGTACCAATCTCATCTTTTATAGGATTAGAATGATTAAAATTCTTAAATTTATGACCCATTTATTACTTCAATTGTATAGCTTTTATTCCTTTACGTGGAGCTGATTGCGACTAAGCTCTTCTTTTATATAAACCTTAATCAATTAAAAAATTATTATTGCTCATTTTAATAGTCTAATATTTGGAATATAACAAGACTTTTTGTATAAATTTTGATTTATTTTATTAATTTGTTTGGCTATATCTAATTAGAATATAACCATTCAATTATTCAATTTATTTAAGTATTCAAATATTAAATATCCTCAAACCAAAGAAAAAATATCACCTAATTTGGCTAATATTTTAATAAAAAAACTTTGATCATCAATAATTTAGGAATAAATGTTATCAAAACATCTAAATAAATACTTAAATAAATATTTAAAGTCTAGTATCCATAATTTATAAATCAATTACAATTAAATATAAATTACACTACCCCATGCTAAAATGTATAACAAAAATAAAAGAATATCTATAATCATTAATATTTATTGGTTAGCATTTATGTAATTTTTTTTTCTCTCTCTAAAGGTTTTTGAGCTAAATATTCTTAATCATAATTAATATGCAAAAATAAAATTTTAAGTAGTCAAAATTTATGAAGCAGTATTAAATAGTTATCATATATTTAACATTTTTATTAATTAAAATCAATACAAAAAATATTTTTTTAAATTAGACTTTATTTAATTAACGATAATTTAAATTTTTTATTTTAAGCATTTTAATGTTATTTTACATTTTACTTTTTTAAATCAAAATAATTTAAAAAAAAAACAAATTTTTATTATTCTAATTTTACATTTAAACATATTTTTTAAAGATAATTTTATATATCACATCATTAATTTATATAAAAAAATTATATATTTTTATTTATTTATTTTTTAATAATTCAGAATTCACTGAAGGTAAGTAACTTTTATACCAAAGGTTATTGCTAAGTTGAGTTGGTACTAATGCAAGAGTAATTTCTGTATAAACAGCTATTAGATAGTAAACAAGAAGTCTTATTTAATCTTTGGCATTAATCAAAATGTTAGGTATTGTTTCTGGTTTGGTTATTTTTGCCAAAATTCTATTCCAAAGTATAATTTAAATGGTGGGTGTGATTTCTTCCAGAAGTGCTATTACTTTGTGTTAATTTAAATTATAAAGTTTCGTTGCTTGTGCTATTCTGGAAAGTTATATTTCTGTGTCCAGTAGAGTTATGGTGAGTATGATTACCAGTGGTATTATGGAAAGTGTGGTTTCTTTGTCCAGTACTGTTATGGTGAGTATGGTTGCCAGTAGTGTTATGGAAAGTATGATTTCTATGGCAAGTACTGTTATGTTCAGTATGATTTCCAGTAGTATTATGGAAAGTATGGTTTCTGTGGCATGTACTGTTATGTTGAGTATGGTTGCCAGTAGTATTATGGAAAGTATGATTTCTGTGTCCAGTAGAGTTATGGTGAGTGTGATTACCAGTGGTGTTATGGAAAGTATGGTTTCTGTGGCAAGTACTGT